>CM040190.1:40708349-41170849 GCA_022606455.1 Callitettix versicolor | reverse complement strand
GGTTGACTGAGAAGCATGGGGACAGCTTGCAGATGTAGATAGTGGGAGCGTTCCAGAAACTCGCTGATGGTTCTCTCACACAATTTTCTGGATGCTATTTGGAGAAGAGTGCTCTAGTTGTAGCCTGCTCCAATGAGCCCACCAGAGAGTGTGTGTGAGAGAGAGAGAGCGGGCAACCAAGGTGATCCTAAGACCACCGGTTAAGCTGGCGAGCCTGGGCTCTGAAGTCATTGTCTGCATGCTAGATGGGCAAAATTCGACCTTGAAAGTTAAGCATTGGCAAGTTCTTTCGGTTGGGACAGACCAAAAAGGTCTGCTCCTGGTTTTTCTGGTAGATGAATTTGCAAAGGAGGCAATCCGAGCTTCTAATTCTAGGGTTAATATTGGGCTATGGAGGGTATCCTTGATCATTCCCGGCAAGAAGTAAGGTGAGAAGCCGGGAGATGGTCAGGGTCCTTCAAATCAACCTGCACCACAGTAAGGTTGCTTCAACAGCCAGGAAACCATGGATCTACCGAGGTCGGATAGCTGGGCTAGGAGATGAAAGGTAAGTTAATCTATTGTAATTCCTTGACTAACGTGCGAACTTGTATCCCAGTCGGGGAATAGTTTACCAACAATGGATTTATGTTCTAGGTTCAAGTGAGCTGAGATGGAATAGAGGGCCTACTTATGAGCTCTCTGTACATCTCATATGACGCTCATAATCTAACACCATGTAGAGGACTTGAGCTCATCGTGGAATTTAGTGTATCTGGCGACAGACGGCTTCTGATAGGCTGCGACGCCAACTCACATCACCAGGCAGGATGGGGAAGCAGGGACACTAACCCAAGGGGTGGGTCATTACTCTGTTTCCTTATGTCAAATAATTTATATGTATTAAAAGTGGGAAATAAACCTACTTTAAAACTAAAATAAGAGAGGGAGTTATTGATATAACCTTCTGTCCCTAGAACATGTTACCACTCGTTAAGGGGTGGCATGTTTCAGAGGATTTTTTTTGTTTGTTTAACGTCCGACTATTGTGCTCACTTGGGCTAATGCAGATGATGGAATGATTTATAATGTATGAAAATGTCAAAACCTGGTCGGGAATCGAACCCGGGTCCTTGGGGTGAAAGCCCAGTACGCTATCAACTAGGCCACCGAGGAGGAACCCTCCATATCAGATCACAGGTATATTCAATTTCAATTGGATACAGACTTGGTGTTAGAGTCCTTTAAGAATCCAAGTAGGACTGATTGGACTCAGTATCGTAATAACCTTGCTAGTCAGATGAAGTCATTGGACAAGGTAAGAACTTTTGCAGATCTGGAATTTACGGCATCACAGATTGGAGATGCCATACTGGACTGCTATCAAGATAGTTACCCAATCAGCACTAAAAGAGTGAAAGGTAGGGCAAAATGATGGAATAAAGATTTCGAACGCATGCGAATGAAGACTCGATATCTTTTTAATATATCAAACCGTAGCCGTGAGTGAAGGTTATATCACTTAGCTTTAACCGACTACGGGAAAGCTATCAGGATGGTCAAACAGGCTTTCTGGAGAAGGTTCGTCCAAGAGATGGACAATCTGGGAAGTGCAGCAAGACTGCAACGAGTTCTGGCCACCCGTCCTGTGAATCCTGAAGGAACGCTTTTGTTGCCATCAGGACAGTACACAAGAACGGTTAAGGAAACGTTGAGTTTTCTTTTAGAGACTCACTTTCCTGACTGTATTAATAGGAACGATGCCGATTGTGGACACCAGCCCCTAGAGAACAGCTCTTGGCCAAGGGCGACTTCGGAAGGCTGGAAGTTGGCAAGACGTAGTTTCTAATATTAAATGGGCTGTGCAGCGATTCAGCCTTTAAATCACCTGGATGTGATGGTATTTTCCTTGCCTTGTTGCAGCGAGGACCATACTCTCTTTTTGTCCGGCTTTGTGATGTCTTCCGGGCTAGTGTGGCGTATGCCTGGAGAATTAGCAGAGTCATATTCATTCCAAAGCGTGGTCGTCCAGATCACACCGATCCAAAAGCCTTTAGGCCAATCAGTCTGACCTCTTTTACTTTAAAAAGTTTGGAAAGGCTGATAGATAGGTACATACGGAAGTTGGTTCTATCTGGAAATCCATTTCATCGAAACCAACATGCATATCAGCCGGGGAAGTCCTGTGAATCCGCCTTACACCAGTTGGTGGGCAGGGTCGAGGATGCCCTTGCTAGGAAAGAGACGACAATGTGCGCCTTCTTAAATATTGAGGATGCCTTTGATAACGTCTCTCATGATGCAATAAATAATGCAGTGCAAAGTCGTAGGGTTGACCCTGTTGTTTGCAGATGGATAGACTCTATGTTGCACTGTAGACAAATGTAATCCTGCCTGAACCAGGTGACTCTGAAGGTCGGTGTGGCCCTGGGCTATCCACAGGGGGTGGGGTTCTTTTACCTTTTCTGTGAGTCCTGGTGGTGGATTGTCTCCTAGAGGATCTCAATGAGGCTGGGGCATATGCATAAGGATACACCAATGACGTTGTCATCATGATCCAAGGTAAGTTCCCTAACTCACTTGGGGAACTGCTTAATTTCTATTTGGGTCTTATTAGTAACTGGTGTAGGAGGGAGGGCCTTCGAGTCAATCCCTCCAAAACAGTCGTCGTTCCATTTAGTAACAAGATGGACATGAACAATGAGGATTTATGGCTGGAGGAAACCAGATTGGTCGTTTCAGAGTCAGTGATATATCTGGGCCCATCTGGTCCATGCAATTTTTTAAGGCAAAATCGTCACTGATGGTGACAAGGCGTCTTATTGGACATGAATGGGGACTAAAGCCCACTTTGGGCTTTACCATAGATATACACTTTGGTATATACACGGCTATTGTCAGACCTCAACTGACATATGGTTCTCTGGTATGGTGACCAAAGGCTGACCATACTGGCTACAGTGGGCAGTAAATTAGCAAGCTTGCAGCGGCGTGGGGGCTTGTTGGTCACTGGTGCTTTTAGGAGCACAACTACAGCTGTTCTGGAGATCTTATTAGACCTGCCGCCTCTTGACATTTTCATAATGTCAGAGGCGAGACAGGGTTCGTAATTTTGGCGAATGGAGGGGGAGCATCCTTGAGGTGAGGCACTCCGAGATCGTCAAGACAGTTCTAAAAGACTCAGTGTTGGATATGCTACCTGATAGCATGCGCACTTAGTACGTCTTTATTCGACCTTTCACAGTTCTTCTCCATTCATGAGAGGACTAAGAAGGCAAGCGGTGGCAAGCGATCGGTACGTCCAGGTCAGATTATCTGGTACACAGTCGGATCACTGCATGATCAACAGTCTGGATATGGGGATACTGCGAAACCACTGGGGCAGCATTCAATGCTAGCCTAGGTAGGTATTGCACAGTGTTCCAAGCTGAGATCTGAGCAATCTCAGCCTGTGTTCATCAAGTATTAGAGGAAGGACTTACATATATAAGGACATTCTAATACTTACTGACAGCCAGGCGCATTACAGACTCTCAGCTCTATATAAATCACATCCAAGTTGGTATGGGATTTACTCCGCTCCCTCTGTGTCCTGTCGAGTGCTAACATGGTGCAATTAGGATGGGTACCTGGGCATTGTGGGATTGAGGGAAATGAGAGAACAGATATAATGGCCAAAAGAGGAGCAGTTTATCGACTAGTGGGACCAGAGCCCGCGTGCGGCATTAGTCGCACAAACGCGAGAGGAGTAGTAAGGAAATGGGCTAGGGATGAACACATTAAATGGACAATTCCTGGCTAAAGATTGGGGAAACGCCTTCTCTCGGGACTAGACCCTGTACTGACAAAGACACTTGTTCAGTTTAATAGGAGATCACTGAGGCAGGTCATTGCTATGATCACTGGACATGGCCACAACCGGAACCATTTACATAAGGTGGAATTGTTACAAATCTCGCCCGAGTGTCGTTTGTGCGGACGGGGTGTTGAAACTGCAGCACACATACTCCTTGATTGCGAGGTCCTGGAGGCCAAAAGAAGGAGACTCTTTGGACCTCAGCAACCAGATCAGGAGTTCAACTAGGACACCTTGCACAGGATTCTGGAGCTCATTAAGGGCACTGAAGTCGGTTTAATATGAAGTGTTAGGGGTACACAAAAAGCTTTTTAGCTGACGTGTTTGGGACCATAGGGCCACTGTTAACCCCCATTAAAAAAAAACATAAAATCACGATAATAATAAGTTGAACCATAGTTTTAAATTGACTATACAATGTACATTGCTGTAAGAAGGTACCATGAAAATTTCTAGTCTCTAGCTACAATAGTCTCAGCTGTACATTGATTATTAAAGTTGGACTGGGTAAATAGTTTAATGGTGTTAAAACAAAAATTCGGCAAAATCCTTTCTTAGTATACACGTAAACGATGAAGTTAAGGTACCCTCCAAATTTCAAGCTTTTATAGTTTGGGCTGTGCATTGATTATGAATTCGGACATATTTTATAAATATAGATATAGTAATGTTATTATTATTTTTATATTAATGAATGGCTTTTCTACTGATCTTCTACAAAGCATAAAATAATACTTGGCTAATAGAATAAAATGTTATTCCACATAATTTTGTTTTATTGTATTATTAGAATAAATAATAATACTAAAAATGATATAACTATGCGATAACACATCCTAATTTATTAGGAATTGATAGTAAAATTGTATATGCAAATTCATTTACTTTTGGTTAGAGTATTTTAATCTTTTCTGATTTGAAGTTACTTTTCAACCAATTTCGACAAATGATGTAAACCTTTTCTGCTGCAGATTAACAGAAAAATATAAAAATCCATCATAGCAATGTTTTTTTTAAAAAAAAAACTGATATTTGTAACTATATTCACCAAAGAGTGGTTTAGTGTTTGTATAGGCATATAGAGCTAGTATTGCATGCACCTGCATCTCCACAACATATAGAAAATTTGGTTTGATTGGTCAAGTGGTCCTCCTCATTTTATTCTTGCAAATATTTTCAGTACATTACACAGTACATTTGAAGTAAATTTTTGAAGTGGTGTAATTTACATGGTCTTTTACATTGATCTTCTTGTCAAGAATGACTCCCACGTAATACAACACTGTTAAATTGCTCTTTCTCACCTGCAGTGGCATGTTCTGTGTTGGTAACTTTTTTCATATTGTTACTGTCACTCCATTCTGTTGTTGCGTTCAAGACTGAATTTGTTTCATTACTCAATATGTCAATGATATTTTTATTTTTATTACTTTTTTGTATCCATATCAGCTTTAGGTAAATGATTTATGTTAGATAAACTAAATAATGTTATGATGTAGTAAATTGTACACAAACTTCCATACATTTTAAAAGATGTTTACGTTGACCTCTTCATCCCCAAACAAATCTTATAAGTCGGTACTGTACATCATTCAAAAAGTGATTGTAGGACATTGAAATGGTCTCCAATAAAAGCTTTGATATTACATTGCAATGTAGACTTCCAGCGAGCAGTGAAACAGAAGACAGGGCCTGCAGTAGTGGTGGTAACGTTACACAGTAATACTAATTGATACCAATGCTTACTTGATCTCATAACAAATGTTTCCATCATTGTAATTGACTAAACAAGTAGAGAGCTGATAGGGGGATTAACAATAGCCACCCCATCCCTTAGCTACAGGGGTGAGTGGTTAAAACAATCTGTAATAGTGGGGGGTCGATAGCAACAATTGAGAGAATGGGTAGGGAGAAGGATTTAAACAAACATTAGATGTTTATAAATTTTGTATAATTCAGTAGGCGTTGCGGGATGAGTTTGTGAAGCAAACATTTGTGCATACTTTCTCATGTGCAATTAAATTGTTTAAAAGGAGCCAAGAAGTAGCATGTGGTGCCCAAACAGAATATTTTCTTTAAAAAATCCTATTAAATTTTGAAGAACTCTTTAAAAATTATATGAAAACCATTTTTTTAAAAATTATTTGAAGGTCGTTAGTAGAAAAGCAAATTTCTTAGTAGTGTAACATATCGAATTTCACAGTCATTTATGAAATATTACTTCAGTTTGAAGATTCATAATTTAAGTCAGTTAAAAGTTCAGAGCTGTATCAAAAACTTCCCAAACACATGGTACAGTAAAAAAATGTCCGATTTAGACTAACTCTGAACGATAAATTTCCTTTCCATAAAATTTGATACACACTGTTTTGACTTGATTTTTTTCTCACCAAAATCTAAGTAATTAATTAAGCCGATTTAATGAAATTAGATTTTTTCCAATGTCATATTGTTCTGTTTCTTACCAATAGCTTGCTTGGTTCAGAACTACATTTACGTAAGTACAAATTAAATTATCGTAATTTATATGTACTACTGTACTTTGTGCAACTAGTAAGTGCAATAATACAACACCAAATAAAGAAGGCTGTGAAACTGAATATCATATGATTAAGAGAATACAGGTGTCTAAAATATCAGGGTGTATTAAGTCCCCTCCAAGCAGGGTATGGTGAAATAAAGGAGGACAATGTTAATTTCAGCCGTAAAACATTGTTAAACATCTATTTTTATGCCATGCTGCCATGTATTGATTTAGATAGAAAAATCAGTTTGGTGAGATGTTTCTAAAAAAAAATACATTTTTTGTGAAAAATATACAAATAGTAAAATAAAAAAAGACAGTTATAGGCAGAGGCTGTAAGTACCAGCACAAGTTCAAATTAAGTTTAAGGATGTCGATTATACATGTTGCAAAAACAATGATTAGAATCAATATTCTATAAAAATATAAATCAAACATAGTTATTAGAGACCATTTAGTTGTTTAATTTTAGATTTTGTTTATTTACATAAAGTAAAATACAAAAAAAACGTGTTTTTCATTCACATAAAACTATTTCCATAAAAATGTATTATTTATCAAATTTTACTTCTAAAACTACTATAACCACCACCCCTCCCACCCAAAAAAAGTGCTTGGGATTTGGTGAAGAATTTATTGCAATTACAAGCATACAGTTTTGTTTAAGCAATTATATTATGTACTTTGCTTTGGGTATGTATCCAAAGTAGCAGGTACAAGATTTACAAAACAAGTTATGTAGCGAACACGATAATTTTGAAGGACATTTGGAAAAGAAAAACAAGTTTTTATTTTTAACTCGTTAAAAATAACGCTTTAGTTAGTATGACTTATAATTTTTCTTTAGTATAAAGCTTTAAATTTATATAATTTGGGCACTATATATTTTAGTTGTATAATGATACTTTTTAAATCTGTAATTAAAATTGAGAGCGAGTTCAGCAGCTGCAGCTCACTTGTTTATTATAAAAGCATATTTTTTTTAAACAAAACTTTTCAAAATTTATAATTGCAATACATTTTATAATTACAAATAAACTTTATTTTACTACACCTTATATTTTCTGTAAAATATTTCTGTGAATTTAGTGTGTTCGGTTCATTGTAGTATACTTATCTACCACCAGAATGCGATACTAATCAAGCAGGCATTTCAGCTGAAAATTTAATCCGATAGAATGCTGTATCGTTGTAATCTAATCTAATCTAATTCATATTATATTTCTGAAAGTTTGTGTGTTTGTTTGTTTGTTTGTTATTCAATCACGCTTTAACCACTGGACCAATTGAGATGAAATTTGGTACGTATATGGTTTACGTATCAGAGATACATATAGGCCTATTCCCGTTTTACAAAACGTCATTATACTACTTACCCAGCACAAATAATTATCAGTTTTTAGTTTTGTAACATCTGTTAACTATAGTTAGGTTTAATTACTGTTTACTGAACATGAGATTTAGGCACCTGAGATGGACATAGATCTAATCCCATTTTACAAATTTTAATCTATGTTTTATTTATTGCCAAATTATTGTTTTTAATGTTACATTTTCATCTAATAATCACAATCTGGTATTTTTCATTTAAGACTATTCAATGTTTGTAAAACAGAGTGCAGAATATATATATTATATACAATTTTATTAGGATACTTTAATTGTAAGGTAGTATATAGTTTATTTGTGTAATTACATTATATGAAAAAATGGTAAATATGCAGTGCAGCATCTATTGGAGTTTTCGATATTTTTCTTACTAAAATGCTTTATTATGTGCCCAAAAGCAAAAATCCAAAATATGAAAGCAGGAGAAGTACGATAAAAATCGAAAATAAAAGTGACCAACATAACCTCAAAATTGCTACCGGCGAAAAACGGTACCGTGTTGTACTGATTTTAGACGTATTTTTATTCTTTTACTGATCTACAGATCAGTAAAACAATAAAAATACGTCTAACACGGGTTTGGGTGATAGGAAACCCATTTTTTAAAAGAATAGTGCATAACCTAAGTGACACGGTTGTTAGGCCTAACACGGTGATGCGTGAAAAAACCTTTATAATGTTTTAAAGATTATTTTGCTACATATCCTAACTGTCACGGTTGTTAGGCCAAACACGGTGATGCGTAAAAAAACCTTTATATTTTTTTAAAGAATATTGCATATCCTAACTGACACGGTTGTTAGGCCTATCACGGTGATGTGTGAAAAAACCTTTAAATTTTTTAAAAGAATACTAAGTATATTAACTGACACGGTTATTAGGCCTAACACGGTGATGTGTAAAAAAACTTTTATATTTTTTTAAAGAATACTACATATCCTAACTGATATGATTGTTGGGCCTATGATTGTGATGTGTGAAAAAACCTTTATTTTTTTAAAGAGTATCCAAACCTTAACTGACACGGATGTCAGGCCAACATAGTGATGCATGATAAATCTTTATATTTTTTTAAAGAATACTCCATAAGCTAACTAACATAGTTGTTAGGCCTAACACGGTGATGCATTAAAAGAACCTTTATTTATTTTTTTCAAAAGAGTACTCCATAACCTAACTGACACGGTTGTTGGGCCTAATACTGTTATGCATGGAAAAAACTTTATATTTTTTTTAAAGAGTACTCCATAAATTAACTAACCCGGTGATGCGTGAAAAAAACTTTATATTTTTTTAA
Source organism: Callitettix versicolor (assembly GCA_022606455.1). NCBI lineage: Eukaryota > Metazoa > Arthropoda > Insecta > Hemiptera > Cercopidae > Callitettix > Callitettix versicolor. The sequence goes on along the minus strand of CM040190.1, from coordinate 41,161,804 downwards.
AGAGTACTACATATCCTGAAACGGTTGTTGGACCTATCACGGTGATGCCTCAAAAAACCTTTATATTTTTTTAAAAAATACTAGGCTACATATCCTGACACGGTTGTTAGGCCTAACATAGTGATGCGTGAAAAATCTTTATATTTTTTTACAGAATACTTCATTAGCAAAATAATATGGTTGTTAGGCCTAACACGGTGAAGCATTAAAAAAACCTTTATTTATTTTTTTAAAAAGAGTACTCCAAACTTAACTGACACGGTTGTTGGGTTAAACGGTGATGCAGGAAAAAAACCTTAATTTTTTTTAAAGAGTACTCCAAAACTTAACTAACACGGTTGTTGGTCCTAACACGGTAATGCATGATCTTTAATGTATATTATGATTGCGGGCAAAGCCGTGATGGGTAACCGCTAATCATATTATATTTCTGAAAGTTTGTTTTTGTTTATTTGTTTGTTATTCAAATACACATTAACTACTGGACCAAATGAGATTACATTTGGTGTGAACACGTTTTAGGTATCTGAGATAAACACAATACTATTCCAGTTTAATTATATAATAATGACTTTTTAATAATACAGTATTTTATTAAAATATGAAAGGAACCTGTTTTAGCGTATCGAGTAGCAAAAATTTATATGTCTTGGCCGAAAACCATAAATCGTATAATATTGTATATAGCAATATATTAAAATGAAATGAACCTATTCCGATTTTGAAAATCGACTATAAATTTTATTGCTTACATTATAATTGCAGGCAAAGCCGCAATGGGTAACAGCTAGTATTGAAATATTTACCGTATCGTGTTGTTTCGGTAAATGCAATTCTTTAGGTAGATATATGAGCTAGTACTGTTTATAAGACAAATTTAGTTGGCTTAGTCAAATATAAATTTTGTAGGTATATTTTAATTTGTTTCATTTAATTAACCAATATTACCAATAACAATAATTAACTTGAAAAAAGTAATACTATCTCAAATTTGTAAAAACCTCGACCTAAATTGTACTCACAGATATAGCTTACCTGTTAGTAAGATGAAAATTTTCATCTTTCATAATTTATTTAATGGTTTTATCTATGTTTAAACTCTTGTGCATTGCATTTGTGAAAGCAGAAATCTGAAACCTGAAACTAGAGCATAGGGATGGGCACTTCTGCTATTTTTACAAAATATCAACGAACTGTTTGTTGAAAAAAACTGTTTGGAAAAACAGTTTGAAAAAACCAGGTTTAGAAAAATGAAACTCGAAGTGTATTAGCAGCCAAAACATTAGCACAAACGTTCAGTTTTCTAAGACTACTTTTTCATTCCCATTACCTCCATGTCCTTAACTGTTTTGGGTGTAAAACATTTAGAAAAAAATAATCCTTATAAGTGTAGTAATAATTAAATTACATTCTCAAAACGTAATATATATGTATGCCATTTTATATTTACAAAATGCAATGAATTTCTAATAGAAGCATTCTTTTTTTTACTTAAAAATTAAATAGTCTTTGCATATTTACTGAAATGCAAACAATTTAGAATATTTTTAGTTGATTAAAAAATATTGATGATAAATATAAAAAATACGTTTAAATAAAATTAGGTTATGTATTTACAAAATGTGAGATGTTATTGTCATATTTTTATTTGGGAGAAAGTAGGTTTTCGTTTTTCAACACTGAAAAAACTAACCTTAATAAGTAAAATATAGTAATAAGAACATAGGCCAAATATGTTTAAATAAAATTGGCTCTATATAGTTACAAAATTATATGTTATTATAGGTTAATGATAGGTTATTAACTATAATAGAATAATAGTTACATATAATAGTTAATATTATTATTAATATTAACTATTATTTAAATATAATAGTTAATATTTTTTTGCATTAGCAAAAAAATAAGTAGATAAAAAACTTGTTTATTATTATGTTGTTAGTTGTTAAACAAACTAACAGTATAAAAAAAACATTTTACAACACAGAAAAAAATATAAAGTTTATTGTAATAATATATTTAACAAAACAAATGTTTTTAAAGAAAAGTAGGCTCCAGATAAAAATATAATGTAAGACGTTTGTAATACTTCCCATCACAAAAAACAGGTTTTTCACTTTTAAACACTGAAAAAAACACTAAAAAGTCCACACATCCAATAAATAATTAAAAACTATGCACTTAATTCTAAAAACATAAAAAAAGTAAAAGAAAACTTTTAAAATTGGCCACTAAATATTTTTAAATTTCTAAACACAAAGTAAACTACCGAGAAAAACTAATATATAACACAATTCTGGCTGGTTTTACAGTTTAAAAAATGTTTGAACAACAAATTTTAAATTTAAAACTTTCAAACAACTCGCAACAAAATAGAGATAAACTTTGACAACGCCCAAACAGTTCTTACTTCATTACGTTGCAACAAGAAATAGAGGGAAAAAGTATAGCAAGTTAAAGAAAAGGTGTTTGTACTGTTTGAAAGAAAACAGTTTAGCAGAAAAAAAGTTTTAGCGCTTTCGGCAACGTTCGAATAGAACGTAGGTGGTGGTGAAGTCGAAACTGTTGTTCCTTGTTTAACAAATCACGATCCAGTCCAATTAAACTGCTAGTTTCCGTTTGGGAAAGCTGTTTGTTTTTCGTATATAGAAAAACAGTTTGGAGTTTTCTTACCCATCTCTACTAGAGCAATAGTGCAGCAAAGTAAAAGCCGAATGACGTAGTAAAGAACTAATAGTTTGCTTAAAAAATTACTTAATTTTATTATTAATAATAATTTTGTTTATCTGATGTAATTGCGAAGGAATCAGTAAATTCCTCGGGGTAAATTTATAAAAAGAATAAGCAATGTTTGGAAAGATTCCTTTACAGAGTGTCAAGTTAACTTCATGTCAATTGTATTTATTATAAAAAGTATTTGGGAGAACGTTATTTTTGTTTTATTTTACTAACTGTAAACATTGATTACTTTTACCATTAGATGAAGAAAAAATATTTTTGAAAAATTCACTATTTATCTCAGACAATGATCATTTGGGTAAGTAAAACACATTTATTTAGGTCTCAGGATATCAGGAATGGGTCAAGGCCCCCCTTACAGGATCTTGTATTAAGGCATATGCTTGAAAATTGTGACCATTTAACCTTTGCTTTTTTATTGTTGTTATTTTTTCATTAAAATGTAAAAAACAAAATGTTGGGGCATAGGCCTAACAATTTTTCTTGAATCAATTTAAATTAAGCAACTCATAGCCCAAAAGTAGCCAAATTTTAGTTAAACCAAGATCTGAGTAAGTTACCATCACTTAATTGAGATCTATAATGTTTCTCATTGCTGATATTATTAAGAAATTCTGTCTAACCTATTTAAATGGGAAAAGGTTCAATGTGTCAAACCTCTAAATAATAAAAAGTTTTGTCACTCATTATTTCCCCAAAGTGCAGAGACTATGGGGGGGGAAATGGAAAATAAAATTTACCTGCATAACCTCAAAATTGGTTTTTTTTTAATGTCTGACTATTGTGCACGCAAATAGTCTCAAAATTGCTACTGCGCAAAAGTAGGTAAAACTCTTGTTTTTATCACAAAAACAATTAATTAAATGCATGTTTTAATATATATATATATATATATATATACATACACGCACATAATAGTGAAAAAAATATAATTTTTATAAAAAAAACTGAAGAACCTAACCCAACTTTGTTGTTGAATGTTTACCTAACTGAACTTGGTATGTGCTTACATACTCAACTCAGTTGTCCACAAAAGTAGGTAGCATATTTCTCTTCACGAAAAAAATTTATTAAATGTGCATTATTAATAATGAAAAGAACAAACTTTTTTGTAAAAAAAAAAACGACTTAGTTGTAGTGTTCTGTAAAAGCTACTAACCTTTGAGCACAAACGTTTTCACAGCAACAATTAAAAAGAATAGCAAGATAATAACTGAAAACTGACTTATTATAATGTGATAATGCATGGGCAGCACCTCGGTAGGTTACATTGGCATAGTAATCTTACTTAGGCAATTTAGCATACTGTATGCAAAGTAAACATCAGTGATAATATACAATATAGTTCTGTTAAAAATGGATAACAATCATAACTTGTTATAAGAAATTTAATCTTCCGTGGGTGAATATATTTTTATCCGATAATAAAGTAGGCTATATGGATAAAAAAATTGTAAAAATAATTACTTTAGTAAATCACCTGAAAGTACAGAAATACCATAAGTTGAAATATGTATAGTTACCAGTTTCATACACAGAGATGTTCCAGTAAAATTCTAGATTAAATTGTGCCATATTTTTTTTAGAACAAATGATTGACTTCTCAAGATCAAGACATTTGTCACAGTCTTGATTATTATAGCACAGGTAGAATATTATAGCAAACCAGTAACATATTTTTAAAAATAATTCATTTTAATTGTCTTATTGTACTTTATATATAAATCTAGATATTTAGGTCTATTGATTATCACATTCTATAACATGGCATATTTGCTAATATCTTGAGTGCATAAGAAGATTAAAATGTTAAAATCGTTATCTCAAAAAAATTTTGAACAGTAAACTTTAAGAAAGAAAATCATTCATGTCAATCATCAGCCATGATTTTTTAAAGCAAATAATATCAACTGTTTTCTAAAGTATCCTAGTAGGCTACATGTAACACAAAAAAGTCAGTTCTATAACAGGACTTAACAACTAGAAAACTATTACTAACTTAGTAATAGCTTAATAGGTATACACATAGTTTTATAAATTAACTGAAAATTATTTCCAATATTTAATTCGGCAAGTATTTATACTTATAATTCCTGTATTTTTTTAGTGCTATGTACACAAATAAAAGTAATTTGGAGGTTGCTGTTGAAGCTGCAGCAAGAGTTGATGCAGTACTTGCCAAGAAAGGTAGAATCAAGCCAAACCTAATAGTGTCGTCGGTAAGTTACAATTTGGCCAATGTCTTAACAGTAACAATTCAATTCAACTTCTAATAGTTTATTATTGCCTCTGATCTTGTGATAAGAAAGTAAATTGAGAGGTATATAAAGTCATGTGAAAGAATAAATAGTATCTAATTACCTAAAATGTCTAGTTATCTATTAATGCTATCTAATACTAAGTCACCAGCGATGATAACCATAGTAGTTTTTCGCCGGGAAAAAGAATACTAACTCTCAATTTCATTATTAGGCTACTCGAAACTGAGAAGAATGGATAATTGTAATTATTGTTGCAGATTTTATTAGAAATTGCACTTAAGATTCAATATTGTTATTATTAAAGAATGAAATAACATAAATAGTAGGCTAAATATATGTCTAAAAAACCAACTTTAGACATGTTCCATCAACGTTTATATGGGCATTTATGTCCCCTGTAGGTCTTTTCTGTATAATTATTATTGTATGTAAAGGAAATTTTGGTAGTAATAATTGAGAAAGTATAAGTATACTGAATTACTCTGTAATTTGAGCATAAATTCTTATTACCTGCAGTCCCTTGGCCAGAACCTTTTGAAGTCATGCTTACAAGACATTGTGAAGTCATCCCCTGAGAAGTTCTCATAGAACTTCCTCCATGAATCCTGTCTCGCCTTTTTTAAAGTATTATTATATTCGGTCAGGGCTTACCTGTAGGTTTCCCATGTACCATATCGCTTAACCACATTAAACAGCCTCCTAATCTGTCCTTGCTCAGAAAGTGTTTGAGTCCACTATTTTAGATTAACCTAAGTCACCTTCCTCGTAAAAGGGCAATTCTCATGAAAAGAGTTCACAACTATCTTCACCAGTCTACTAGCTGGTTACACTAATTCATGCAAGTTACCTATTGGCCTCCCTAAGATCTCGAAGTCAGCTTTAACACTCTCTTCATAGACCCTCCCCCCATTTGGAATTCCTGGGATTTCAATATGTATATACTGATCTATCTGCTACTCTGAGATCCATGATTATGATCCAACGCAGACAGCTTTTTAGGCACATACCACCCTTCCAACATGGTAGAAATGTCATTGGTCTCCAGAGTAAGATCTAAAACCTCATTTCTTGCCTTGATTACGAAGGTCAGTGTGTTATCTCTATTGAGAATGTAGAGTTTCTGATGTTATGATAAAGGAAAATAGTTGCGCCCTTCTTTTATTTGTGTCGCTGCTCCCCACACTGTGTGAAGTGCGGTAACATAAGCTCCTGTAAGTAGCTCACCATCCCCATCACTGCAGTGCCTCACCACCCTCCATAAACTGATAGGCAGGAAGCTATCCTTGTGTGAGAAGTATGTAGAGATCAATACAACCCTTCTACAGTAGTAGGATATAGGAATATCCCATATGTAAATTAGCACTGATTACTGTGAAATCCTTGTAACATAAAGAAGACATATATCAATATTTTTCCTTAAAAACTATGCAAGTTCTAGGCCTAGTGGCTGATTTATCGCAAACCAACTTATATCCGCTTACAGTCAGTCCCGGCTCTTCTGCCTCCCAGCCTAAAGGTTTTTATACTAGAGTGACATCAGCTTCCTCGTGCTCAAGCAGCCTCCGTAAAACTAGCAATTCCCACCTTACCCAGATTCTCACCCTTCATATCTACTTCTGCAAATCCCCCAGGGTTTTGAGTTTAGGAATTACAAATTGTTTAGTTTCCATTTAAGGTCCGTCAAATAATTAGGGAAAATGGTGTCTATCCATATAGAGTCATGCACGTATAGATGAGGCCAAATTGAAACTAGGGTTCACCTGGTGTCTACAATTCATATACTGAAACTAAGTTCTCCCTTAGCCACACAATCCTTGACACATGCTTAGGATAGGGATGTGTCTTATGCTTTAGCCCATATTAATACATCTCCTTTTTGCAGATCAAAATTAATACATTTCCACCCTGCAGTGCATAGAGGCACACAAATCCACTCTTGACTTAACATGTCTCCCAACCCAACCATCCTCGAAAGGAACGTGTGGTATAAGAGACCAATTTACAGATTCAATTCACAGAGCTTCATAGGTTCCATACATTCAAGTGGATTTTGAATTTCTGTATATGATATCATAAAATAAGGCGAATGCAAAAGCCAATCAGATTGCATATTTGGCACAGCTGTCAAATGAAATTTCAATTACAATTCTACAACAAAATATAAATAATAAAAAAAATATTTTAAGGTTAATGTTATTCTTATAGGAAGAGAGATACAACAAAGCATTAATTAAAAATATTCTTCTTTAATGTAATATAATAGACTTCTAACAAAAAAATAACAATTAATAGCATTAATTATAAATGATTAGTCCTCCTATTTTCATCAGGTTTCAATTTTGTACATAATCATTTCTTATATTTTTAAATCTCCGGTTGTAGGTGACAACTTCGACCAAGACGCCAGGAGATCTATTTTCCACTGAGTTTGAGATCAATGATGTTCCATTGACTGCCAGAAATCTGTTGACGAAAGGCATTACACAAGAAGAGATTAATCACTTCTCTGGTAAGTAGGGGCTTATTAAGTAAAATAAGTTGTATATATTGTATTGCTAGTTAGGATTTTTTAAAGCATTTTATGAAAATAACCTAATCTGTCTCAACTGTTTAGATGATTAAAAATTTTTTTTTGTAGAACATTGGGCATGATAACAACAAGCTCAAATGGTAATATCCTTCCTTACCTACTGCACAATCGTTAAGGTTGCTACACTGCTCACTAAGTTCGTGTAAATCTTTTGTTCACAATGAACCTTGTATTTAGATTTAGACAAATGCAAAGGCAGTAAGTGATATGTGTGAGTATACAAGGTGTGGCAGTTGAATAACTGGACACAGCCGGTTTGAACATTGCCTATTGATACTTCCTCCATGCTGAGCTCAATGGACACTGCTGTACGTAGTTTAGTCTCGCTGTAGCAATCGCCTGTTCAAGACCTTGTGCTAGACGATCCATGTCCTGAATGACCCTCAACTTCAAAAACGGATGACAACTTCCAGAAAATTTGTAAATTGATCCACGAAAATCAACATTTGAATGTCCGAGCTTGTGCTGAAATCTTAGGAATTAACAAATAAAGTGTCCATCAGATTTTGCATGAATCAATGAACATGCAAGAAGTTTGCAAAAAATGGTGCCAAATCTTCTCACTTCAGAGCAAAAAGAATTGAGAATGAACATTTGTGCTGAAGTTATAAACAACAGTGGTATTGATCTAGCATTGTTAAACAGACTGATTACTTGTGATGAATCATGGCTTTTTACAAATTTTTATAAATTTTGAGCAAATCAAAATTCTTTTTTAGACAAGCATGGCATTGTCTACATTCACTGGATCTCCGAAGGTCAGACAGTTAATCAATATTATTATGCCAAGTTCCTTACAGCCTTTTGTGAACTAGTGAGAAGATAAAGATCCGATTTGTGGAAGAGCAATTCCTGGATGCTTCACCAAGACAAAATTCCTGGATGCCTGTCCGTTTTGTTTTGTTTGTGAAGGCATTCTTTGCGTCATGTTATCACCGTGTTGGACCATTGACCGTACTCGTCCGACTTGGCCCCCTTTGGCTTTTTTTTCTTATAGTCAATTAAGGAATCAAGATTTCACAGTGTGAAAGCAGTGAAAGCAAAAGCGACGGAGGTTCTCAATAAGCTGACAGAAGCAGACCTCCAGCACTGCTTTGAACAATGGAGCGTTTTAGGGATCAGCAAGGAGAGTACATTGAAGGAGATAAACTTTGTAATATAATTGGGGATCAATTAAAATATTTTGTATTACCAGTTCGGTTATTTAATTGCCAAACACCTGGTAGCATTATATTGAAAGTGAAGTGTGCAACAGTACCAAAAGAAAAGTGATTCCTTTTGAAACACGGAAAATATCCATAAAAAAATGGTAGAAAAACTGGGTTAGTAAATGAAGTGCTGTCTGCTCACAAATGGAAGACTTACTTTTAGAAAAAAAATTTATTCTTTGCCAAGAAATTAAATCAAGTAGGCCCTACTATATAGATTAAAGTCATTTTATGTCATATCTATGACACTAAAGAGTAGCACAGATAGTATAGATTAACTAGTAATGCTGAAGTAATAACACAAACAAGTAATTTGTTTGTGTTCTAATATAAATTGTTTTATTTCAGGTGCTTCAATTTCAACACGTGGACGATACATAAGTCCCGAAGAGCGAGAGAAGCTTGGTGACCCGTACAAAGTTGATCCTAGTTCTAAAAGGGATATTAAAGACTGGTCTTCCAGGCCGCTATACTTATTCATCCAAGGACCAAACAAGCAGAGTCTAGATTGTAAGTTGGAATTTATCTTTATTTACTGGTGTCATTAACAAAATCACAATTGAAGTATAAAATTACTTCTTACTGGACACTGAAGTCAACTTTGGAATTCTGTGATAGTTATTATAATAATCAGTTAACAGCTAATGTCATTGTTTATGCTGTTTTTTCATATTTGTTTATTCTTTCAAATATTATTGTATAAGCATTCTATCTGTTTTGTACCAAAAAATAAGGACCTGTGTTATCAAAACTACATATATGGGGTAACTACAGGTTTATCAGAACACCAGGGAACTCTCATGTCTCATACTTCTCCATTTTAAGGCTTTGCAATAAAATAAAATTGATAAAAAAGTTTGTAAACAAAATTCCAGAAGTAGTATAAAGTGTCCCTTTGAGAGTGCAGCACAGTGCAGGCACAAGAGTCAGAAATAATTAATTTTGTGAGTTCAAAAACATTAAATTACTGTTGAAAGTAATATTTCACAAAATTGTTGAAAGTAATATTTAAATTATTACTGTATTCAAGAATTAAATAATTATTGATCAAATCAGATTTAAAAGTAGAATCGGTAGACAATCTAGGCCAATTATAATATGTAAATGTTATTAAATAAAATACTCTGCTTTTAGTAAACAGTAAATACTGTAGCCTAATTTAGGTATATAATGTAAAATCCGGTTATGGTAGGTTTTATTTGTAAATATTTCAGGAATGTATGTAACAATTCATAATTCAAAAAACTGTTGGTAGGTTATGATGTGCAAATTATCAACAACGTATAAGCAAAGACCATGGCCGACAACCTTCCAGAGTGCTGACCTCACTACATTATAGCCTAATGAAAATACACATTTATTGAAATAATAATCTAAATGGTAGAGAATAGTAAAAAAACTTACGAAATAAATATTTCAATAACAAATTCTATATAGATGTATGCCTGGAGTATCAAAAATAAGGAATATTGAAGGAATATGTTAAACTGAACAAGTAAATTAGGCCTTGTTGAATTGCAGTATAAAACATAACAGATAGACAGAGCCTATGTGCATCAGCACTCAACAAGATTCAGCGCCGCACAAGATTTGGTGCAGTATGAGAGAAAAGGAAAATGCGGTCAACTAGCATAATAATAAACCAAAAGAGAAACAAGAAAAAGAAATTATTTCAACAAAACAAAAAAGTGAGCAGACCAAATCAAATTTACCAATAAATTCCATTGCTTCAGGTAAAAGACCATAACATCTATTGAGCACAATGCAATTATATCTTTTTGAGTAATCTGGCTTACCACTTACACGGGAATCAATGCTTATATTTAAAACTCTAAATTGGTGGGAAAGAACGGTCATTTGAGAAGACACGAAAAGGAGTGATCAGCTGTAAATTTTGTTGAATAATTGGATAATTGTGGTGAGATCAAACCATACTTATATTAGTGAACTTGTGGATGAACTTTAAAAACCTTAAATTCTAGTAAAACGGTAGCAAAATTTTATTCAGTTTAGAAAATAAGTACAAAATTTTTAATTCATCAAGCACTTATTAAATTTAGACAATTTTAGAAAACCAAAATAAATAATAAAATAAAAATTTATTTAGTGAATGTCAGAGAATTGAATTACATTTCTTTAAGAATCAGATTGATTTTTTTTTTTAATTAATCGAATGAGGTCTGCTCGAAAATCCCCTCTGAGGAATTGAGAATAGACTACAGAACATTAGTACATAATTTATGATTACCATATACGGATGTATATGAATGTGATACTCATGAACTTTTAAATAGTAATAAGACTGTAAATAATTAATTGTAAGGCCTAAGGTAAGAATAGGTACATTTTTAAATTTTATTTTTTTATTAAAATTTATTTAGGGATATATTAAGATCTAATAGCTGAAGGGATAAATTTATAATTTCAATTGTAGGTTGATCAATCATGAATATTTAATCAAATTATTTTAATAATTTAGGGATAAAGTTTATTTTTGAGTAGTTGTGAAAGATCATTAAATATCTGAAATAGATGCAAATTTCAATAAGAATTGATTTAATAGTAATACAGTAGACACTCGATAATCTGACACATATGGGACCAGGACCCTGTTGGATTATAGAAGATTATGGATTACTGGAGGTATCATTATATAAATGCTAAATAACCTCTCAGGAAAGGGTAAAATGAGGTAAAAACTGTTTAAATTGGTTATAAACAACAAACCACTTTAATACACACATTTATTTGTTAAATTATAGAAACAAAATTTAAACCTTGAAAGTGTGTATTGTAACAAAAGACAGTTACGTAAATTAATGAAAATCTGTTTGATATAAAGGAAGTCCTGAAATGTGGTTAAAGTACTAAATGATTGTTTTTTGTTTTTCCACCCTCAAACTTTCCAAAATTGTGTTCTCTTGAATGTTTTTTAACACAAGAATATTATCCATTCCTAAATTTCTTTCCGTGGCCCATCGTAGTAAGGTCATCGTAGCTAGCACAGCTTTGTCAGCAGAGACAGTGAATTTCAGCGCTGGCCGAAATTCACACAATCAGTACACTACAAAAAATTATTGCATAAAGGAAATTAGAATTAAACGTGTAAGATAGAACCGTATAACACTGCTTTCAAATAACTGTAAACAAACAACTGATTTGGGTTCAAGTTTTGACAGGAAAGATGAGTCATTCCCCCTCCCAGCCATAAATATAGTCACACACTCTCTATCGCACTCATGAGAGATATTGCCACTGAGGTGTTGTCGGACTATCAAGAGTCTGCTGTAATTTGAATGCATATGTTTTATATCTTGATAAATTTAAATGTTGTTTGTATTCATGTTTTAAGATAATAAAAATATATGTATTATATATACATCAATTATAATATTAATGTATGTATACATCAATATTATAATCAATGTATTTATAATTTTTTTTTTTTTTTTTTTTTTTTTTTTTTTTTAACCGACTATTGTGCACACTTGGCTAATGCAGATGATGGGATGATTTATAGCGTATGAAAATGACATGCCCTCGCCGGGAATCGAACCCAGATCCTCGGGGTGAAAGCCTAGTATGCTATCCACTAGGCTACTGAGGCGCTCAATGTATTTATAAAACATCAATTCTAATATTGATTGCTGTATATGAAATATATCTTGGTTGGTAATAATAATAAATGCAATTTTATTTCTTTTCAATCTTTGCCATGTTGTTTATTGTTTACTGGTATTGTTGATTGCCTTGTTATTATAGTTAGTTTTTTTTCAAAATGGTTTCCAACCTAAGGGCTGTATTCTTGTAATTGCTGTTGTTGTCTTAATAGTTATCATTATATTAATTTTTTTATTATTTCAGGTACAATGTTAGAATTCAGTTATAGAATTTTACAGGTTATGGTTTTAAATACGAAATTAGAACAAAGTTAGTCTTTTTATATTAAATAACCTAAATATAATGAATTGATATTGCTGTAAAATAACTTGCTGTACATTTTTTTGTGTTATTTCTGTCTTTTTCCCATTATTTGTAAAAGGTCGCACAAACCCACTAGTAGGCCTAATTGTTTTGTATGTAAATTAATGGTTTTTAAAGCAATCGTTGCTAAATAACCATTATGTAAATAGTTACTATTTGTTTTGGGTACATTTTTTTAACATTAATGTGTACAATGTATAATAGTCTCACGTACTTATTCCCTAAGATTTTTTTTTTTATTAAGACAAAGGATTGATATAAAAATATACCAAAAAATCATACTTTTATGAATTTAATAAAGTAACATTATGTTAAACTTTTTACAGTGGCCATTCAGAGAATAGACTCTTTGATAAGGGAAGTAATGGAACAGGAAATGAATAAATTCAAGGTCGCTCCACCGCCACCACTGATGAGCATACAGACTTCACTCCCAGGAATCGTAAGTATATAGATATCACATAGTCCATAATCAAATTTAATTTATTTACTAAAATTCAAGTTTTTGGTACCAGGTGCACAAAGTTAAAGACCGGATAATCACAGTGTATATAAGATATTATAACTTGTTGATTTATATTATATTTTAAATAGATTTTTTGCATGTGTGTAAACTTGTTCCTCATCATGAACTTAACAAGTTTAAGAAACTTCTTAAATCCTCACTAAATTCAGCACCAGAAAGTCTTTTGAGAGTTCTTGGTAGAACTTTTTTCATGAGGATTTTCTCAGCCATGCATGCTAAAGCAGGTTGTATGTTTATCATTAATGTATTGCTAGCTTTATAAAAGAAGAAAAATAAGAAACAAATAAAAATGTGCTTTTTGAAATTTATGTGATAGAATGATATTTGTCTGTTTAGGGCTTAAGTTCATTCTAATATCATAAATTATAATGTCCTATATTTTATTGTATTTGATCTGTTATATTTGTTAAGATTTTTATATTTATTGGTAGATTACTGATTAATACTGCACTTTATGGGCAATGTAAAACTGCAGTTTAAGGACTTTTGTCAATTTAATAATTTTTCACTAAAACACTCCATTTCATACCCAGTATTAATAATCCAAAATATAAAAATGCGGAAACAACGGGGAGTTATAAGAAAATTAAAACATAACTTCAAAGTGACTACTGTGTAAAAGTGAGAAACATGTTTTTAATAGCGAAAATGATAAATTTCATGTATGTTACTAATAAATAAATGTGTGTGTAATAATAAAAGGAATATAATTTTTCTTTAAAAAAAAAAGAACTCCATAACTTAACGACTCTGCTGTTGCACATGTAATCTAACTCGACTCAGCTGTTTCATGTTATTCACAATGAAAAGAAAGATATACATTTTTTTGTTTTTAAAAAAAGAACGGTATTTCCACGAAGTATTTTGTTAACGCCAAATCGTGAGATCATATGTAGAACTTTGTACTAGCATCTTTTGATTGCTGAACCCATCAATGATCATGCACCAATCATAAAATCTATAAAAGTAAGTGGTTAGCAGTAGGATGGGTGAAGTCGCTATTAGAAAGCGAAACGATTTCAAGAAAGAATATGATTTTTTAAAGATGCTGTGATTTATAAGAAATTTAACAACACTACCATAATTGTGACAAACTAACTAACAAAAAGAGGCAAATTGCCAAGTTCACAATTACTGGCAGCCATTTTTCCGATGTTTTCAGAACAGAAACTATCACGATAATAAATGATTTATTGTAAAGTAAATACCAATGACATCAGAATATAGGTTAGAAATACAGGTTAGTAATAAATAGCTAAAAATCTAATTTATTATACATTTGCAGTAATAAATGTCATCTTCTTAAGGAAATGATATAACACATAATACAAGCAAAAAAATTGGTGAAATAATGATTTTCACAAAAGTCCCTAAAGTGCAGAATATCAAATTTAAATGAATTATTAATGTGTAGTTAAATTCATACATTTTCAAAAGTGGTGTTCTGATATTTAGATTTACATAAAAATGGAAAGCATTATTTGTTCCAGGAGAAAGTTTTGGTAGGACTAGAGAATGCTCCTCCTTCATTCAATGTAAGGGAGAAAGTTATGGGACCAGGAGGTGCCAACTTACAGTATATCAGCAATGAAACTGGCGTTGTGGTAACACTGAGGGGAAGGGGTAGTGGGTTCCCAGAGCCTAATACTGGTCAGGAGAGTTTGGAACCTCTTCATCTTTGTGTTGAGTGAGTGTAATACAGGAAATTAGTATCTTAATAAAAATTTGAGTCCAACCTCTTAGTGTAATCTATGTATTTAGTAAATGTTTTCATAATGGACTGTACATAAATATTTTCATTATGGACTGTATGTAAATGTCTTGAATATAATGTACTGCAAATATTACAGTCAGTAAGTTAAGTCAAATTGAAAAAAAATTCACATCAAACTTTGTCACTTACTCTATGGTTCAAAATGATAAACCCATGTCTCATCAACAGTTATTATTCACATAAGAAATGAGTCTCTTTATTCTTCATAACATTCCAAATGCTTCTGGGAAATTTTGAAACAATTGTCTTTGTGGATGCTGGTCAATTGAGGTGAAACCTAGTGAGCACAAATTTTTCAAAAGTTTAAAGAATAGTGGATGATTGAATATGTTGAACCATGGCTTACATTTAACTCACTTGCAATATTATCAACTGTAATTTATTGATTATTGAGAATAATTTTGTTTAACCGCTTCAGTATTGTTACTGGAAGTGGAAGGCCTACCAGGTCACTGTTCATCACACAGAGAATTCCTACCACTTTTAAAGCGATTAAGCCATTCGTAGATCTTGCTTCCTCTCAAACATCTCTCTCCATATTGCTGCTGCATTTGACTAATAATCTCTGTTGGTTTCATACCTTCTGAATTAAGAAAACGTATCAGTGCTCGCATTTCTTCCTTGGTGCAATCAGACAAAGGAGTACTAATTTTACATAGTCTTAAACACAATCACAATTAGCTAACAATGAAGCAATACTTCAATGAACAGCTGATAAATGTTATGAGTTACAGCAGAATAATCAGTGCTAACATACATGTGATTCGGAGGAAAATTTTAATTTCCTTTTACTTTTTGACTTGCCCTTGTATATTTATTAAGTAGGAGCTAGTTGCATTCTGCATTTAGTTGTATTTTCTGTAAGAGTTGTAATGATACCGAAATTTCAATTATACATAAACATCATAATCATCATTATATGTATGATCATAATCATCATAATCATACCATAAATCATCGAACCCTTAACTCACCTCAAAAGAAAACACAGTCCATTTCAGTTCGCAGTCCATATTAAGTATCATATTCATAATAATATTGTAACCATCATTTAAATTTAAGGTACTGTCATATAAAACATTAATAAAAGAATTACCTCTATAAATGATCAGTCTATAAAAACATAAATAAGAACCAATAGTTTGTTGAGAAATAAAAACAAAAAATGAGACAAAGCTGGAGAAGAAGCCATGTGAGTTTTTATTGTGGCCAAATCATTTTTAAAAGAGAGATAATTAAGCATCAGTAAAAACAATCAATAAACCACCTTGAAACTGCACTGTAACATCCATTTTATTCAATATTCATTTTTGGAATAAACATCAACAGTTTGTTTAAGCTGACTTGAGAGATGTTCAGTTCATGTATTCTTATTGTGAAATGTGAAATGAAATATTACCATACATAATTTGGTATGGTATGGTACTTTATGAACTAATTTTTTAATAAAGAAACATATTTACAGTTTATCACACTAACTATTCTATTTTTCTAAGTATAATTTAAGTAGGTATTTATTGATAAAAACTAATTAAACAATTAATTATGCATCTATGGACTTGTGTGTTACGTTTCCGCAGACACCAGAAGTATGACGTACTGCAAGCCGGCAGACAGCTCGCTTTCAATCTGATAGAAACCATTCAACAAGAATTCATTCAAAGTCAACACCCTCAGCCGATGCCAGTCGTAAACAACTTGGGCCTGCCTCAGGGTAAGTGTTGTGAAGCTTAAAGGGAGGCTAATTAACAGGTAGCATAGCATGAAACATCTCCAGATTAATGGCAAAAAATGGTAGAATGGCCAAATGTTCAAATTTACAAGGTGATATTACCAGATATGAAGATTGATGAGACATCTTAGTTTGTTTTTTTTAGCAAATTTCCACTGGAAAATGGATTATTGGAATGGCCTTCATGGTAAGATCCAGACCCCGGGATCTTGAATTAAATGCTGATCCTAACCTCTATATCACTTTTTTAAGGAGGGTGTTGCTAAAAATTGTGTGTGTGTGTGTGCACGCGCGTGCACGTTTGTCTCCACTCTCACATTCACAATTTTAGTCCAATTTAATTCAAACTTGGCAAAATCAATTTTGGTAAAATATTTTAGAGAAATTCGTTATTCAGCAAAATCCTTTAAACAATTTCTGGCTGGAATTTCAGCTCTTTAAAATAAATTCATAACTTTTTTCCTTGAAAATTTAATTTCACCATCATAATCATTGCTAAAAACTGTATAAATCAGCTTTTTCAACTTTTAAAAAGCTTGTAAAATTTTAAAAAAATGTTTAATAGCTGTCATTGTTCATTTTTGTATTTTCAGATTTGAAAGTTTAAAATGCTAATACAGTATATATAGATTTTTAATACTGGTTATGATGGTGGAACCGGAATTTCAAAAATGGGGATTTCAAAAAGTATATTTTTTTGGAAATTCACTTCCATCATGTCAGTGAGACACAGCTGAATGCCACAGTTATTTTCATTTGCACCAACTATTTTCAACCAATTATTTTCAGTGCTTTCACTTACACTTAATGCTATTACTTGCATTTAAATCTACCACTTACACTTAATACTATTACTTGCACTTAATGCTACCACTTGCACTTAGTACTATTACTTGCACTTAATGCTACCCTACTTTTTCAGTAGAGTTGAAATACCAGAAAGTATAAGTGTTTTACTATATTTCAAAATATTGAATGCCACTGAAAAGTATTATTTGGTCTTCTGAATATTCACAAAGGCATTGTTGTGTTGGGTCTTCACAGGTCAGTTGCAAACAGTGAGCTTGCAACCAGGGGAGCAGCTGCCACCAGGAATGGTCACCTCTATCTCCTTACCTATCTACACGCAACAGCCGAGTAAGTTTATAGAAAGTCATAAGTCAGAAAAACATAATGAGGTTTTATATTTTTGGAAAGAGCTTCATTAGTGAAAGCTAGCTAAAGTGAAAGTAACATAACATATAGTAGAAATTATTTTGACCAATATGAATGGTTGCAACTTTATGTCAAAATGTTTTACTTGTTTCAGTTAATCAAATCGTGAACATGCCACCTCCGAGTATGACCATACCTCCCCCACAGTTGTTGCAACAACCTCCCCCTCAAGTTCCTTCACAGCAGCTGAGCCTCCCCCCTCCAGGCATTCATATACCTCCACATCAAGGCCCACTGGTACCTGCACAACAGGTACATTTACACTTTTGTTATTATTATTCCAAAGAATATTTGTTTATTTCTTATCTATCTTGTTTATAAAGAACCTTTTTGTTTGTTTATTATGTATTCCTTCCAATTTGTATAACTTTTGGCAGGGGTTATAAAGGTTTTCCCACACAATGTTATTGTGTTTAGGTTATAAAAATGTTGAACAAAAATTATTTGGAAATTCAGTTCTTTTATAAGCAAGACAGATAAACAAATTAACAAGGTTTACAAACAGAACTCGTGTATTAAATAATTTTTTTTTTTTGACACATTTGTCAGTAATAAATGCACTTATGTGTCACTGGACTTGTTGGTAATTTTTCATGTTTAATTACATGAAAGATTGCGATTGTAGTTTTAATGATGAAAAAGAATTGTAAGAAATTCTTCAACCTCAGAACTTATTCTTTCCCGCAATTTAAATGTAGGTCCAAATGAGTCCTTCTTTAAAAGAAGTCAAGTTGCCCCTGAAAATTTCTATTTTAGTCATAATGCCGAAAATAAAGTCAGTCTGCATTATTGAAAATAGTTATTTTAATTATCTTCGATATTCTATTTCTTCACCCAAGAGTTGTAAACCCCTTATATAACTTAATAAATCACATTTACTGTTTTTGATTATAACATTATTCTGAGTAAGACAAACCCTTAAAATAAAAAATATTAAATACTCCTCTAAACAAACAAACAAAATATTAAGCATTTTAAAAATAATGTATTTTTCGTTTTTGTTAAGAATTTTGGGTTGTTTTCGAATGATTCATTTGTAAAAACATAGTAGAGATTTGACCAACAAAATATGAACTAAATCTAAATATTTAATGACTAAGTAGAATTTTTGTAATTGGGATTCCTCCTTGGACCTTGTGCTGATTTTTATGGATCAGGGATCATTTTAAGAAGTTAATAAAATATATTTTCAAAAAAAGTTTTGAAAAAAAATTCTGTTATTGAACCAAAAATAAAAATCATTTATCATATTTTCTCTTCATTTTTATTTTAATTACGATAATTTGTTCAAAACCACGACAAATTAACATTGCTAGTTTTTCGTAACATAACCTAAAACTTATTACAGCCTATCAACTATTCAATGAAATCAACTGATGATTAGGAATTACTATAAAACAACTGATCTTTTATTATAAAAACCAGTATAAATTTGTGCACTCGCTTTACACAACGCATAAAATCCAACATCATAACCAGCCCTAAATCGTGATACATGTTAAATTAAAACTCGAAATTGTCAATTTAAATGAGGTGCTTTCAGTAACTTGGAGCTTTATAAGCGTAGTTGTATTTTTTTTTTTTTTTTTTTTTTTTTTGCTACAGTAATTATTTATGAAACACAGAGGTGAACAGACTGCAAATAATTAATAAAATAAAATGTTAAAATTTGCTCAAGTTTTAGCAGTGGTTCCACTAAATATTTATCGACATTGTAATCAATGTCAGTAGAACTATGCAACTAGAAATCAAGCCTGATTCAGAAATAAATTAAAATTTTTTTTGTAAGTTATGTAACTTCATAGAACATAAAAGATCACATGGTCTTTTATGTTCTGTGAAATATGTTAGCCATTTTATCTGTAATGAACAAATCCCTTCATCGTCATCTGCTTGATTAGTTTCAAATGAACCACTTTGATTTGAAATTTAAAATATACAGCCAGAATTAGCCTGTATACTTGTATTTTCTTTAAAGGGAATAATGCAGCAACATATAATCCAACAACCTCCTCATTCCTTGCCACCTCAAGGACTGGTAACTCAACAACCACCGCCCGGTCAGGGTGTCCAACAACAGGTACTGGTTAGCCAGGGAGCCACTCTACTCAGTCAGCCACCTCCGGTCATTACAGGGCAGCAAGGGGCACAAGTCATCCCTCAGCAGTCACAAGGGTATATCACTCACGCCACCTATCCTGTCCAGGTAAGTCGAAGAAACGGTAAATCTATCGACCTTCAGTACAATACACAGGTCATTGAAAAAAGTAGGTCTACTAATGTTTAAAGAAATATTAAAAAACAAATCGAAATATTGAAGCAGTTTGATCTTAAAATGCAAAGAAAAGTTGTGAAGTTTTTGTTACGTATATTGAGCCAGTAATAGCATAATAGAATGTCAAACTGATCTTTGACCAATTACATTGAAGCAAATCTGGAAATAGTGTTCTGGTAATAGCAACGATCCTTCCTCTTAGATGCCTTAGGCCTAAATTTTCTCTCTATAAACGAAGCAATGTGCGTAATATATTCCCAGAAAGAACACCAGAGGCTTAAGTTCAGTTAGTAGGAGGACACCTTTATCAATCTAACCAGGATTTA
The DNA here is from genome assembly GCA_022606455.1 of Callitettix versicolor. NCBI lineage: Eukaryota > Metazoa > Arthropoda > Insecta > Hemiptera > Cercopidae > Callitettix > Callitettix versicolor. Next base: position 41,141,174 of record CM040190.1, on the reverse strand, counting down.
AAATAAATCATTGAATTTAAAATGTAGTGGTGCTCCATCCTGTATAACTATTTTCTTAACAAAAATACCAACTCAGTCCTATATTGAACAATATATTTTTTTTTTACATGTATCATGTTTAGGGCTGATTGTGATGTTGGATTTTGTGTGATGCAAGTGCACAAATATATATTGATATATAATAGTATATTTTGTTTTGCAAGTTTCATATTAATTATAATTAAAATTTCCTGTGTTTCCATCCTGTGTTTGAATAGGGAAACTTGCGCGTTTGAAGTAAACATGATAACCACTACACTATGGAAACTGTGAAGAAGTTTGAATGAATCTTGTTAAATAAAGTTTAAAGTAAATAAAGTTTAAGTGAAATCAAGTTTAATTTAACTTTTATATTGATAGTTAGTGTAAAAGATCATTGTTTTATATTAATTCATAACGATCAGCTGATTTCATTGAACGGATGATGGGCTATAATAAGTTTTAGGTTATGTTGTTTTTTCGAACAAATTATCGTAATTAAACATGATATATGATTTTTATTTGTGGTTTAATATCAGAAACTTTGTAAATAATAAATGAAATACAATTTTTAGTTATAAATACAGTGATCGCCAGTTATACCGTGGTATCAGACATAACGTGAACCCACCATTTCTTTGAAAAATATTACTTCCAAATCAACATTACCATTGATAAGCTGATAACAGGCGATGCCGCTACTCAGCTCTCTTTCTCTCTCTCTGTCCTTTTATTGTATAATAAAGGCACATTATAGTAAATCTCTGTTATCTGTTATGCCAGACTGCATCTATTGCTTACACTGTTTCATTCCACATCACTGTTTGAGAAGAGTAGAGATAAGCAAATAATCTATAGCAATTGTACATATGGCTAACATGTTTTGGTTTATACATAACACTAAAACTTATCTAAAGAAGTTTTTTCTTCACCCAATATATCTTGGATAGAACTATAATGCAAGTCTGCTTTGTCTTCAAAAATCTGTGTTGTAACTGTTGACCACTTTTTGTGACTAATAGTAACTCACATTGATATTCATTTAAACAGATTTGTTAAATATTTTTCTGTACTGTCTGACAGGCGTGGTGATTTTTTTTATACCATTAGCATTATAATCTGCTATGGTATGTCCTGACTCCATAAATTTCTTCTAAACATTAACATTCTATAGAACATTGCCTTATAGACAACAGTTTTAAATTCTATAAATGCCTAATCTTCTTTTGTTTAATTACAATTTTGCTAGCATGACGGAAGTCATGCATAGCTGTTTTTGTATCAAGGTTGTATAAGTTATATTTTTTTTTATATTTTAAAACCTAAATCACTTTAATTCTTTAACTTGTTTTATAATAATAATTTTTGATGCTTGCATTCTTAGTTTATAACTTTAGTTTACATCATTTACATTTTTAAAGTTATTTAGTAATTAGTAATTTTGTTTTCAGTGCATCCAAGCCAATGGACAAACCCTGATGGCATACCCAGGAATGGTGCGTACAGACGGTCAAACACAGCTACAGCTAGTGACCCCCAGTGCACCACCTCCGAACCAGACACAAATAATCCCTCAACTATCAACCACACAGCCACCACCACAACAGACACAACTTCAGCCTGGTTTGATCCTACAGCAAGGGCAGCCACAACAAATTCAGTTGGCACAGTTAATGCAGAATCATTTGGGTCAGCCGCAAGCTGTAACTATGTTAGTGCAGTACCAACAACAGCAAGGGACGACGGATTCGAATAAGCCGCAGTTGCAGCAGGCTAGGTTAGGTCTAGCTGTGGTACAGCAGCAGCAGCAGCAGCAGCAGCGCGTGACCACACCAGTTCAAATACAATTACAACCCGGACAACAGCAGATACAGTTCACACAGCAGTTGCAACAACAACCTAATCAAATACAGTACCAACCTCATTTCCAGCAGATTCAACCTTCCCAACAGGTTCAGGTACAGTTGCCGAACAACCAAGCGAACAATCAAATACAGATGCAACAAGTTCAGATCCAACAACAAACACAAAATAACCACATACAACCCTCGCCTCAGCAGACACTTATTAGGTCAGGGCAGATAGTACAACAACAGGTACAGCCGCAGAGGGTACCTAATACACAAGAACAGTCCGCCCAACTATCGCAAGCTCTACCACTGCCACAGCAAGAACTGGCAAATCAAATTCAGAATCAAGTTGGACAGCAACAAAATCAAAAGGCGACTAATACGGCACCTCAAGGACAAAAGCGTCGTTACGAAGGAGAAGAAACTAAACAAGTGACTTATCAAGTAAGTGTGCACATTCACCTGTTTAATGCAATCCTTGCCAGTAAGTGCATATTAACCTGTTTAATGCAATCCTTGCCAGTAAGTGCGCACATTAACCTATTTACTGTAATCCTTGCCACACTTTCAGATACTAATTGTTTTCTTTCTTTCTTGAAGAAAAGTTTTCCCAAAAATCAATACTGTAATAAAAGTGGTTTAAACAAATGAATGTAAGTTAGCTTCATTTTGATATTTCTCAAGAGTATTATAAAATTCTCAGTCCATCCTCTCTCCAGTATTTTTTATTCTCCTGGCTAGAAATCTTGTGAAATTGGTAGATTGTATACAAATTTTTACTGATTTTATCAAATTCTTTTTCATTAAAATTATAACAGTAAACTTTTGGAGTTTGTAACGACAGATTAAAGAGCTCTTGTATTTCACTTCTAAACCACCCAGAAAACTTGACATAAGTGTAGGCAATTGCACAACTAACTGCAAAGGGATGAATGTATATAATCATGCTCAGTTGATTTTTTGCAGGTCCGTGACACTTTAATCACTGCACTGACATATCTGCGTTAATCTGTTATGCTTGGAGTCTGCTGCAATCTCTAAGAAAATATTTGAACTAGTTATCTGCTATTGAGAAAATAAAGTATTACCTACTTTATAATTTTTATAAAGAGAGTAAACTATTGTGAAGTGTTACCACATTACTTGCCAGATAATGTTAAGCAATGGAGTACATGCTGTAATTTATATGTATGCCTTAATCTCTACAAAAACCGTGTACAGTAGAGTCTTGTTAAATCATCCTTCTCAGGACCATTGGTGTGACGGATGATAGATAGATAACAAAAATAGAACACCAATACTTTCGGCAGTCAATAAAAATTACATACACACAATGGCACTGAATGTTCTATTATTATTTTGGAAAATGTAGTAAGACTTAATTTTTTTTTAACTCTAATTATGTATTATACAAATTTTACATACATAGGTCTTTAAATCAGTAAATTATTCATACTTAACCTCTTGACAAATATTCACATTACACATGCAAGAGCACATGCATGCTACTTTAATTATTCACATTACTGTTACTTGATCGACTTATATGCTGAATGGTATTATCATAAGTAATGTGAGAGTATTTATCTTTCAATAGAAACATTCATGCATTCTTTCAGAATCTTTTGCTACTCTGAAGATTTTTTTATCTCGTTCCACTAGATGATAGAGCTTTTACTTTTTGATTATCAGCGTTTGCTTATTGATAGCAATTAGTGTCAGCTGCCATCGCCTAAACCTAACCTAACCTGACAGATAATCAAGATTCTACTGTATTTGTACCTAATCATGGATTTACATGAAAATATTGCTGTAAGTACAAGGTGCTACCCAAGGGTTTTTGGATATTTGAATTCTACACAAACTGGTTTGTGGTATGACTTGCTGTTGGTAGATTGGGCGAATAGTACTGTTTATGAATTAGTTTGCCAGCAGCTGTGATGGTGAGACAGTGCATTCTTGTGTTTGTGTGTGTAATATTGTGTTTTAGTGTTACAGCAGTTTTTTAAACTTGTGTGGCAGATTTTAACGAGCAAAGAACCTGCACCAAATTTTGCTTCAAGCTTAAAAAAGCTGTAGCAGAAACCCTTTGCATGCTTGTGAAAGCATTTAGTGACAATTTTATGAGTCATAGTAAAACTTTTTGTGATACTAATGCTTCAAGGATGTATGAACATCTGCTGAAGACAGTGAGTGTTCAGAACGTCCTTTGACAAGCACAGTGAGTGTTCAGAACGTCCTTTGACAAGCACAGTGAATGTTGAGAATGTCCTTAACAAGCATAGTGAGTATTCAGAACATCCTTTGACAAGCACAGTGAGCATTCAGAACATACTTTGACAAGCACAACACCGGAAAACATCGTGAAAGTGGGAGAGGTTGTTGTTGCAGATCGTAGGCAAACAATCCATGATGTTCGTCCATGCACCCCCCACATCTTATCAGACTATTTCGGCATAAGATGGATTGCTGCAAAATTTGTGCTGAGCAGCGACCAAAAAAATCATTGCCTATTAGGAAGAGGTGAGCCCAACATCATCTTCTTCAAGTAACCGGTTATGACACATGGAAGGGCAAAAGTCGTATTACGACATATGCTTAAGCAGTTATTACAGTTGAGGTCGCCATCTTCACGGTGGCCAAAAAGAGTTCAAATCAATGTGAAGTCTGTGTTTTTTTTTATGTCAAAAGCATTACCCACAAAAAATTGGATCCCCTTGGTCCTACTATGAGCGGAAAGTTTTATTGTGAAGTATTGAAGTGGCAATGTGAGAGCATTAAGCGCAAACATTCAGAACAGTGGGGTACAAAACATGGATTCTCTACTACGACAACGCATCTGCACTTCACTAGTTCAGAACTTTTTGATTTTCAAAAACACAGTAGTGAATCCCTGCCCACTAAGTTCGCCTGACCTTGTTCCGTGTGACTTTTCTGTTCTCAAAATAAAGTTGAAATTGAAAGGCTATCGTTTGGACACAATTGAGGAAATCCAAACAGAATTACAGGATGCTTCAAACACTTACACTTGCAGACTTCCAGGGATGCATGGAATCACAGAAAAAATACTCGGGTTGCTGTATCCGTGGCCAAGGTGACTATTTTGAAGAAGATGGAAACTAGGGGTTATGATAAACAATTTTATTTTTATAGGAAAAGGCCCTGAACTTTTGAGTAGCTCCTTGTACAATTATCTAATCTGAAAAGTATATTATTAAAAACCATGTGTAATGGCTGTCAGAACCCACCCGTTTGAAGCATTGTCGGTATAACCAGGATATTATACTTTCAGGGACCACCACAGCCTGTACCACCACCAAAGATGCCACCCCAACAACAACAGCAGCAACAAACGCCACCCCAGCAACAGATGGGGCAGTCACAACAGACCCAGCCTCTCAGAGGAATAGGGTAAGCAACATTTCTTTTCAGTTATTTTATGATATATGCTTTTTGTTATTATTTTTTATCCAGATGTTTGCCATCTTTATTTCATAAATAATGTGTAACAGTTTATGAAACACCAGTATTTATCATCCTGTCAGTATAATCATGGAGCCAATATATTGACAGAATTAAAGTTAAGGATCAGTGATGTTACTTATTATTTTTATTTGTTTTACTATTATAGCTTTTAGTTTTTGTATTCATTCCAGGTGACCAATATTCTATAAAACGTAATTTACAACTAGCAGGACGTGGAATAATTGTGTTGATGGTTTTGGATCATGTACATTTTATTTTAGTGTCTAACAAAGATGGACATTTCACAAGAATTTCTAACCATTCTTGAGAGTTTGCGGACAATGTACTTTCATTGACACTAAGAACGGTTTTACTATACAAACTCGCATGTACTCTATTACTATCAGTAATTATTAATTTCATCATAATTTAAAATCACTAATATATGTTTTGTCTAAATATTTGGTTAAAAATACTAGATTTTTCCTTAATGAGGGATCAGCATTAACGATAAGAATAAAGCAATGGCAGTAAAGTAGGTCTTGAGCCTAAAATCTTGAGGTGTAGAGTTTAAAGACTCAGCAGACTGGGCTGGTTTTTTACGCACATCAACCATAGAGCTCTTAAGACAATACAAAATGACTATTTCCAAAGTTGAATGACAAGATAAGGTTTACTAAAACATGTTGTTTTATTGCTTAGCGTACTTCTACATTTTAAACATATAGGTTATACATTCATAGATTTAACAGTAATTCCATTCTCTTGCTATGTGCACAGATTAATTGCTTTTTTTAAAAATTGCATTCAATCAATAATATGTTAAATCAATTTTAAAATATTAAGTTACTTTAATAATAATACATTATGATTATTAAGCATTAGAACCTGCCCCCTTTTTTCCAAATTTATCATGAGCCCAGAAAATGTAAAATGATGTGTTCTTTCACTTGTACGAAGCTATTGTGAAAAAAGTGTTTCAAAAGCTATTTTCATAATATATTCTTTGTTAATGACATATCCAATATATTTCCCTGACTGTTTTAGGTTCAGAAAAAACAGTGTTTAATTTATTAAGAAGGAATGTGGATATTTGTTCTTGTTAGGTAATCATGTCATAGAAAACAATAATTACTGTGTGTATCTGTGATGGTTTTAGAAGTGCTAACCATTGAGATATATTGTCATCTGTGATAATAATTTCAACTGAGGTACACATACATGTTTTAGCAAATTTTAAAACTTATTTAAAACTGATTAACTTTGATTGAAATATACATGTAAGAGTTTTGACTGACATTGAAACAATACAGAAATGAATCAAACTGATGGTGTTACAATTAATTTGGCAGTGTGGGTTGTTTACTTTGAGTTATGTGCACAGTCAGTACAATTGAATTTGATTTTAAGTTCATTAAGGTTGCACTGCAGTATTAAGGTTGGTTTAAGTTTTAATAATGTTTGATTTTATTTTTCAGGTATGTTAAAAGGATGTTTTAATAAGGACATAAGAATTGATAATAAATTTTAAAAAGTCTTTATATAGGCTTTATACATTCAGTATTTGTTTAAGTGTAATTTATCTATGCTTAGTTAAACAGCTGTTATTGCAGTAATTTTATTCCTTAAGGTTTCATTTATTTATTACCATAATCTCCTTTAAATATAATAATAATTATATATAAAGGGGGCATAAATGCCCATACGTAGGTTGATTCTCCTTTTGAAATGTTCATATGTTGCATTTCAAAATGGGATATCGTACTAAATTAAAAAATGCCTAAGAAGTGTGTGTGTGTGTGTGCGCGTGCGCACGCATGTGTGCATTTGTGTGTTTGTATGAATGTGTGTACTTCCCTTTCATTAAAACACTTGAAAAATATGTACAGTATTGGAATGATTAAAAAATTGATGTAAGCATGATTTGTTTTTAATTACATTAATTTATAAGGATTATGGTAATGATTGTTTTCTTAATGATTAGTCATTAATTCCTAACCTAACCATTTTTTTTGCAATTTGTTCATTACACAAATGAGTTTTAAGTTGAACTTTAACAAATAATTTAAATTTCAACAACTTTTGCATGATTGCGAATAGTTGGTTTTTGTTCATTGCACACACAACATATTGAAAATTTTTTGCAGTATTTTGGATTGGAATAGCACATCAACTTAAGATCAGTTACAATGAAAATATCATTGACCTTGATTTGACTCATGAAGGTCATGATTTGAGCTGGATATGTAAAGTGCTTTATGATTGCAAAACTGAATTTAAAAAAATGTATTTTCATTCTTTTTTATTTTCATGTTCATAAGATTTCTTATATTTGTTTCATGACAAAATTAATTAGATTTATTGAAGGGCCTTAAAGTTTGTGAAACTAAGATGAAAACTTGCTTTTTAAGAAATTTGTAAATGGAAATATAAACTGTTGGTTTTTGTTTTTGCTTTAATATCTGAGACTATAAATGGTACACATGCCTTATAAGCAGACTATTTGTACTAGGTATTAAAAAAATTTGAAAAGATCAAAACAACATAAATAGTTCCTGTAGAAATTAGTATACTATAAAATAAAAAAACACAATAAATAATTTTGTGTGGCAATTTTACACAATATTCTTTTTATTATTCAGTTGAAATGATGAAAAGCATACAAATGTTTACATTTACATTTTAATACAATGTTATCTTATCTCGGGCCAGGGTTTTCTTGCAGGCAGAGTAATTATTTGATAAGAAAGTTGTAGATAAATTTATTTTGAGGTTAGTTTTGAAAAATATTTGTTTTGTTATTGAAAACAAGAAAAAAAATCTTTTGAAACGTTTCAAATTCTGTAAAATGTTATCTTGAAGTCTTATGGTTTACTTCTTTGTTTATATTTAATAATCTGGCTGGCTGTATTCTTCACGTTTAAATTGATGACGTTACTAATAGGTTTCTAGTTTTCACACTTGACTGATTGTTAATTGTCTATTAAAGTTAATTGTTAGTCTTTGATTAATTGTTAAAGTTGTATTTTATTTCCTAAAAGCTTGTCGAAATGCACCTGACCTCCTAGTGTCTCGAATGTTACTGAAATGTCATAATAATTGTTTTATTGCTAATTAACAATTGGGAAACTATCCCCCCAATTGTTCTTCAGTGTTCCTTGTTCAATGTTTGTATAATAACATTCTTACCTTGTGTTTTACTTGTTCACTGGTTTCATCTGGTACAAGTACCCTTTTGTCGCAGATTGGTCTGTTTGTTTGCATTGAACTTCACATTTAAGTTTCTTTTTAATTATATATATATATATATATATATATATATATATATGAACGATTAGGAATAATTTAGAATAAATTAATATTTTTTTTTTTTTTTTTTAGTTCTTTGCTTGATTTATGTAATAGGTCTAATGATGAAGTCATAACTTTAACTATTATTTGTGTAATTCGCTTTTTTATAATCAGTGCTAATTTTAATAGTAATCTACATTTTTACGATTTATTTTATAGTTATATCTATAGTAATTTATTAATTTTGAAGTGGGTTAATTATTTTTACTTCTGGGAATTATGAAACTGTCTTATTTGACTTCTGTATTACATATCAACAACATTAGTCCAATGACGGATTACTATGTTATTAGTTAGCTTAGGTTAGTGTTACATTTAAAATGGTTTGTCGTTGATTAGCTGTTTACCGATATATACATAGTTTATTTTCAACCCGATAGCCTAGACGTAATATGTAAAATGTTTGTGCTATTACTGTAGCTTAACATTAAGTCTTTATTGTTCTAAATGGAAGCTATTTTTATAGTAATATAGACTAGGGGACACCCTTGCCTGCAAGTTAACCTACGCATAATCTGTTTGCTAAAGAATATTAAATTTATCAAAAAATTCAGATGTTTTGTTAACATGTGGAATTTATCTTATTTTAATTTACATATCGTAGCTTTCTTATGATGTATAAAGTAAGCTAGGTTGTTTTATATCCTGTTTATTTAAAACAAATGAATAAAATAGCACTCATTTATTATGTTGTAATAACATTTTTTGTATACATTAGTTCATGTGGTGGGTCACTTTAAATATACTTAAGTGGATAATCATCCAGGAAATGATTTCAGTTTGATAATAATTGTATAGATATTGTGACTAACTTCACCTATATATTTGTAGTAAAGTTGTATTTAAGTTTGTAAGCACTTGAAAGCAATAATTTAAAGCTTTATAACTTTATTGTTTATATTCTTAATGACTGCTTGAATAATTAAGGTAACCCTTACAGTGTCATATGGTGAACATCAGGGGTAAAGGAAGACCATTAATTTAAAAAAAAATATTATTTAAAATAATTTCACTTGTTAAATCATTAACATTGAAATACTGAAATTTTCAAAGAGAAATTAATTGTCTAAATTCTGTGAGAATTTCATAGGTTATGTGTGCTTCGTACAATAAACTACTAAAACTAGAAGTATAAATAGGTTAGTGCATATTCCATGTTTTCATATTAAAGGTGAGCAAAACCATCACAGTATTTCCATTTATAAAGTTGCCTTGATTTTATACGTGTATATTTTTAGTTATACTATTACTTTTAATTGTTCTTTTTTTAATGTTTTCTTTAACGAACATACTTTACAGGACTAAATGTTATAGCCAATAAACGCTGTAGCGTTTGAGGTTACTCAGCTAAAAGTTATGCACTATTGATTTTTGTTTTAAGTTGGCAGCGATGTGATATTTTATTGTGGCGCTGATAAATGACCAGGAGATTTGTTATTGTTATGTTGGTAACAGGAACGCAGGACAAGTAAATGCAGTGTCTACCGGGAGCCAGATGGTACGTCCTCCCGCACAGCAGGCGTCTGGTGACAAGATGCAACCCCCGGCACCAGGTTCGTACGATGCACAACTACAAGATCGCTTCTTTTCCAACGGTGCCAGTGGGTTTGTCCAGTTATAACGTACTAAATTGATGTCAGACTGTTGTGTGTACTGTATAAAGTGGAATAAAAATTATATTAAAAAATATTGTTGCAGGGAAATTTTGAACTAACTCATTGATGGCCGTGCTGACCAACTTGAGTAACAAATATTTATTCAGGTTTGTGTTGGCTGTAGCATATTTGTTCACTAAGAATTCTTGGCATGTTGTGTTTATTGTGATTCAAGGAATAACAGGAGAAAGTAAAAGGTGAGGAGTGGCCCCGGGTCTGGGTCTTGCAATGATGGCTGCTCCAATAGATCATTTTTCAGTGAAAATTTGCTAATAAAAATGTATTTGAAACCGTTAAGTTTTTAGGTTGAAGCATGGGTACTTAACAAAAATTCAAAATTTCATTTTGGAAGTTATTCATGAGTTAATTAAATAAATTTGGAATTTAGAGCAGAAATTGTGTGTATGATATATGGCGATAAATATGTGTTAGTATATTGTATGCTTCTACATGCCACCATATGGTATACACATTTCAGTTGCAATTTTTCATTTAAATGTTATAAAACTGGACAAGCTTACCTTACTAATGTATTGTTTTTTCCAGTGTTCTTCAGACGTATTTACTCTTATACATGTATTTGCTTACAGGTTGTTGAACTTAATGTAACAAAAACCAGCAAAGTACGTCAACCCGTGTATGCCTTGGGTTAGTTTTAAAACTGAAACCATATAAAGAGCTGTGTCATAAAGTATATATGACAGACTGTCTTGTAAAACTTAAATTTTATAATACTGTTCACAGAATTTTGTTCCAGTGTAGTGTTATAATATAAGGTTACTGATCTGTATTAGTTTTATTCAAGATCTAAAACCAAATAAAAATTGTATTTTCTTCAGGTTACAGCCATCTTGATCATTCTAGTATGCGTGCTGCAGCTTCGTAACAAAATTATAAAAGTAATTAATTTGTGTACCACGCACTTTAAATCGATACAAGGAAAAGAGACATTAAATCGCACTGTTTCTGACCGCATCAGTATCCTTCCGTCCAAAAAGACCTCTTTCACACATCCTTTTTATAAATTTAAAGCAAATTTACTAAATTAGTCCATAAAACATCTTTTACAATTTATAAAAATTAGATTATATAATAGTAAAATGTTATTATCTTGTGAAATAAAATCTTTGTTAGAAAAAGAATGATCATAATTAGTTCAGATCGTGACAGCTTCAAGATTGTATTAAATTACGTGACAGCTAAGTATTAAATTACATTGGATTTCAAACTTTTTTTAGCAAAAACTAATTATTGTTTATTTTTAAGTTGTTTGTTACATTCACTGCTCTGTATTGTCTCAGTTTTAGTGTAACCGATTGGAATAAGAAGCGATCAGTGATGTTGATGGTCATATTATTTGCCCTTGAATTTTGTATAAAACTGTATTTATTTTTCTTGTTTTTTTTTAGCTCTCCTTCCTTCTAGATGGAAATATTTATTTAACTAACTCTGCAGTTCATATATTTATTTTTAATGAACAATGTATTACGACTTCTGCAGCACAATTGAATTTATCGCAAATATAATTTTGTTTTAAGAAGCTTATTTTCTATGTAATAATAATATTCTTCGAAATATTTTTATAACGCTCTTGTCGTTTAATTTAAATTGGGTGTCTTAATGGTGAAAATAATGATTATAGAATAGAACAGCTGATTTAGTATAACATCTGTAAAAATAGCTGACACTCCTAAGATGAATACAAATATAGTCGCACCCCTATTTACATTCCTCTTGACTTACATTCTCTTTTATGTAAATCACCACTGCATTATTCATTTCTACTTGCATTGTAGATATACAAGGTTGGTGTTCTGAACAAACAATAGTTGTAGTCTGTGGTTTCTTATAAAACTATTTCAGGTCATGTTTCCCTTTCCTAACCAATTTAAACTGACAATTCAAGAGGGAAGATTATCACTGTAACACAACTTTTATTGTTGATGAGACAGAAGTGTTCTGGAAAAAGATGCCCATGAAAAAAGACATTTCATGGAATGTGAAAATGAATCCGGAGACAGCAAATTGTTTTCTGTTTTAATTCACCATTCTAAAAACACATAGGCTCTCGAAAATAAAGTAAGCCTTTTTTACATGCGATTTGGAAATAGATGCAAAAGCTGTGATTACTTGAGAACGCTTAAAGAAAAATTTCTTTTAAACAGTTCATTGCTATGACAGGTTATGGCCACTGTTTTCACTTTTCAAATTCACATTTTACAACCATTTTAAAACATTTTTAAAAATTATTTTGTTGTGATAAGTACCGTTCTTTGTTCTAACTTTATGAACTATTTGGATTTTTTTACGTCATCGTAAATTTAAAAATAGAAAGGGCTATGCTGCACAATGCCAAATGGTTGATGTTGTAATCTTATATTGAACTTAGTGAAAAAGATGTTGCGTTGAACCAGTATTTAGTACCTTGAAAATTGAAAATGAAGATGATTAGTTAGTAACATTAAGTATTACCAAGAGGACATGTACAGAAAAAATGTAACAAATGTTTCATCAGGCCTATTTAGTTACCTATGAAACTAGTTGAAATTCCCAACTATATGGAGAAACCAGCCAAAAAAAAAAGAAAAGAAAAAAGTGGTTACAGTATTGTGATTTTAATTGCAGTTCTGAAATTTTTTTTCTGTGCAATGCTTTTTTTATTTTTATAATTGTAGACTCGATGAAACATTTATTCTGTGTTTGTTCCATATATACCCAGGAATTATGATTTTAGTGACCTGTAAAAAAAATTATTACATTACAGTATTCAATTAGTTTTCTAATAACTTTCTTGTGTTTTTTTTGTTTGGAACCTCGCACAGTACAGCTGAAGGATTTAATGCTCAAGATTTGCATAACTTTTGGTACTGCCTTACCATTACATTTACTTTTACTTAAAAACTATCTTCATGTCTTCCAAATTTAAATTTGAAATCTATAGGTTAACGAGTTAACCTAAATGTTAGTTGGAGATTTGTTACTTATTGCTTCAAAAAATATGCTGTCATTCTTTGCCTGTTTTCAAGGAAATAGAATGACAATTTTCTGTTTGAAATTTTATTTTACTAATATTTTGTGAAAGTAACAGTGTATGTTGTTTCGCTATTCACTATAAATTTATTGTCCACTATTATTATTTCCATAATCTTTGGTTCGCATGTTGCAGAAATTAGAGGAAATAAGTTTGTAATTATTATTAAATATGAATTTATGGATTTTCCAGTTGTAAAGGGTGGAAATAGCCTATTTAGTTTCCTGTAATGAATACAATAATGACCTCAAAGTGAGTAATTTCTGATTCTATCCACACCATTGTTCCATCCACTGTCTTCGTTAAATCATAAATACTAATTTAATTGATGTTTGCATAAAGACCAATACATTGTTTGTTAATAAAAAATAAAGTGTTTATTAATTTTTTTTCTTTTGTCAATTTTTCTCAGCTAATACAGACGTATGGCAGCAACTACATAATTATGTTTTTTTGTATCGTTACGATATTGATTTTTTCATTGTATTTCAGATGAATGGAGGAACCAGAACGATGCTAAACAGAACAATAGAGGTGAGTTTTGTTTTAGAATAATCTGAACCAGTTTCGTTTGTTTTATTTACAACTAACCAGAATAGTATTTTTTTATAATGTCTTATCTTTTATTTCATAGAATAGCAAAGCCGCCTAAATTCTTTGAAGTATATGGGATATTTTAAAATACGAGGGCTATTTTTTTTTCAAAGTCCAATCGGTCGCGAAATAAAAACTCCTGTAAAAATCGGATGAACCTGTGCGCAGATGTGTTGCGCAGCATCTCTAGTATGGCTGTCAATCGCGTTGCGTCACTTCCGTTTAGTTCTGTTCACGTAGGTAGGACGTAAACATGTCTACAACAATAGCATCTCCCGCCAAGTGTGAAGTTTGTGCGGTAATTCGATTTCTTCAGGCTGAGGGGTGTAATGCAGCTGAAATTCATCGACGAATAAGTACTGTATACGGTGAAACTTCAGTGAGTGACAGCAAAGTGCGACAATGGTGCAGAAACTTTAAAGCAGGACATAAAGATGTTCATGATGCAGGCGGTCAGGGAAGGAAGTCAGTGTCAACCAATGATCTCGTTCAGCGAGTGGATGAGGCAATTCGAGAAAATCATCGGTTCACAATTTTTGAATTGAGCGATTCATTTCCTGAAATTTCAAGGTCAGCTCTACACCATTGTGAGTGAGAAACTTCAGTACCACAAACTGTGCGCGAGATGGGTTCCCAAGATGCTGTCCTACCATCACAAAACACAGAGAATGGAAGCCTCCCTAACGTTTCTCCAGCGTTACTACAATGAAGGAGAAACTTTCTTGAACAAAATTGTCACAGGGGACGAGACATGGGTCCATTACGAAACTGAAGAAACAAAAGAACAATCCAAACATTGGATGCATTCTCACTCTCCCAGTAAACCAAAGAAGTTCAAGCGAACCTTCTCCAACAGAAAGTGCATGGCTACTGTGTTCTGGGACCGAAATGGAGTTCTCTTGGTGGAATTCATTGAACGTGGCACAACCATTACAGCAGCCTAATACAGCCTCATACAACGTGACTCTTCAACGTTTACGAAGGACAATTCAGAATAAGCGGAGAGGAATGTTGTCATCAGGCATTGTCCTTCTCCACGACAATGCTCGGCCGCACACTGCAGCTTCAACAAAGATGCTCCTCCAGTCTTTTCAATGGGAAGTGTTTGGTCATCCACCATACAGTCCGGACTTGGCTCCATCCGATTTTCACCTGTTTGCTCACATGAAACACTGGTTAGGAGAACAACATTTTGGCACAGACATTGAGCTGCAGACCAGTATACAAACATGGCTAAAAACACAGGCGGCTACGTTCTACAACGAGGGTATTGGGAAGTTGGTACCACGCTACAATAAATGTCTAAATCTGAGTGGCGACTATGTAGAAAAATAGCGTAATTATGTAAGTACTTGTTATAAATAAATAATTTTTTATTTTTACTGTGGTTTTTATTTTGTGACCGATCGGACCTTGAAAAAAAATAGCCTTCGTATGCATTGGAGTTTAGAGAATTCAATTAAATTTCTGTCAGTGCACTTGGCTTATGACCAAGAAATAGTCAAATTTATTGAAGACCTTTTATTGAAGTTGTTATTTATTGTTAAACCTTTAGGTTTGAAGTCAACCAAAATTGGACCTTCCATATCCCAGGATATTGTCATCATAACATTTCCTGTTATGATTCAACTGCAGACAGCTGAGTTTTGAACTTTTTTGCTTGGGGAGATGAAGAATGTTTCCACATCAATCTTTGTTGCTTACTCCTCTGGTTCAAAATGATGGACCCATGTCTCATCAACATTTATTATTATTCGCTTAAGAAATGAATTTCCTTCTTCTTCGTAATATTCTAAATGCTTCTGGGATATTACAATACAATCGTATTGTCTTTGTAGATGCTGGTCAATTTACATAGAAACCAGTGAGCACATACTTCGAAAGTTTAAGGAATCGTGGATGATTGAATGTGCTGAATTACATTCAACTTACTTGCAATATTATCAATTGGAACCTGTTTGATTTGACAGTTGAAATTTATTGTCATTACTTTATGTGCATGATTTTCTATTCTTCGATTATCAAAAATTATTTGTTTAACCGCTTCAATATTGTCATTAGTCTTTGAAGTGACCAAGCCACTGATCATCACACACAGAAAATTCTACCACTTTTAAAGTGATCAATCCATTTGTAGATCTTGCTTCCGCTCAAACAACTCTCTCCATATTGCTACTGCATTCGATGAATAATCTCGGCTGGTTTCAAACCTTCTAAATTGAAGAAACGTATCACTGCTTGCATTTCTTCCTTGGTGCAATCGGACAAATCATTTTACGCAGTTTTCTAAACACAATGAAAATTACCTAACAATGAAACTACTTTCATTGAAGAGCTGATAGATATTATGAGTTATAGCAGAACAATCAGTGCTGACATACAAGTGATTTGGAAGAAAATTTAAATTTCCCCTTTACTTTTTGACTTGCCCTTGTAATAAAAGAAATTATTAATTTTGCAGTATTTAATATTCAACAATTCAGTCACATATTTTCATGAATAGAACTAACAAGAATTATTTCTAATAGATCTTTCTTGATTTTCTTTGATGTTTATCAGAACTTTTCTCAAAGGAAATATAAAACTACTTCATTAGTGTTTCAAACACTAATGAAACATAATACTTAAGAATAAGCACCACTGTGTTGCGAAACATTAGGTGTTGAATGAATGTTTGTCTTAATGAATGAAGAACGGTTCTGTAGCATTCGACAGTGCACTCCTCGCAAATCTTTGGTGTTTTGTTTTAAGTGTTATGTATTCATTCACTTTGAGTTAAATATTAGTTAGACCTGGATGATGAAATAAAAGGTATGAAATGTGAAGAAAATAATCACATCTCACAGCTTTGCTGATATTTTATTTATATACAGATAATGTAATGTTATTTGTTCTGTTTCACAGGCGATGGAAAGAATGAAATGAAACGAGGCCGCATGACTCCCAGCTCAGGTAGGTCTAATCACAGTATTGTAATTATTTTTTTTTGTTGCATTTCTTGTTTACAATAACAAACAAATTTTTTTAAATAAATTGTGAAAATGTTTTTATAATATAAACTAGAAATACTGCATTGTGGAACGTTATGATTAATCTTTTGAAATATTTTATTTCATAATATCTCTTTTTTTTGGAACTTATCTGTATTGAATTTTATCGATTATCAATAGAACATATTGTTAAAAACACTTCATGTAAGTTTGAACCTTCCGTAAATTTGCATCACTGCATTGAAATAATTTAAGAAGCATATAAAATTTAACAACATTAACAAACAGTCAAATAATAAGAAGTGTTGACCTGAAAGTAGAAAATCAGACTAGACATGCATTCGTGTAATCAGTACAAAATAATAAAATATCAGCTAAATGTAAAGATGTAGATATCTGAGCTATGTTCCGAACATCACTGTTATCGAATGTAATGAAAAGAATGTTTTCTCAATTGTATAAACTTGTCCTGAAACATTAAAATTTTTTTGCATATCTAGAAAAACTTTGCTTTATCATAATACCAATCGTGGACATGACAGTCTTATTTAATTAAGTATTTTACTCTTGAAAAATATAATTTGTTTTGTAAACTTTTTTTTAAATATTGAAATATATATTTTTAAGCATATTTTTTATTCCGACAGCACTATGCTGATCACAGTCAGCCCTACCTGTGACAAAAACTGTTAGCCACTAGCTGTGCTTTCATCAAACAGCACGATAACTATCCCCAAGTAGACTTTTTCTTTTCCTCTATGTTTTAATATTATAACAAATGTAATAACTTCTGAAATGTGTTATTCAACCTTTATTTAAGAATCTATGATTTTCAAATTATTTTTTCCCAGTTGTGACCAAATATCACACTAAATAAAAATTACTTTTTAGGTTTTGAAGGTGAGCAGAACGCGGAAGCCCGAGCCATTAACCGTGGCGAACGTCCTACTTTCAACCATTATTCGTCCAAACCTCAGCTATACAACGCCAACATTCCTTTCCACATGCATGGCCTAGGGATGTATCCACCACCACCGCCACCACCCCCACCTAACCCTAACTCGGCAACTGCGGGGCAGTATCCATTCTATCAGCAGCAACAGCAGCAGCATCCGTCCCATCAGTACCCTTACTGGATGATGCATCAGAATTAATGTTTATCACAGAAATCACCCTCTGTGACTGCATTTTCTACTTAGATAATCGAGCAAAAGATACATTTTTTGTAATAAAAAGTCTGAAAAATATTTCAGATTGTGAAATACTAATCTGTTGTTGGTCTTAGAAACTAAAATTGTCGGTATATTCACATTTTGAAATTTACCTTTTGTTATCTGATAGACACACCTTTATGTAAATATGTATATTGTCAATATAAGTATAAGTATATAAGTAAGCCAAAAGATTTATTTTTTTCAAATTTTTGTTGCATTTATTTAGACTGTTTAAAATAATCAGATTATATTATATGGGGCAACATAAATCAAATGATGTTAAACAGATGTTTTAGTAAAGGTTGCACAAAGTACGATTGTAAAGGTTAATTAAAGTGTTTTCTCACTGCAATATAAAATTTAAAGAAATTACACTAATCGTATCAGTTCGGCATTGAAAGTAAGGAAACTGTATTCTGTTTTGAGGTAAATTTGTATTTAAATCTACCATGATATACATAAAATATGTTTAAAATTGCAAAGATATGAAGCTTTGCCGCAGACAAAGGTCATAATATTTTATCGTTACCAAACAGCTGATTTTAAACAATAATTTTTTTGTAACATTAACTTTGAAATATGAATGGCTGACATAGGATACAAGCTGTCGAGTGTGCTATTGCAATCTCAAAAACTAGGTTGTTAGTCATTAAACTTGCTGTAGCATGTCGTTTGGTCAATTTTGGGATCCAGTTTAGTAATATGTGGTGTTAGTTTATAAAAAGTCATCAAAACATTAGAATAAAATATCCTTATTTTTGTGTAGCACTCTTAAAACAAATTAGTAAAATTATTTTGGTTTTAGATAAACAATTTTATGGCTTCATATTAAAATTGGTTTAGTTAGTTTTGCAATGTAGTCTTTTGAAACATTTTCAAGAAAATTTAATACACAAAACAACTGCTTGTTGCTGTGCTTACCATGTTACGTACAAACAAGTTGAACAGCAGATTTGTTTTTTGTTTTGTAAATTAAGATTGATTATAAAATATCTAAAGGTTAAAGATTTTTGCAGACATCATACAGAATGACTAGGCATTGCTTTAATTTGCAATAGACTTTGTAGACATTTTATGTATTGGTTTCTAATTAATTTTAGAAATTTTATTATTTTGTTAATTTGTGTAAATTTTGTGTAGTTTTGAAGTAAATTGAGAAAATATGTTGCCAATCGCTTTTTGTGTTTCTTAATTTTTCAACTCCTAAAAATTCTCATTTTCTTTTCTTTATGAATGCTACGGACTGTTTTTCATTCATTAATGGTTATGAATTCATACAAAAAATCCAATTTTGATGGATATGTATATTTTCAGGTCTTAAAAAGAAATGGCTTTGAGATTTTTCAAATTACCGATACTAAACATAAACGGCAGATTCATTTGTGCAATAAGCATATACTAATGTTCCCTAAACAATCAGCTGTTTCGAGGTAATGCCTTGGACTAAAGGCAAGTCTGGTCTGGATTTCAGCTAAGGCCAGTTTGTACATTCTATATCAGGGGTCTCCAAACTTTCCAGCCTTAGGGCCATACTGATTACTCCAGTAAGTTCCGAGGGCCAAAACCATATTATCATTGTTGCCGGTGGTAAAAAGTGAAATAGTCCACTGATGAAAAAAAAAAAGTCCGAAAAAGTACGCAACGTTTAAAAAAGGCTGCAAATCGGACTAAAGTCCGCAAAACGGCAAAACTGCATATTATTAATTTTCCTGTCATTATCTGTAATTTCTAGATTAGTCGTAGAGTACGAGCCATGTAGTAACGTGAAACGACATCTTGTGGACACAAGCGGAAATAGGTAGTACCTTCTATAGCTAACAGATGGCGCTAATAGCACGTACAGAATAATCTTGTTGGTTCGAGAAAGTTCTGGTGTCTTCCACTCACTTCTGGATGGCAGTAATTGGAATATATAAGAAGGCTAGTGGCGCAACCACAAGTCAGTTCCTATGACACTGTTGTGAAATAAAATAGTGCGTACCTCCTTAAAACGTGTTTGTGCGTGTTTTAAGTTTAAGACATCTTTGTAACAGTATTTTGATTTGGATTGTTGCTTTTGTGTGTGATTTAGTAGTATGGAAAAGAAGCGAAAAATTGATAGTGAATGCAGAAAATTCAAAGATCAGTGGAACATTCAGTATTTCTTAATTGAGTCCAGTAACAAGGCGCTATGTTTGATTTGCAATGAAAGCATAGCCGTTCTCAAAGAATATAACATTAAACGTCATTATGAAACAAAACATTTTCAAAATTACTCAAAATATACAGGAAGTTTGCGGACAGAAAAATTTGAAGCTATGAAGCGCGGATTGAAATCGCAGCAATCTTCATTTACAAAACTCAAAACTGAACAAGAGGCTGCAACTCGTGCCAGCTTTCGTGTGGCTCTTGAAATTGCAAAAAGTGGAAAACCATTCACCGATGGAGAAATGATCAAAGAATGCATAATTGCAGTAGCCGAAGAAATGTGCCCTGAAAAGGTAAATTTATTAAAAACTGTCAGTATGTCAGCAAACACTGTGGCTTGAAGGGTAGAAAACATCGCTGAAAATACTCTCAACTGTTCGACAAAAATGGACATGTTGAGTGGTTTT
Organism: Callitettix versicolor; assembly: GCA_022606455.1. Taxonomy (NCBI): domain Eukaryota; kingdom Metazoa; phylum Arthropoda; class Insecta; order Hemiptera; family Cercopidae; genus Callitettix; species Callitettix versicolor. The sequence continues at coordinate 41,120,412 of CM040190.1, read as the reverse complement.
CTTTGGCCTTGGATGAGTCAACGGATGTGTCAGATACTGATCAGGTGTTGATTTATATTCGAGGAGTAGATAAAAGCTATGAAGTGCATGAAGAACTTCTTGATATGTATAGTATTCATGGCACAACTACTGGTACAGATATTTTTAAAGGAGTTGAAATGGCCATTAATCAAAAGAACCTTCGATGGAAAAACTTGAAATGTATTACAACTGATGGAGGCAAAAACATGAGTGGGAAAGATAAAGGAGTGGTCGCTCTTGTGTCAAAGGCTGTAGAAAATGACAGTGGTTCAAAATTATTAGTCTTACATTGTATCATTCATCAACAGTCTTTGTGCGGAAAATGTTTGGATATGTCTGAAGTTCTGAAACCAGTCATATCAACTGTTAATTTTATCAGATCTTTTGGGCTGAATCACCAACAATTCCGACAATTTATTGAAGAGATTGGAGAAAATGACTTACCTTATCATACGTTGGCTTAGTTGTGGGAAAGTCCTTCAGCGCTTTTTTGAACTTCGAGCAGTGATCGAAATTTTTTTGAATGAAAAGCATCGCCCTCTTACTGAATTACAAAACAACGCATGGCTGTGGAAGTTAGCATTCTATGTTGATTTGACAAAACATGTGAACGAACTGAATTTGAGATTGCAAGGAGAAAACCAGCATCTTCCTGATTTATACACTAATATCAAATCATTCCGGAAGAAATTGATACTGTTTCAATCACAACTACGAATATTTTAAAACATGTGAAATATTCAGCCACACCACTGAGACTGAGTTTCCTATCGATTTTGCAATCGAAACTTTGAGTGCTTTCAAAATAAATTTTGATACTCGTTTCTCAGACTTTGATGCCATTGCGAATCAAATTAAGATTTTTCAGAATCCTTTTGATACTGACATTGAAACCCTAGCCCCGGAACTTCAAATGGAAATGATTGATCCGCATCATTTCCATTTGATATAATTAAGAACAAATTATATCAAGTGATATAATTAAGAACAAATATCAAAACTCATCTTTGTTGGAATTTTATAAGAGTCTTCCACTGACACAATTTGATAATTTGCATAAATTTGCTCGTGGGCTGTTTTCTGTTTTTGGTACTACTTATTTGTGTGAGAAGACCTCCAAAATGAAGTACACAAAAAATTTTTACAGATCTAAATTAACTGATAAGCATCTTAAATCTCTTTTAATAATTGGTACAAGTAAAATTAGTCCACAACTACAAACTATTGTCAGTGGAAAATCTCAACTACATAAATCTCATTAGTATTTCATATGTCATTATGCTTGTTATAAGTTATGTTTTTATTTAAAATGTATAAAATGTTAGTTGGATTCATTTCAATAATTTGTTAGTTATTATATACTGAAGTTAAATTTTCTGCATATTATACATGTCTTTACTCATTACAATTCTGTGTTTCTTTATCCAACTTATCACAAAAACAATAACAATAAGCCTACAACAATGTTATGAGTAGTTAGCCCATGACCATATCAATGTAGACGTCATATTAATAATTATTCAACATAAAATTAGAATACTTCAGTAAACTAAATTTAATTTGCTATAAAAAATATGTTCTCTGAAAGAAGTTTTCAAGTATGCTAGCTCTCCGCGGGCCGGATGTGGCCCTCGGGCCGTAGTTTGGAGACCCCTGTTCTATATGGATAGTGAATTATTCGTTATAATTTTTGGATTTGTTTTACGTCATAATCGCTTTGTAAAGTTATCAGTTATGAGTTATAGACTGTATAGTGAATGACAACAAAATTATAAAGCCAAGTGCAGAGTTGCCAAGGTAAAGTTGTATACTTCATTATATTGAGAAGGATTTATAACATTCGCATAAACACACAAGCTTTATTACTAATTTCACTCTGAAATGCTTATTTTGAACTTTGAAGGGATATTAATGGTAGATTTTCGAGATTTTTGAAATAGTACGAACTTCAGTGCATTTATCGATCTACTTTTAACAGTTTATTAAAATAGGCCTATTGAAGCAAGCACAAGATTCTTAAGTTTTAAGTTTCACTTTAATTTCAAGAAAACTTCCTGGTGAATTGTAATGACAGGATTCGTGTGCAATTAACCTCTAGAAAATCATTACTTTATTTATTGCAGAAGCATAATTAGACATCGTCATCATGCTATCACACCAACAAACCTGCAGTCTTCACATGGTTTTTGGCTAAAACAGCGCGTCGGACAGGTTTTTGGCTAAGAGTTTTTCTGAACTAATTTTTAATGGAGCCCGATATTATTACACATATATTGATAAATATATATTAATTTAATAAACCCATCCATACTCAAGTAACTTACTTTACTGAATATAATAAAATATTGGTTAACCTGCAGAAAAACCCATAAAATACTAATTATATTAATGTTGAAATCTGCCTATTTGAATAAATTTATATCCAATAATTTAATATTGTAAAGGCCCCTCTTTTATTTATTTATAGTAACATCACTGGATTACTTGTTACTTTTAGTGGTTCTAGTATTTCAACAAAAGAGTATATTTCAGTTAAATACTTTTTCTGTGGTTAAATAATCAACAGACATTTTATTGTTATACAGGGTCCACTAATAAAACAGGATGCTTAAATAAAGTAATTGCTGGAAAAAAACTTTTTTAATATTTTTTTAGTAAATAATTGAAAGTCCAAGAATAGCCATTATGGGTATAATACGAAAAAATATTATTTTCTGAACACTACATCTACCAAATATCCTCCATTGCAGTTAAGACATTCCTGGAGCCTGGTTTGGAAGTTTACATGACCTCTTGCAGCATGTTGCTATCAATTTTTGCCGCAACATTTGTTGCAATTTTTGTATTGCAGCAATTTTGTCTACAATTCGTTGTTTGAGGACTTGAATAGTTGTGGGTGGATCTGCTTGAAACACTTATTTTTAGGTATCTCTTTAAAACAAAATAAGGTATCCCCCCCAGATGTGTCACTTATTCCAATGTGAAGGACCAATTATTTGGCTGATCGGCAAGGACTTCTAACCATAGCCTGTTGAACAGCTTAGGTTTTCAGGTGTTTGAACAGTTTTACACTCCTGCCTATTTTTTAAGATGTTGATCCCGTTTGCTTGAGGTTGTTTATCCATGTTCGAATTGTATTATCTGACGGAACAGGCTGGTTACGCGTTATGTTAAAGTGACGTCGGAAAGCACGTCAAGTTTGCAAGTTTTTTCTAATTGTATGAAAAAAGAATTAATTTACATTTTTTTTCCTTTAAAATATTAATGCTGGAAGTTCAAAACAAATATTACTGTGTAACTGTTGAAAGCAACCACATTGACTTTCTTTGGTTACCCAGAACATCATAACCACTCACAGGAATTGTAATTGTCGTGGCCATAAAAAATATAAAAACATCATGTTGCTCAACCTATTGTTACGTTTGATACAAAATTACTTATGGCTCACACCTCTTCTCCTCTTTGGCTATTAAACAATTCAAGACTAGCCAAACTTTTATTATTAGGCGCGTAATAGTTTTTACTTGGATATCTGTTTGAGTTAGAAAATAGATGAAGGCTTCACAAATAGATGATTTTGCTAAATTTCAGGTAGTATAGACATTTTTTTTTCAATTTATTTTAAAGCCTTGTTTTCTAAAGAAACTAAAAATTGATTAAAATTTTTAATGATTTTATCAAAACCCATTTCAGAAGTTATAAACAAAACAGTTATCTGCAGTTTTTCCGTGTTTATCATGAACTGAAAATTTCCTTCCTTCTTTTGGCAATATTAAAAAGTATTACCTCTCAATTTCTCCTACCAACAAGAAGGGTTTGAGCATCCAAGCGCCCACTGAAACAAAATATCTACCTTTAAATTACACCTCATATTACCAGAAAAAAACCTAGATATTTTGAAAAAATGTTGTCGGCAAGATATGTTGATAAATTTATACGGAGCATTGTCATGTGTTTTATAAAAACTGGAGATATGATTAGTTGCTAGGATATAGTAGAAAGGTGGGATATTCCAGAAAATTATGTAATAGTTAAATTGTGTAATAAATATATATTATATAAAATAAAGAAGTAATACTGTAGCGTTCTTCATATAAAATTAGTACAACAATATTTCCTTAGAAAATTTCTTATATAATAACACTAAGTGCAGTTATTAAATAAAATTTAGTCAATATTACACCTGAAAGAGCAGACTTGTGCTCGACATCTGGAACTTTGTTTTCAAAGAAAACCAACGGTAGTTGCTTCACAGACACTGAAGGTGACAGTTCAGTATGTGAGTGTTTGGAAACAAAGTTTATGTGGATGTGAAATATCAACCAGTAGTAAAAAAAATCAGCTGCAGAAATCTAATTATAAATAACAAGTGACAGTTAATAATGTATGGAATTCAGAATTAATAAACGGCAGTGAAATAAATTTAATCTTTATCTGTATGAAACAGAACCAAATTACTAATCCATGATCTTTACTATTTGAATTTTAAATCAGAAATTTTAAAACTATATATCAATTAATAAATTAAAATAAATAATAATAATAATACATCAAAGATAAGTTATTATCTTTCATACCATTCCTGATTACAAAAATTCACCTGTCTGCTGCTGCACCTATTGAGTGGATTTAGACATCCCTTGCGGTACCCGAGTCTAACACACACTTACTACTTTAACACTTTACACTCACACTTTTATTTATGGAGGCGATAATAGACTCAATGTGCTTTTTGCCTTAAAAAAAATACAATAATCCAAGTATTATGACTAATTTTTAGTTCTTTTCTTTTTCATATTTTCGATTAGTTTATAAATTATTAGGTGTGTTTTACTCGAGTAACGACCATCGCAAGTAAATTCCATTCCAAGAGAATACTTAAGCATATAAGAATAGTTTTTAATATTGATTATATTTATATGATACATGCTCTATTGAACGTCTTGAGTTAATACTAGTGTAAGTAATTAAAAGAGAATTATCAAACCTTAAAAATAATCCAAACTTGATCGAGTTTTTTTTATGAACAAATCATTATTGCGTAGTAAGTAGCTGATGGACACAGATTGCTATAATGTAATAATAGCACTGTGAATGGATAAATCGACGAGTATTTTCTTTTCTTTTTTTTATTTTATAGAATAAGAATAAATAGACCTGAACTTTATAAATAAGTGGGTAATAGACAAATTAACAAATTTCAAATATTTTTTCTGTAGTTTGTTTTGTTGAGATCAACCATATTTTAATTGTTTGCTAAATCCATTACACGTGCTTATGGATTCAATTTTTTATTAATAAATAAAAGTTTTTTAATATTGCTTTGAATATAAATCAATAAATAAATGTAGATAGATTTAAATATAATGTAGATATATAATATAAATATAGATAGACAGATATACCTTGAGGTATGAGTTTATGTGTGTGTGTGTGTGTGTTTGTAATATCCGCTATCAGTTATATAACCTTATTTATAACTCCAAGATAACTTGGAGATGTTTTGTGTTTTATCAACCATGTAAAAGTACAATCTGTTTACGTTTGCTGTTATTAGTTCAAAGGTTGAAATAAACTGCCTTGTGTGACCTTACATTGGGCGATAGACAATTTGGTTTGTTATATCGTATGATTTTCTTGACTGAAATGCCTCTATTAAGGCACACATTTTATTAAAGGTAATTTATTGATATTTTTTGTACAAGTGAAACATTAAAATAATCACAATTCAACTTTTCTATGATGTCATTATTACTTCTGAAAATGGCAAGTGAAGTCAACATTCTATAATTAATCTAAGACAGTTTGAAAATATTTTTCAAACCAAAATTTAAACCCTTTTCTCACCTTTTTTTTGCCCCTTTACGGGATAATTATGGAAAATACTGAAATATGTGTTTCATAATTTGTTTTTTATAATACTTTTGTCAAATTTGAAGAAAATTTGATAAATAATATTTTTCCCCAGTGCAAACATTTATTACATTTTTTACATTTTTACTCCTTAAGGAAATGAATTCAGAAAAATGCAAAAATACTAGTTTCATTATTTATGTTTTAGGGTATTTATTTTTAGTTTTAAAAAAATCCAAATTATTTTTTCCCAAATGCAAACTTGTATACCCCTTTTTTTATAATTTTTAGGTGATGGATTATTGAAAATACTGTAACACTTGTTTCATAATTTGTGTCCTAGAATATGTTTGTTAAGTTCTAAGAAAACCCAATACAAAAATGTTTTTCTCAAATGCAAACAAATGTTAGTATTTCATTTATACATTAGTTATTTTTAACCTTTTTTATTGTTTTAGGATATGAATTCAGACAAATGCCAAAATTGATGTTAAACTGTTGTTTTCCATTGCAAACACAATATTGACTATACCTCTTTTTTTCATTTTTGTTCTTTTAGGGAATGCATTCAGGAAAATGCTGAATTATGTGTTTCATAATTTGTTTTAGAATTTTTTGTAAGAAATTCTCTTAAAAATTACTTTTTCTCCTACACAAACAATTTCCTCTTTTTGCATTTTTATTGTTTTAGGGGGGGGGATGAATTTGTAAAAATGCTGAAATACATGATTTATTATTTATGTTTCAGAGTATGTATCTAGAATGTACAATCAAAAAAATATTTTTGCAATGTAAAATTGTATGTCCTCTTTTTTTCTACCCTCTCTTTTAATCTCTTTAGGAGATGCATTTTGGAAAATAGTAAAAAATATATTTCATTACTTGTTTTTAGAGTAATTAATGTTAAGTTTCAAGAAGATCAGACAAAAACTGTTTTATTCCCTTTTTACCCTTGTAGGGGTTGAATTTTGAAAAATCATTTCCATGCATGGCGCAGGCATTGTGGTACTAAGGTAGCCTGAAAATTTCAAATCTCCAGCTCATAGTTTGATCCACAGTAAATAGAATACATTTACTGTGGTTTGATCTAACCTGTGTGTTGAGAGAGAGAAAGAGAAATTTTACTACTTCTGCTGTAAAATTTTAAAGGCTTTAATAATTATTGAAGTCTTGAATTCATTAAATTTAATTTTATCAGCTGGTGATCTTTTTTATGAATGAATTTAATCAGGACAAAAAGGCACATAAAAGATCAAGGTATTAATTTTTATATATCTATACATTAATAGTAGTGAGCAAGCTACTATGTGTGTCACCAAATTATAGTATAATATGGAATTGTTGAAGAGGTTGTACCTTTTTTTTAAAACTATAATTATTTAAGATACAGTGATAGTTATATTACAAGATAAGTAGAATCGTATTGGTGCAATAAAAGGAGGCGGAATCTTTAAACGTGTATATAACCTTGAAAACCAACACAACTTGCACAATCAGGCTATTGTACAGTAATAAACACGACATGGCATCAACGGATAATATAACAGCAATTCTGTACAAACCAAATGATATTAGATTGGTAAGTTTAACTATTTTAATTTAATTAGGTATTTTCCTAACATTAAAAAAAATCTATAATCAGTGAAACAGCCAACGCTAGTGCACGATTTAAAATGTAAACTCTATTGTTTTGTAATAAAAAAGAAGTTTGTAATTTAATTATTATTCTCAGACTTCCTTGGCATTCACGTTTAAAATAAAAACTATCTTTTTTTAATTCATGCCAATTCTGAACTCTCTAATAGGCTACAAAAAAATTATTTGAATTTAAATTAAAATTTGGAATTGGTAAAATTTATCATTGTTGTTACGTTTGTAACACTGTTTGTAAAAAAGTTCATTACAGATTCGAAATACTAATACAATAATTGAATTTACAGTTAACTTATGTATTTAGTGTAGTTACTTGCTGATGTAGTAAGCAAAATATAACAACAGGCCAGGTCTTATAAAATATAAGTGTAATATGTAAATAATGTGACAAGAATGGGCTTCGTAGATATTTTTGGTAGGCTTGTTTACTTTCTATGAAAATTTTGTTGGAATAACAATAATAAATGTTTAATAGGAACTATGGTAGTTCCTAATAGCTTATTACGAGAGTTCATTCAAACGTTTTAAGTACTCTTAACAATAGGACATATGTATAATATTAGTTTGCCTATTGTAGCTATTATTGACTAACTTATTGAAGCTGTTAAGGCTAACCTAATCAGTTAGAGTTACAGTGAAAATATTTTTGTTTTCATTGATTAAACTTTTGCATCTGAATAATTCTGTTTAAAATGAAAATGGATTTTCCATTATTATAGTTCTTAAATGAAAGCATATTTTTATTTCACATATCTGACTTCATTGTTGGTCATTCTAATGAATTAAACAAGCTATTAGTAACTGTAATTAGGACCATAATAAGTAATTATTAATTAATAATTGTAATTAAAACCTCTTACAATTAATCAAAATAATTTGTATCATAATGCCTATTTCAAATGAAAGTGAGTTATAACCTACCTTTTAATAAAAGTTAAAATAATTTCAATTTTGTATTTATAATGTTCTGTAGCCTATAAATAGCCTGTAAAGATTTTTGTTTCTTTTCAGGAACAAACTCCAATCCCAGAACCCAAGGATGGAGGTGAGTTTCTAAATGTCTATAATTTACTAGTTTTAGTATGATCAATAAAATTATTATTTAGTATAAAATATTGATGTCCAACAAGTTTGAGTTTTTAAGTATAAGAAAAATTGGTTGATTAATGCAACTTAAAAAGTTAGGCCTGTTAAGTTACTATTTGCAACTATTAGAAAAGAGCTGTAACTATATGCTAGGACTCAAAACTCAGTTAATTTCCAACTTAGCCTATTCAGGCTAAAAAAAAGCAAAAAAAAACTTATGGTAGCCTACTACCAGACTTCAGATATAATTTTGTATACACCACCACTTTAGTTCCATTACTACATAGCTAGATTATAAAAGTAGTGTGCGAAAATTTAATAATAGGACTAACACCAATACATTTATTGAGTTGTATAACAAGAAAGTTAAATGGCCCAAGTTATTCATTTTTTAATTTATAGAAGTATTACGCAACTGTCATAGTGAAATGGAAATCAAGAAAAAACACGCTACAGAGAGAAAAAAATAAGGGTTTAAAAAACTAACACGTTACAGCATGTACAGGTTATAATTAATGATATCAATATTTTATAATAATTATTCCATACGTTTTACGTTTCTTTTCAGTCCTCTTTACTTTCAAGTTTTGTATAGCTTTATAATGTAAGACAAGGGGTTGTTATAATGTGGGAACACTTTGAAAAAAGAGTTATGAAGTAGAATATAATTATGGTATCTAAATTTTTAAAGGAGTAAATTACTACTTTTGCCAGATAAGTTCCTTAATTGACACTACGCAATGCTATTTTTACAAATATTGGTATTTGTAATATTTCACTAGTTTTATAAAATTATTGATTTTTAAATATTTTTTTCTTGTATTACATAATTTATCATTCGATTAAAATTTATCATTCAATTATATTCATCCACGAAAGATTAAATTTCTTATGATGTTACGATTTTATGCAATTTTAACGGAACTATATTGTGACGTCATTGCAAGGAGCATGCTAGATTTACTACGTCAACATCACCCATCAAAGTATTAATCTGCATTATTCTTTGAAGCATTATGTAATAATCATTTCAAGGTTAGTAAATTTCACACAATATTACTTTTAACAAAACCATATTAGTTAGGTTCTTAAGATAATTTAAAGAAAAAGTTTCTATTGTTTTTATTATTGATTACATGCATTAAATAAATTGTTTCCATGATGAAAACACATTAGCTACTTTCATACAGTAGTACCGTGCTGTGGGATGCAGAATTGCTGCACGATACCCTTGTGATACCCGAGTCTAACACACACACACAACACTACACTTACGGACTTTAACACTTTACACTCACACTTACATTTAGGAATGCAATAATAGCCTCAATGTTCTTTTAACCTTAAAATAAAAAATACAGTAGTATCTGTAACCTAACAGTGGTTATGAAGGTAATTTTTTCAGTTTTTTCCAAACTTCCCGTAATTTCCTTTTTTAATATTTTGTATTATATTGTAACTTTTATATTTTGCATTATTAATAATAGGCATGTAATAAAAGTTTTGGTGCAAAAATTATAATAATAGCCAAAACCACTCACATGTCATATTTACCCAAATATTTGTACATAAGTATATAATACTGTAATCTGTAGGCTTTATGGTCAGTTTTCTTTGCTGTATACATTACATTTCCTTTCTAAAGTGTTGTATTCCTAATCAAATAATAGAAATTATGATAAATATAATTACAGTAATTACTTTTTGTTTTTGAAAAAGGGTTAAGTTGCAGTGAGAAGATTATTCTATTTAAAGAGCTTAATCTATCAACTTAATTAAACTGTGAACTTATGAACTATCACACTATCTTTGCAGATAAGGTTATCTATAAAAGGTGGTTATTATAACTGGTACATTAATAAAACTTATGAAAACCTTTTTATCTTAAAAAAAAAATAATAATAATAATTTTATCGCTTGTTACTGACACACGACTATATAATTACATTACATTATAATAAGGAAACTACTTACTATGTTAAAGTAAAATTACAGTAAATTAATATTGTATTTCCTTATTTCAATGAACCATAGCGTAGATACATATAACTAAATAAATACAGTAAGTATGGTACAGTGTAACAGTGACAAAATAAGCATTACATCTGTATAAATCTATTTCATTAAAACGTCAGTAAAAATATGTAGTTTTATTTGAACAGTGTGGATAAAAATCTATAGAATACATAAATAAATATTGAATACATGTAAACAAAATACCCATACCTTTTATTTAGATTCTTGTCTGTGGTAATTTTTCATTTCCTTACAACCAAACATTTCCTAGTGGAGGAAAAAAATTAATACTTATTTGGAAGCACGATAGGATTTAACCTGGGATTTGCATTTTGTCCAATCATTGAATGAGCTGTGGTACATTCTGTTATTTCTTGTCATTCTCTTATCAGTCTTTAAATGTTTTTTTTTGTTTTTTTGCTTTAGGTGTGATTTTTTTCATTGTGTGTTGATTGTGTTGGTCTGTGATTGCTGCAGCATCTTGTTATTATTTGCTTACGTCTTATACAAGTTTCTTATTTATGTTGTTAATTTTAACGATTAATTAAATCAAAAACATTGATGCCATGTCATGCTATTTGTGGTTGAAAAAATCATTAGAGAAAATTTAAAAAAAGAAAGGACTCACCTATTTAAGATACACTTTAAAAAATAGACGAATAATTGTAAAAGGGCAAATAAATTTTTGTATAGAAAATATGTTATGTTTATTTTGTATGAATGCTTTGAACGTAATTTAAAAGCACAGTTTTTAAACATTAAAAAAGGAGAAAAAAAATTTGTCATAGTTTTAAAATGCAGACATTAACAATTCATTGATATAATATGGCATAAGAGGGAAAGAAATTGACAAACTTTAAATTCCTGTAGTAACCACTGAAAATGTGCTTTTGTATAATGATGATTCAGTTTTCTTTTTTTGCAAACCTGAACTAATATTTCATCCTATTTATAAGAAAAATTAAAGTTGTAAATTAAATACAAAATGAGCTGAAAAGATCAAAGATTATAAACTGTTTTTCTTCTTTCCAACAAGAAATTGTTTTAAAAGAAAAATATTCAAACGGGAGTGTGAATGACACTTAAGGTGTATCTCAAAAAGCTTTTGTTTACAACAAAAAACTTTAAAATATTCCTTGTTCATTGAAAATACCATTAAACATCAGCACAGCTTTTGTGTAAAACTAGGGTTTATTGATATAAGTATGAATATTTTACATTCACATGTAAATGTATTCACCGATTTTGAAAAATATGATGTATATATGAATATGAAGGTAAACTCTGATTTGAGTTACAATAGCTCAGAATTCTGTTACCATATTGTAATATTGTAAGTGTTTATTTATTTTAGTATGAAATGTTTGTATCAGTGTGCAGTATTGAAACTGAAATTAATTCATAATTTTTTTATTATAAATGCACGTCCAGAAAGTAAATATTGTTGTATTCTACCACCACTGCAGCGCTGCTATCGGCACTCCGCACATGCACACTTGTCTTCTTGGTTCATTGCCTCTTCACTGACGCCATTATAGTTGATTTGTGTAGTGTTTTCAGTTTTCTGTATGCATTTAAAAAGTTAAAGACATGAACCCGCCAACTATGACATTCATTTTGTCATTCGGTTTTTGAACATAAGGATTGTTAAACCTGCTGAAATTCATCACCAAATTCAAAATGTTTATGGTGAAAATGCAATGACGGAATGGTGAGAAAGTAGGTTAGAAAGTTATAATGAAGGACGAACCAATGTTCACAGTGAGGTACGGAGTACGCAGCCTTTTATTGTCAATGATAATGTGGTAAAGAAAGGTGATGAGAAAATTTGTGAGAACAGACGGGTTCAAAATGACAATGCTTTCTGATGAATTGTTTTAGATCTTTAAGGTTATCACAGCTTTGTTGCCGCTGGGTCCCAAAAATGCTTAATGATGTCCACAAATCCCAGCAACTTAACAGTGCTTTGATATTGCTTCAAATCGTGACCGGTGTCAAAACTTGAGTTAATTATGTCAACCCGAAATCAACACTGGAATGGAGAGACACTCAGTTTTTGGAAAAACAAAAATTCAAAACAACATTGTGAGCTCAGAAAATCATGTGTACTGTATACTGGGATAGAAAAGAGGTTCTGCTTGTACAATTCCTTCTCAGAAGTTAGAGTGTCAATGCGGGACAATATTGTGAAACCTTGAGAAACCTTCGGCACACAGTTCAAAAGAAAAGCAGAAGGATACTAAGCCAAGGAATTGTGTTGTGTCCCATGCTGCTGGTGACATTCAAGCTGTTATTCAACAGTTCTGTTGGAAGCAGTTTCAACACACACTTTACAACCCAGACTTGGCATCATCCAACTACCACCTGTTCTTGCACATGCAGCGTAAGCTTAGTGGTAAGTGCTTTGAAACTGACTATGATGTGAAACACTCTGGTACAGCTGTGCTGTCATCATTGGCAGGATTGTTCTTTGAGGAAGGACTGGATAAAGATCGTCGACCACCACGACAATCTGAACATTTGTGGAAAGTGTATAGAAAAGTTGTTTAGGTATCTCTTTCATGTGCAAAAAGTTTTATTTTATTTTCTGAACAGTACTTACTTTCTGGACACACCTCGTAGTAATGTAAACTTCCGGCAATAATGTTATTTTGTATTGGGCACTCAGGCCATGTGGCTACAACTCATTTGATAGCAAAGAGTAATGGGGGAACACGGATGTTAGCTGCACCGTGGTTAGAAGAAGACTTATCAGAGAGTCACGAAGTTAATAGAAACTTAATTTGATAGAGTTTGTGCTCTTATCCTTATTGCTTATTATTGCATTGATATGCTGGTAATTGATTATTGATGAACGCATTAACATTGATTGACAGCAAAGCTTAATCTCTAATGTCACCGATGTCAGATTAATTTCTAAAAAGTAACAGAATTTAAAGGCATCACATAAACATTTTTATATTGGCCCCAAAATACGAATATTTGTATATTTTATAATAGAAATACGAAATGATAGTATTTTGTAAAATTTCACATAACAAACCTGAATATTTTTATTTAATAGTTTCAAGCAATATTAGGAACAATAATTTTGTCAACTAACTTTTCTGATTTTTTCATGGCTCTACAAATTTGATTCGTATTTGTGGAACCGTACATAATTTTGTAGGAACCATTTTAAAGGATCGTTTATAATTTCTTTGTGTGTGTGTGTGTGTGTGTGTGTGTGTGTGTGTGTGTGTGTGTGTGTGTGTGTGTGTGTGTGTAAGCATTATAGCACTCACTATTTGGTCTGATTTGATTCAAACTTGGCCTCAAAAATCAATTTTGGGAAGAGTTTAAACAAGTTCATAACCCAGTAGAATCTTTTCAACCATTTTAAATTGGTAACCATTTCAAGTAGTAAACAATTCGAACGGTTGTCTTACAAATGTAAAAATCTTATTTCACCACTATTATTTCTGTTAAAATCTGCATAAAATAATTTTCAAATTCTGTTGGAAGTACAAAAATGGATCTGACGGCAATCAGGAATCATTTTTATATTTTCAATATAATTTTTGAAAGTAATAAACTAATTTATGCATATTTTAATGATGATTGTGAATTAAAAGTAATTATTGTGATATTGTTTCTTTTCAAAATTTAACTTCCATTTTCAGCAGGCAATATGCTGTGATTATTTGTACATAAAGGTAGACCAATATAATTAACCAAATCAATATGTTATGCCTATATTTGTTATTTGTATCAATATAGCTACAAAACAAAAATTAAAATGAAATGAAAATTGGATATATTTTTAATAAATTGGTTATATATATAAATTTGAAGACAGGAATGCATACAGGAGAAAGATGCTTGGTTGGAAGGTCCCAGAGAATGAAATCCCAAAGAGAGCTGGGGTAAAATGAACGGAGGAGCGGAAGAGGATCTATGGGGACAGGATGAGGGAGGTGTGGAGGATTAGAAGGAGCAAGACATGAGTCGGAGTGCTTTGCGTGATCCAACAGGGTCTATATGCAGATAATAATAATAATAATATATATATATATATATATATATATATATATATATATATATATAGATAGATAGATAGATAGATAGATAGATAGATAGATATAATTTTAGAACAAATATTAAAAATAACATCTTAAGAATTTTTGTTAATTGGAACTATTACTCATACTTGTCAACTATGAAGTGCTCTGTATATGCCTATTGTATAAATATAATATTTATTTGAAGACCTTTATTTATATTTATATTTGTATTAACTTTGTACATTGGTATGTTGCTTCTAGCTGATGAGTTCATTGGTTCAAAATAAAGGTGGGGGCCTACCGATTTAAGGACAACATGATAACATAGTTATTGTAACTTATAACAAAAGTCAAGGCTATAAACAGATAGATCAGTAGTCATGCTGGATAAAAAGATTTAAATTTAACAACTTGATGAAGTTAATTGTTTAATTCCTAATGATAAGTTACTTAATGTAATGATTACTTTGTTTACATACTTATTAACTCATTAAACTTTTAAATACACAACTCACGTGTCAAGGCCACGTTGCAAAATTTAATAAAAGTTATCCACTTATTTTTATCTTTATTTTGTAAGCTAAAATTGTTTAGTTACCATACAATGTCTTTTATAATAACCATTAAAAAACTGAAGAGTAATAATTGTAAATTGAAACTATAAACTATTTACAATTTTCTTTTCAATTTAATTTTTGTTTTGTAGCTATATTGATAAAAATAACAAATGTAGGCTAAGCTGTTGACTTGGTTTAACTTACAGCCTAATCAAAAGTTCTGAACTAGTAGTGTTCACTATTTTTTTAATGCATTTAATTCAGATTCTTTGATGGGTATTTGAATTAACTAAAAGTCATAAAGTATGTAGTAAAATGGTTGCTAGGAAGAAGTTGTGACATTGCAAAAAGGTTAAAACACTGACCTCAAATATAAGGACGAGAATTACTGTTGGTACGGCATTAACACATATATTATTTACAGAGGTGTTGCTGCAGATGTCATGCGTGGGAATCTGCGGCTCTGACATCCATTACTGGCTCCACGGCCGTTGCGCTGACTTTATCCTGAAGAAGCCTATGATCATGGGCCACGAAGCCAGTGGGGTCGTTGCTAAACTGGGCAAGAATGTCACCAATTTAAAAGTGGGTTAGTACAAAAAAAATCTCAATAAATGTTTTTAATGCAGGCTTACATTAAAGGAACCTGATGGAGTTGATAGGAATGCCTCATTGTGGTGTGCATAGTATTACATTTTGTGTAGAAACCAATGCACCTGTTTCAAAGTTAGTAATAGCTTATCATAGTAATAGTTTATACTTAAAATAGCTGTACTGTTATACATAAAACTATACTATAAAACTATACCCAGCGTTATCTGGAAGGCGGATAAGAAAGTTTTATTTTACACATTAGTATACTCTTAAAATTATTTTGAGTATATATATATTATAATTAAAAACTATGTTATAAAGTTGTTGGTGTTCCACATGCTACAATCCTCTACATACCTCCTTTTGAATCTTCTTAGTTTCCCTTGTCAGAGTGTATCCTGTCCATGCAAAATTGCTTTGTGTTAAGTTTTAACTGCAAATGGCAATCTTGTTTCTTGTAAAGTTTTTTGTCAGTAATATCTTTTGCTCCAGATACTGCCAGCATTCTAGTATCTGTACAGAAGTCTTGCCGCAGCAAAATCTGTTTTTCAAGACTCGTATGTTAATAGTTCCAGAGATTTTCTGGTGTGTTTTTATCTTCAAGCCTATGCTTGATCTTTGAGGACCACTTTTGGATTGGCTTTAGCCTACCTCGATAGTGCCAAGTCCACAGAAAAGGTATGTGGCACTTTTCAGCTTTGTAGAAGTACCAATGCAGTTCCAGAGATATTTTCTGGTGTGTTTTTACCCTAATGCTTGATCTTTGAGGACCAGTTTTGGGTTGCCTGAGTTTAGCCTATCTCAATAGTGCCAAGTCCGCAGAAAAGTTATTTGATACTTTTAAGATATGGGGAAGTACCAATGCAGCCCTTCATTTCCGCACCACTGGAGCTTGTCATTAGCTGCTTCCACTACTTATAGGGTAAAATATGTTATTTATTGGAATTACGTGTTAATCTGGTAACAGTATAGAGTTCTAAATAGCATTATAAAATAAGAAATATATGAGATCATTTATGGAATTCACTGGTAAATAAACATTTTACTTTAAAAAATTATATTTTCAAATAATTAAATACAATGGCTAACAATATTTTAGTGAAAAACATAGAGGTAAACATGTCAAAGAAACAAAAAATATCTTGAAACTTCTTGTTTCCTTATTGGTAGATTAAATAGTTCTCCTGGCTTGTAATTCAAACTGTTCTTTACATAGGAGACAGAGTTGCGATTGAGCCTGGTGTACCTTGTCGCATGTGCAGCTTCTGTAAGGAGGGCAAATACAATTTGTGTGAAGATATGGTATTCTGCGCGACTCCACCTGTGGACGGTAACCTGAGGAGATATTATACACACGCTGCAGATTTCTGTTTCAAGTAAGTTCTAGGAGAAAGAGAGGCGATGGACAGATCTGGAAAAGAATAGAGAAAATGGCAGTAGGTGTTTATGATCACTTAAAATTAAAGCTAAAACATTAATATTAGGTGTACGTTTCATTAGGGACAAACATTACTGAACCAAATAAGAAAGTGAAATTAACTGCCAAAGGCTGAAAGACTAACGCAGCATTGGTGTAAATCATCGGAATGCTTCGTCATTTAAAAATAAAACTACTGAACTCAAACAGGAAATAGAAAACGTACAGCATACAACTTACAAGTATAGTTGTTCTGTGTGGGGTCCTTGAGGACACAACGTTTTTGTAAACGTTGAAAATGTAATGCTATGTTCTAGCATCATTTATTTATTAATTTTACTTAAAAATACAGTAATAAAATCTTATCTGAATACCTGTTAAAAGTGAGATAATAATGCTTGTTTCAACAATAATTTTTATTTACTTTTTAAATTTTAATCAACACCTCGAATAAAACAACATTGGGTTATGTCGATACAAATGTTTGTTTTACTTTATGTTGACAGCATCAAGTAATGAGTATCAAAGTGTTTACTAAATCATTTACCAAGTAATTTACTAAACCAGTGTTTTTACAGTGAGTGATACATGTAACCACCGCAGAGAGAAATAAATCCCTGTACACAGACTCTTACCTTAAAATTACTTACAAAGTATATTTCAATAAAATTATCCTACATGTTACATATTTTACATTCAATAACCACAATTATCAGGTCTATTTGAAATACATTTTCATCCTTATTTTTAATGTTTTATTATTTAATGTTTTCATATCCTGTGGTAGTAAATTGTATACATTTATTGTTCTTTTATAACAGTTTTTCTCTCTTACTTTTTTGCTATTTTGGGGTAATATTACGCTTGTATTCCTTGTCATACTATTTGATTGTTTAGTTTTTAAGGTTTCATAATAAAGCAGTAAAGATTGAAATTGAAAAAGTTGCTCTAGTTTTAAAAAAGAATTAATTTTTATTTATAATTTTAAAAATTCTGTTTTGCAATTTTTGGAGTAGAGACTACAATTATTGTACTCTCTGCTCCAAACTATTATTCCATAACTCGCAATACTTTTGAAAAAATCACAATATATAAGCATTAACATTATATTATTCATTATGTTATGCAACTTAAAATACAAAAATCAAATACAACACCTAAATATTTATAATATAAAATTTTTTTTATAAAATTGTCTAAGTATATTATGTATTATTAACATTTCATATATATTTGAACTCGTTACTAGTTGCAAGTGATGTTCTTTTTCCAAGAATTGGATAAAATGAATTAGAACAAGATTATTATGTAGTATATACTACATATGTAGAAGGAATATGTATGTTATATACCCATTCCACGCTGATTTTTTTTCTTTTTTTTTACATAGAAATGTAATTGGGACATTAATGAGCTGTTCATTTCTTATCTAAAGTAGTACAGTAATTACTACATTACTAAGCTTCATCCACTGATAAATACTTAGTGTACAATAATTAGTTTCTTTGTTAATGAATCTTCTTACTAAGTGGAGTTGTGCAAAGCAAGCGGATTTGTTTTTGGTATAAGCATGGCCACTGAAAGTGAAGCGGAGTCCAGAGACTCGCTCAGCTCCATTTTGTTTTCAGTGTTTCAGTGGTCACAGTTACATTAAAAATAATATGTTCGGTTTTGAGTAAGTAGACCGCTCTGCATTTGGTGGCATTCAGCCTAAGTCTATGTTGTTGAGAAGCTGAAGGGCTTTGACATTGGCACGATGATGTAATTTTTGTGCATGACTTTGAGCAAATTTTCCATTCTGATATGTATACGATTTTTGTGTATGCATTTTATATATCGCTAGCTCTGGCAAAAATAACTATAGAATAAAACAAAAAACATTGTAATGATACAAAAATGTAATTGCATGAGTTTAAAGAGCATAGTGTTATTATTTTTTAAAAAAATGTTACCTTTATTATCCTTAAGTAGGTTTGAAACTTGGCCCTGAAGTTTTACATTATTCTTGTAGTCATTTTAAGTAGTATTTCTGTGATTTTCTGGTCATGGGATATCGCCTTGATTTAAACATTTCTTATAGGAGATTCATGGATTATCTTGAAGTATGTGCATCACAAATGTTTGGTCTGATTTCCAAGTTCATTAAGTTTCAGCTTTCCAAGTTCATTAAGTTTCAGCTGTAAGAAATTGCATAACATGTCAAAAAAGTAATTAATTTACTGCTCAGTAACTAATCTAATTCTGTTTATTTATTCACCATAATAAGGGAAACATTCTTTATCATTTGACAGCGCAGTAGACTATAGTTCACTGGAAGTAGCTTGGCAAGAAGTGATCCTCACACACTGTAGTTACATTGTGACTATCAACTGTTATACACTAAAACTGCAATTTTGTTTCTAAAATACACTTTGATTCGTAAGGCAGCAGTATGTTTAACTATGTAGATTGTTTAAATGACTATACTTTGGTGTTTGAATACTTCCTGGTCTAACTATCAAGTGGTATTTTCTTTAAAGCTGTACCTCTAAAATTTGACTCCCACAACAACATATTTTTTCTTATGTGGTCCTGCATCATATCAACAACGTAATTTCTCTCTGGCTATAGCAGGATCAATGCTTGATCCTTGTAATATATATTTTTTTAATAAGTTTCAAATACTAACACACAATGCCGTGATAGTAACTAAAAATAGCAGGTTATAGATACCATCTTTAGTAGTATTAGCACTCTGTGGGCAGCTGTAAGAAATGAAGGAGTTGTTTCTGCTGCTACAGAATTTTATTATAAAAATTTGATGAAAGATTCATTCAAAACCTTTAATCTGGTCCATAAACAGAAATTTTTTTTGTAATAAAATATAACAAACATTAGTAGCTACTGTTTATTTTGTTCAGGATACCTGACCATGTGACTTTAGAAGAAGCTGCCTTCTTGGAGCCTCTGTCTGTAGGTGTGCATGCTTGTAGACGTGCTGGTGTGACACTGGGATCTGTATGCCTCATCACCGGTGCTGGGCCTATTGGACTATCCACTCTGCTTACTGCCAAGGCTATGGGCGCTAGTAAAATCATCATCACAGGTAAGAGAATCCACTGGATTCTCGAGTGGATTTAGCTACTAGAAATTTACTGTAGCGACATTAGACCAGTGACTACTGAAATGTACTATAGAAAATAATTCAGACAAGATCTGAAAAAAATGTAGAACATGACATAAAATAAGGTAGGTTATTTTATACAGCATGACAGAAAATTTGACTTCCTGGTAGGTTTTTTTTCTGGTAAACAATTATTTTTAATGGGCTGGTGTGATAAGTCATATCAAACACTACAACATACATACAATATTCACTAACAGTAAATATTTTGTCCTAATCTGTACACAGGTAAAGTAGAATATTTGTCTGTACATTGTTTAGAATCATTTTTTTTAATCCGTAAAATATATTTACAGTGATACCCTGGCTTACGGTCAACCTATAGTTTACAGTTATAGGTCATATCAGACAATGGTTTAATTCACGAATGAAAAATGACCCGCATAACAGTTTAGGTTTCGGATAAAGGGAAAGGATTATAAGAGAGTTTTTATTTTGTTAAATTATGTGTAAATATCTATATGACATTGTGCTGCACTACAGAAATAACCATTGTGATAAGTTAACACAAACAAGCCTTTGAATGATGGGTGTTTGGTTTTTGTAGAGCAATAACTTCCCTATATTTCTTAGTTATCTGTTCTCAGAATGCCCACTCCTATTCGCTTTTTGGTCATCATATCTAATTTCACTTAGTCTGTCATCAACCCTTTTACTGTGGTTTAATTTGTTAGCTTTACTTACCCTTTAGTTGACTTACATCGTATAACATACTAGTTACTAGTGAATATATATAATAATTTTAGTGTTCTAACTTACTTTGATATGCAGTTTCCCCAAGTACCAACTATGTATTCAATAAATATTAAATTTACTTGCTTTCAGATCTAGTGGAACACAAATTGAATATTGCCAAAAAGTGTGGAGCTGACTTCACTGTGCTGATCAAGCCTAACCAGAACGAGTCCGAGATATCAGAAGCCATCATCAAGCTGCTCGGAGAGAAACCTGGCATCACACTCGATTGTTCTGGCTTCGAGTCCTCTATCCGGCTTGGTCTTGAGGTAAGTTGAGCTACAGAGTATGCAACTACTTAGAATATTGAACAGTAATTGAAAAAACAAGATGTAAATTATGTTCTCTATCAACTAGCATTTTTATTTTTGTTTCAGGCTACTAAGAATGGAGGCATTCTGTTAATTGTTGGCATGGGATCACCCGAAGTCAAAGTGCCCCTGACTGGTGCTGCTTCACGGGAAATAGACATCAGGGGTGTGTTCCGCTATTGCAATGAGTAAGTTTTTTTCCGATGGTTAGTCTTGTAGATGCCTGTCCATAGCTTTCTTACACATTAACATTTAACTGATATCGATAGACCTCTTATATTCTTTTCGGCTTAAAATTTTCTCTGACGTGTTCCGATTTCTAGCTTCCATTTTTCTCTGTCGTTTCACAGATCTTGATCCAATCCCTTCTCTAACTAAGTCTCGGTTTTCCTCTTGTTTTGCGACTATGTAGTTTCCATTTTAAAATCTGTTTGGGAAGTCAGTTTTTGTCTGTCCTGTGGACATGACCAAACCATCAAAGTTGTTTTGTCTTGATGTCATCTAAAATGGTGTACCTTACATCCATGATTTTAAGGATTCTTACATTTTTTTTATTTTTCCTATTTGGAACGACCTGCAGCTTTGCACCAGTAGTCCAGTTTTGTAACTTCAAGACCATTTCTGTTATTTCTTTTTTTTTTTTTTTCAACCATTCACTACTTCACTTCCATATAAGATTATACTTTTTATAATTATATTATATATTCTATATTTATTTATTTCTGACATATGTTGATCACATATGATACTGTTCAGTATCCTTATTGCTCTTCTTCATAAGGTGTTCCATTCTTTTTATCGCTGTGTTCAAGAGCCCCATTGCTAGTAATTGTCATTCCCAAATACTTGTAAGTTGTACACCCCTTGATTTTGTTGTTGTGTTCCAATAGAAGAGTCCTGCTCTGCCATCCAATGCACAAGTACTCCATTTTGTTTAGGTTTACTTCAAGTCCCCAAATATCATATCACTCTCATAATTTCCTACTCATGTATTCTAGATCCTCAATAATCCTGCGCTAACTATTTGATCACCTGCAAAGTAGAATGTGTGTAAACTGTTGCCATTTAATGGTATACCAATTCTCAAACTTGCGTTTTCTTTTGTGCAGTGCTTGGTTCCAGCTAGATTTTAAACAATGTTGTGGACAGAAATCCCAATCCTGTTTAACTTCATTAGTGACTTTGAAACCTTTAGACATTTTATTTCCTATTTTTACTTTTGCTGTACGATGTTTTGGCTGCTCTCATTAGAGTTATTCCTATATTAGTATTCTCTAACGCCATCCAGAGCTTATTGTGCAGTATATTGTTGTATGCTTTTTCAAGGTCTACATAAAGGCAATGCACCTCTTGATTACGGATATGTTCTTCTCATTTATTTATTTTGCACAGTACTAATGATACGTAATGATTTCGAGTAGAAGGATTGATTACAGATCACTTGTTCTGTAGGCCTCCTGGCTAAAGGATCTAACTGTATGAGCATTTGCATACAATTCTGTTCTGTTTAAGTGAGCTGCTAGGCAGTTGTAACGGTACAACTATTTCTCCTGCTTACATTCCATGTCTCCACTATGCCATTATTTGGCGTGTCTCTTATTCCAGTGTTGAACAAAACCTTTCAGTAATGTTTGACACCTAAGCATCAGTAGTTGATGCATTGCATGCCTTGGTTTGACTGTTTTATTACAGGGGAGGGCTTTCCACGTAAACTTCAACATGTAAATACAGTGGAACCTCCCTTAACGAGCATAATTCGTTCCAGAATCTTACTCATAAAGCAAAACACTCTTTAAGTGAAACAATTTTTCTTATATAAATTAATGTAAAATACGATAATGCATTCCATGTCGAAAAAATACAAAATGTTATGTGTAACGTTTATTCAAAAAAAATTTGATCGCTTATAACTTTTATAGTGCAAATCATTGATGTAAATCGATTGTGTGTGTGTGTGGGGGGGGTTTAGATCAGCCAAGTTTACACCTTGTTCTCACTTTTCAATGATTTGATTTTTGATTTCTGTAGTTATTTTTACTCTCTTATGGCTGTTTTCTTGTGGCTTTTTCTTCAGAGACATTTTTGCAAGAGTTTATTAAACTTTTCACACAAAAAATTATAAATCTATTTTTGATTATCTTTCTAATAATTAATTCAATTTATTTTGATTCAATTAATTTAATTTATATTGTGCTTATAACACAATATAACACAAGTTTGAGAAAATGTGTGTGCTAAACACAGACTGACGTAACAAACACAATCCAGAACTTTCCCTCTCTTCGCTACTCGTTATGCAAATTACTCGTTATGAGAAGTGCTCGCTAAGCGAACCTCTACTGTATTTATTCCAATAAATTTGATTACACATACGATGTTTACCTATTGTAATAACACATTGAGTTCACTATCTATATTATTATAAACACTACAACCTTATTGATCCAAACTTCAACTTCAAAGTTCAATTTGTCCTTTGAACCTTTAAAATGGTTAATACAGTCCCAATGGCAAAAGTAAGTGTACAGTAATTCTTATACAAATTATTTAAATTTGGAGACCCCAAAAAATTATATATCCACTAAAATGTTTGTTTCCAATTATTTGGAATTTTCTCATTAGGCTATATTTGTGAGAAGTCACCTACATACAACAGTTACTTTGCAGTCATATTGTGACATGTATCAGATAAATCCAAAAACAACTAGATTTGTGAGAATTACAGGAATCCCTTGCTATTCGCGGTCACTAAAAAAAAAAACCGTTTAATTATTCCCAGCGAAAACCTGTTGTTTATCTTCGCCATGGCTAATATTTAGGGTGAGTTACAAGTACCATGAAAAACAACACCTAATAGTACTAAAATTAGCCAATACAATAGTATCGATCTGATGGAAATAAAAAAATTATTTAAAACTAGTTAACAAGAAAAATTCAGAGCTGTAGAAGCCCATACAAAATCAACAATACTTAAATTTTATAAAAAATACAGAGACATTATTGCATATTATTAGACAGTACAGTATTGTCCATGCAAATTTCGTAAATTATTACAGTGTATGTAGAGTCCGCCATTGATAAGTATGAATGAGAGAGCAAACTTCCTGTCAACTTGATTATCAACCTTGTTGCCAACCTCATTTACCAATCCACATTGCTGGGTTTACAAATTAAATGCATATTATTTATACACTAAAATGTAAACAGACTGTCATTTTGAACTTGGGTTTTGTTTATATTTTTCCAAATCAATAAATATGTCTTATCTTGTTTCCTTACTTCAGGGAAATATTATCAGTCATTCAATTCTATTCAAATAAAACTATAGGGAAAAATATTTTATCTTGATGTAAAAAGACCACATTTAGTTAAGATATCTAGCAATGTTTTGACTGTAGTTTGCAGCGAGATCCACCATATTAATATAATTTCTGCTATTAAAATGACATTAATTTACAAATGCAATCTGTCCTTTGAGTATTTGATCAGCACTAGTTTTACTATTAGGAAATGTTCCATGTTTTTAAACTTTAAAGATCAGTAATTACTAAGGGCAAATGTTATTAAAAAATTTATTATTGCTTGACAAAAAATTTAAGTAACCACAAATAACGGATTGGTTCCTAGAATTCTGACGTTTGCGTATCCGTCGGACTTCCCAACAAATGTACAGTTACAATACATAAATAACTATCATACAAACAATGAACATCATCTTTAATAAGTTGAACAAAACTTTATTATACAAAAACAAAAAGGATACATTTTCAAAAATAAGGTAAATAAAGTGTAAGTAAACATGAAATTTATTATATTACGTAAATTAATTATAGGTATTAGTACATAATGTTTTAAAATTTTCTATATACTGTATCGAAAAAATAACCGCTCGGTTCCATTAAGATTTGGTCTCACTATTCGTGGTTTTGTTATTTGCGGTAGTTTTTCGGAACCTATCCCCCGTGAATAGCGAGGGATTGCTGTACTGTAAAAAAGCAACACAGAAGTTGCAACAAAATGCAGTTTTGTGTTTTGGGTCAGAAAACATAACATTAATTACTCTTGTTAATTTAACATATAAGTTACTTATGAGTAACTTGTAATATTTTTAGATCACATTTACATTTATTTAAAGAACATAATATGTAGAAACTTGTTTAATGTAAATTTTTACTGATTCAACTCAATTTTGACCAGAGTTATTTCAGATGAATGGGTTTTACTATAAATAAAACCAAAAATTTTTATTCCTTCTGCCTTAATTTCAAAGTTAAATTTTAAAAATATTTTTGGCAAACAATTCAACTTTAAAAAAATGTTTTAATGTTCTTTTGAACACTGTACAACAATCCAGAACTTTAATTTTGACACTGTAAATAGTTCAAATCAAGATCTTTATATTGATATATTTGTCATTGTCCAACTTAAATGTCGCTGTTGTACAGATTTGAATGAGTTATGTTTTTTCTAGTTATCCTTTAGCACTTGCCATGGTGGCGTCAGGACAAGTGAATGTGAAGCAGCTTATCACGCACAACTTCGATATAGAACAAACTGTCGAAGCGTTTGAACTTGCCAAAACTGGCAAAGGCAATCCAATCAAAGTGATGATACACTGTAACAAGAACTGAGAGAGCGTCATATTATCTTCTAGTCAGATGATACACTATAAGAAGATGTGAAGGAGTACCATAATATCTTCTTGTTATTACATATTACATTTTATATATCAACAATAAATTTTTATTTTAAAATTAGGCTAGTAACCTAATCCTTTCCTATACAATACAGTGAATGGAGTAGAAATGGTTGGACAGTTTCAGGTATATTTAGGTGAGTATAAACGTAAATGTAAAGCAACGTAGCGCTCAGTAAGTTGAAGGAAACTGTTTAACTACATATGTTTAAACAAAATTCTACAGCTAGTACTCACTTAACCTGGATTGTAAGGCGTGTACTGAAATTATGGTCAAAAACGTTCTTGAATCTGTTCACCGAGCTTATTATGATAATAAACTAAAAGTAAGAACTCCCATTGAAAATGTGCTGGTTCCTCAATAAAAACCTCCTGTTAGCAATAAACATTCATATTCAGTGGAAAACAGAAAGTAGTTCAAAGAATGTCTGCCAGAATACAAGGTAAATAAATTACATCATACTTGATGTAAGATTTCTGCTAAAATGTGTTGGTTTATTGAGAAAATTCTCCCACTAAATATAAACATTAATATCTGGCAGCAAACTGAAATGACACAAACATTCTGCAAGGTTTCAGGTAAATAATTACATTGGACTTGAGGTACGATTCCAGACAATTTAAGAGAGGAATTGTTTCCTATTTTGATTTCACCATGTTGAAACACCATAAAAACTGACTACAGTATTAGAATTTTGAATTTTTAAAATCCATTAAAATTAAGAAATTAAATTTGATTGTGTGGTTAGGGTTCATTTTCAATGAAATTTAAAAGTTAGAAATGCTAGTATATTTTAATACTGTTTGAAATGGTGAAATCAGAGTTTCAAAAAGAGGTGAAAGCCCAACAATTTGTTAAGTTTAATATAAGCGTCACAACAATGATACAAATGGAAAACATTCAAAGTTTGATGGCTGAAGAGAGTCTTATGTATGAAAACTGAAGATGTATAATGACATCTAGCAGTATGTTTTCTTACAGGCACCTTGACAGAGGCTAGACCTAAACACAGCAGTGTAAAATAGTTGAATTTTTAATATTAAAAAGTGACTGAATTATAAATAAGAGGTATCACAAACTTCCTTGTGAATTCTAATGCTGTTTCGTTGATTAAAAATTTGCCCAGTATAAAAATAGCTATGTATATTTTTGTAAAAATATAGGAGTTTTTACTGTGCCATGATACATTAACCTGTTTACATGGAATAGCAACTGTGTGTGTCCATTTTTAGCGATTTTTAAGGCATAAACGAACCTAAGTCTGGTTCCAAGAGATTACAAACTTGTTATTTTGCTTCGATATTTTACCGCACCTCAGGCCCTCGAGACCACCCTCATTGGAGTCAAGAAGGAGTAACTGATCGTACAAAAACTTAGATGTACTTACTTGTAACCTAAAGTTAATTAAGTTCAAAATTATAGGAAATAATAATTAGTAAAAAATATTTTTGTTAAAAAACAGTGTTTATATTAAATAAAAGCTTGTTTTTTTAATAAATAGCCAATTAATAAATTTCTTGATTCATGTTTTTGAGTATTGTGTATAAGTAAAGGTCAACTCGTGTACTACAACTAGATTTATATACACATTGTGACCAACTGCTATTAATATTTAAACAATATGAATCTTAAATGAATTTAATTGTAGTTTTCGGTAGAAAAAAAGATGACAATTGAATTTTGCTCTTCATGAACATAAAAGTATTTAATGTTGACTGAATAGACAAAATTGTTTTTAATTCTTAACGAAATAGTTCACTTAGTCAAAAAACACTTGAAAGAATTAACAAATAATTTATATACAGAAATAAATTGCACATAATAATAATTATTATTACAAAATAATTATGCTCTTTTAGCAACAATTATCATTATGAAATTTGTTGCTTAGAGACATAAAATTTTCAATTACCGGTCCCACTAAAATTTTGTAAATGAGCTGAAGTGCAATCCACCTATTTAGTTGAAGACATCTCGCAACTGAAGTAAGTAAAGTTTACCTATTCGCAGTAGATTTACTTCATCCATTTAACTAACTTTATAAGTTTAATTAACACATTGCATATCTCAATACAAAAATATTTATCTTTTAACTTCTTTTTAAACTCATTTGGAGATAATGACCATTACGCATAAAGGGTAATTCAATAAGAACACAAATTTTTAAGTGTTGAATACCGACCTTTGCAAAATTATCATCTGCATTATTGTCTCCCCAAATCAGTTCAATAAACCATCTCCATTTCAAATGGTTTCAGTTGTTAACTGTATTTTGTAGGCCTGCATATTAGATCCTTGCTGAAGGGAGCTTTTTGAGATGCCCAACTGTTGGAAACAATAGCAAATTGACTTGTGATGGGCTTGCAGCAACACTTGTCACACACAATTACGATTTTCTGATTAGACCAACTGGAACAAGAGTGCACTGGTGTTTTGAAGAATGCACTAGATCCAGTTGCATCATTAGGTGCATTATGATGACAGGGAGCTGTACAAAGCTTTCTCACAGTTTCTGCGTAACACTCAAAATATTTGTAATGTGTTTTCATAATTAATACTCGTTCCACTGTAAAGCATTCCATGATAACTAACCTCAAAAAATACAGATTAACAAAGATATAATTAAAACGTTGTCATGGCAACAATTGAAACATCCTTTGGTAATTGGTTTCTATTAGCTTTGGGCCAATTATGATGAAAATCATTAAAGCTGTTTTTAATAAAATTTATATTTTTTGTTTTCTTGTAACAGATACTGTTAATTATAGTACATTTTGGGTTAAGGTGGGTAGTGTTCTTGCTCTAGGACAAATAAAATAGACATACAGGCTATAGAGTTACTTACTGTATATGAAAAAACATTTTTTGGCTTCCAGTTGTCATGAATGTGAAAAACTATTCAAATCAACATTATATTTTTGAGATTATATTTTATTCCTTTAGTCAGGAGAAACTACAGTAATAAAAAAAAGTTTGTAATACAAAGCACGGCAAAACGAAGCTGATCAACTTCAAAAGATGACAAAAAAATAAGCAAATGAATTTAATTTATTTCTTTGCAATGTTTTGCCATATTGTTGGAGTTGGAGTCTTTTTATAAGTTTACAGTGGGATGTGTCTCCTGTTGATCATCCAGAGACCGCTCTAGTGAAATTAGTGCCATAGGCAAAAAAATAAAGCGCCCCAAAAAGTATTCGCTGCCAATGCCTTCGGAGCAAAAACACATTATTTATCTGTATTGAGTACCCTTATTCACAACCAAGTAATCCTAAACCTGAAAAACCAATTTTCTTCCTCGCATTTTGGCATCCCTTGATCTGTTCATCTGTACGGTAGAGTGGTCACTGTGATTATCCCTAGTCCTTGATGGATGTTCATGGAAAACTTTCTGACTTTCGATTGGAACTTCTAAAAGTAACAATTTGACCAGTCAGGTCCAGTTACATTATATTATAAGGTTCATATTATATCTCCATGCCTCTTAATGAGACGATCTGGAAAAGTCCTCCCAGAGCAATCTGGGCAGCATGGCTAGTTGCACTGTCAGCTGGTTTAGTGTTTTGGACAGACAAATCTTACCAACATTTCTCTGTAAAATTGGAGTTTACCGCCACCATGTTACCATCTTCATTTCCAAATAAATCTAAGGCTTGATTATTCTAAGCACCTGCTTCTGGTAATTCTCTGGGATAGTGATTTTTCTTGTTTATGAAGTCACAGATGCTTCGATACTCATCTATAAATTGTAACCTAATCTATAATATATAATCTAGTGAGCTGAAGGCATATCTGGATCTTGTAGAGACGATCCTGGAGGTTGTTTTTCAAAATCCTTTGCAACAATCGATCACTTGAATTGAGATATAGCTCTACACACTTTTTCCTAGCTCCTGCAACACAATTGTTATTGTAAGCAGTCTACCTGCTTCATCCTCACCCCAGGCCATCGCTTACACATGAATTTTAATAGCTCTTTACTTTTCATGACCATTTATTTATTCAAGCTACAAATTAAAGTTTAATTTTACTTTATCACTATACAAAGTATGAAGATCATACAAATCATGATAAGCCAAATAATTATGTACATAATCAAAACAAACATTGTGCATGTGTTATATTTAGTGAAAATCATTAAAACAGTTTAAACAAAATATTTTTAATTATGAATTATATTCTGTGTATTACAGGATTCAGTATTTCCAAATCTAGTGGGTTCTCTGTAGTCCCAATTGTCATGAAACATCTGATATCCAAAATTTATCAATGCAGCATTGTTGTGATTTTAAGTGTATTGGTGAGCGCAAAGCAACAAACGTTAAACACTGAAGTGGTAAGTTTTAAGCTGATAAAAACATTAGGTTCATTTCACATGAATCTCTCAGAGACCAGGGTCATTAACTTGCATTACAAAAGCTAAATTTTGAAGACAAATTTTAATTAAACGTAACAACTCGAACAAAACATTGTGGTACAACATCTCGGAAAAATCAGAATCTATAAAAAAAAAAACCAGAAGATTGATTCATAAGGTTTTGTTTGTTTATGAAGATTCATAACTTAAATCAAGTATGAAACAACAGAAATGAACTATACCAAGTTGGAACAACAGAATTCAGGAGACACTTGAAAAATAATATCAATGATGAAACCTAGTCGTTTTCGGTTTTTAAAAATCTTTTTATATAGTTGAACCATACATTTATTTTATTTCGTTTGCTATGTTGACATATGAATCAACATGTATGGTTAAAGAGTGAAATCTGATTAACCATTTTTAAGAAATGCCAGTTTCTTGTTTTTTCAATTCTTAAATTGGATTTTTTGGGGGAAAAGTTTTTACACTATTTATTTTATGTAATTCTGCATCATTGTGTTATAAATAGTAAATTAACTATAAAAATGACACCTTCATGATGATAAGATGTCAATTTTGTTCTAACTTTTTTTAATGTGCCACCTTCCCTTAATTTACCTCCACTTAATTTAATTGTTATCCATAGAATATGTAAGACATTAGCGGCTTTGTTTTTTAGGTACAGCCGGAACACTACCACGAGAGGGAAAAAATCATGCGGCACTTTGTAGAGCACAGGATTGGTAACAAAACCAAATATTTGGTTTCTTCGCCATACGCAGTGATCAATGTACCTGACCCGCTCTTCAAGGAGCAGTGGTACTTGGTAATGAAAATTAAAGCAAAATACAAAATATATACTGCACTACAGTACTCTCACCAATCAAATATGACAAATTGTTGCTAATTTTAATGATAAACTACTGAAGACTCGCTCTCAAGTAATTTCTTATTTGTATAGGTAATCTGTAACTGGGACATTACAGGAAATGAATGTTCTTGCATTTATAATCAGCTGATTAGCTATTGTATTTCCATTTTAACATAAACAATACTTGCCCTTGACATTCATTTTTATTGTAAACACAACCATTTCTCTCTTTTATTTCTAACTGTAGGTGTAGAGACTTGAGAATGACAAATAAAGTTATACTTAGAACATTAAATTTTTGTATTTAACCCTAATATAAGGACTTTTCTTACTGAATGAGGTTAACAATTTATACCACATAATACAGTTAGCCATTAATGCAGTCAACAAATATTTGCACAACTATCAGTTACACCATGGTCTGAAAACTAAAATACTGAAATGTTTATTCATTGCTCAGTGGACAACGATACCAACACAATAAGCCTTACAATAACTCGAGTCACACCTCACACTGGAGGTGTCGGAGTGGTGAATGTCTGGACCACGGTATATAGATACACTGTAGGGGCCACGCGCATGTCCCCCCCACCACTTGCCGGCTGAAGTACGTCATCGAATCTAGCTCAGACGTAGTGTTCTGTAGAAAACAGTTTGTAATGATAGTGTTAGTAACTGTATTATAGTAATTACAATAATAATTCCATACATCTAACATTAATAACGTTGTTAATTACTTTACTTACTGAATTCGCTCTTTATCAAAACGGAAACTATTTATTTTATACAATATTACATAATATTAAAGTAAATTATAGGTCCATAGCTTGAAAAATTTCGGGTTATTTTTTGTTTGAAAGTTAAAAGCACATCACATTATGAATTACATATCTGCCGTTTTTCCGTGACAATTATGTGGTTGACTGTGAAAAGGCACATCCTAAATAAAAAATTAACAACAAATTAAATAGCACATAGACGTATGCCTATTATGCAAACAGTAAAATAAAACATGTATTTCTTAGAACTTATGTTTCAATACACACACACACACACATGCACACTATATATATATATATATATATATATATATATATATATATATATAATTAATATATAGATAAACTATTTTTGATACCTAGTACAAGTTATTGTAGTTTACTGAGTTTGGTCTTGTCTTCCTTCCGGCATCAGTGGATTTATTTCCGTAACTTCTTTTTACAGACTTCTTTTTATTTAAAGATTTAATCCTCATAAATGTATGGGTACGGACGTAACTTGATATGGTAAATCCACCTACTGAAGAATACTTATTATTTAGTTTGTCTGTCAGATTTTTCATCACACGTTTGTAGCCCATTTCCATTTTTACCACAACGTTCAACCATTCATCAGTAGGATACATAAGGTAGCCTTTTGACAAAGTTGGCAGCCAATCCCTTTGATTATTATGGCACTCATTTGTTGGATGACTGTATACAAAAGTTGAGACGAGTTTTTTTTTTTTACTCTATACGCTATATAGCCAGCCAACATCTTCAGTAGATCAGAATTGTAACTACATCATTAAATAAAGCTTTATCCATAGGTCGGTCAAAATCATAAAATACAGGCTGCTTCCATTTACCCATTAGACACCTTACCACAATAACTTGAACATAATTGTGCGGTCCCCTTAAAACGTCTTGTACACTATCGTAACACACGTCAAATTTTATTTTCATTTCATCATAGCTTAACATGACATCTTTTTCAGCTTCAGTAAAAACATTCGCATGAGATTTCAGAAGATCAAAGCTAATATTAATAAAACCTGGTGATATTTCAATGTTTGATAACCGCCGCTTGATTGTTCTTTCACTGGGTAGGAGATATTTCAGATGGTTTCTTACAAAGTCAAAAGATTTGAAATGCAATGTAAGGTGACTGCTTTGGAAATATCCTCAGATGACCAGTTAGAGCATGCACCTTTCTCTATCACTTGAATTTGATTATCAGAAAAAATATTATTAAACTTAGTAACATTGCTTTGTAAAGCCACATTTTTATTTTCAACCAAGGCCAGTTCTTGTAATGCAAGTTGAATTTGTTCCTTCAAAAGTAAATTTTCATTTCTTCTACAGAGGCATTATTTACAACGATATTTGTATTAAAATTACGGACTACGGAAGGGTGGGTTTCATTTACAGAATTACACGTTACAATTGCACCAACGTCATTTCCATTTACAGGTAATTTTCCTGGTAGATTTCCATCGGACTCGTCAATAAGTTTTTTTAATGTTTCTTGGTTTTTACGTTTTTTAACCCTTGCAGCTCGTTCAGAATTGATACATTTATTTTCAATGGTGGGAATGTTAAAACATGGAATGGCACCAGATTTCATCTGTTTTTTTAGGTTTCATATTTAGTAATTCGGATTTAAAATCCCTTTCATAATCATCGTCATTAAAATGAAGTAAACAGACTTTAACGTTATCAAAATTAAAATGATCTGCTCGTTTACACACTTGAACTCACGCTTTTCTCAGGCCTTCATCTTTTGGAATTCTGTGAAATGTAATTCCTTTCCCTTTACAATTCTTATCATTATTATAGCAATTGGCAATAGCGCAACCTGGCATTGTTATGCATACACAATTATACAACAGCAAACAAAACAAATTATGTATTTTTTGGGATTCAAAACATAGGCTACTTAAATATTTTCTTACACTTATTAAAGCTCGACCACAAAACACAATTATCACCTTTATTTACACAAAAAAGACCTTTTACTTAAAACACAACACTCACATAAACACCGAATCTCCAACTACATTTACAGAACATCGCATTGTTAAACGGGAAATTACATAAAAGAGCAGACACTGTAAATGGAATTGTATTTACGGTGGTAGCAGTGAAGAGTTAGATTCAGTGATGTCACACGCGCGATAGTCTACTGCGCACACCCACCGTGGCCCCTACCGTGTATCTATATACCGTGGTCTGGACTATTAAAAAACCTATTAAGTTTTTAAGCAAATACAACACATACATATGAAATATTTAGGTTATTTAATAGCTTTATAATGATTGTGTTTGTCAACAGATAGGAGGAGCTAACAATGGCTTCGACATGAACATTAGAGCTGCCTGGCAGAGGGGATACACAGGGAAAGGAGTGGTGGTGTCTATATTGGATGATGGTATTCAGACAAACCATCCGGACCTTATTCAAAATTATGTGAGTTGTTACTAGAAAACACAGCAAACATTGATGTGGAAATATTAAAGTTAAATTAAGTTCATATTAAGTTCTTTACACATACAGTTATGTTGCTATTGGACTGTAAAATCTATCACCAAAAAAACTGGGTGGTCTTATTTCTCAAAAATCATATTTTGGTCATACAGGAAAATTCATATGCCAAATTTTAAAATAAGAATATATTTTGAGATTACAGTCACTGATAGCAAGCAAGGAATATTTGTTTCATCTAAAATTTGATACACTGTTTTGAGTTATGATTGTACATTTTATAACTAAAATTCAGTGATTTAATTTTAAAAAATTAAGTCAATTTCTGGTTATTGGCAATTTCTGATATAATTTTTTGTTAAATATCAAGTCCTCCACACACACTTTTATTCACAGACACTAAAAATAACTTCCCAAATACCAATCTCTGTAGGTAATTATAAAATTGTATAAAATAATAAGCTTTCAATTTTGAAAATTCTAAACATACTAGTAATTCAAACCTGAATATGAACTGTTCCTTAATTTTGATAAAAATGAGAAGTTTTTTATCTAGTATTGAACATTTAGCGTGTAGGAACATTTAGTTAGCCAATTTAATCAGGTTGTTTAATCATCCTATTAAAATTTTTCTTAAATCCAATATACTGACGATGTGTACTATAAAATGTTAGTGTTTTTGTGTTGAACCAGGATAGCGATGCGAGTGCAGACTTTATCGATAACGACAGCGATCCAATGCCAAGAGACAATGGTGAGAACAAACACGGCACAAGGTGCGCAGGTGAAGTGGCCGCTGTTGCGTTCAATGACTACTGTGGCATCGGGGTTGCTTACAACGCAAGTATTGGAGGTTACTGTTTATGTTTTTGTTTATGGACCTTAAAAATGTTTTTATGTTAAAAATAGTTTCCATTTTTGCTCTTTTTATTTCTACCGCATAAAGTAGAGATAAAATTTGTTTTTACTTGGGCGTCAATGAAATTTGGAATGTATATTTTTTTAATCACATTCTGGGATAATGGTTTTAAAAAACCAGTTTTGAGAAATGAACTGAATTTTTTTCTCTAAAGCTTGTGAACCAGATTTTTTGTGGAAACAGGCAAGAAAGTTTCTATGCATTTATTTATTATTATGTAAAAATTTCCTCCTAATTTTACATATTATTTCATTGCAGGTGTCCGCATGTTGGATGGCAGAGTGAACGATGCTGTAGAATCACGAGCATTAGGTCTTAATCCCAATCACATAGACATCTACAGCGCCTCATGGGGCCCTGAAGACGATGGCATGACAGTCGATGGTCCAGGACCACTAGCACGCAGAACATTCATTAACGGTGTGACCAATGTAAGTTGTTACCGCCTTTAGTTCTTGCTACAAAAGACTTTTTAGAATTTCATTAAATAAGAGTTTTTATTTCAGGGTCGACGAGGGAAAGGTTCTATCTTTGTCTGGGCCTCGGGCAATGGAGGAAAATACGATTGTTGTAGCTGTGATGGTTACACAAACAGCATCTTTACATTGTCCATCTCCAGCGCTACGCACAACGGGTACGACATAGTTATGCTATCTTCAAAATGAGTTGTGTTTGTGGAACATTTAGAATTACTGTTGTAATTTGCAGGTACAAGCCTTGGTATTCAGAAGAATGTGCTTCTACTTTGGCCACAACGTACAGCTCTGGTACTCCGTTACATGATAAGAGTATAGCAACAACTGATATGGACGGCAGACTGAGACCTGAACATATTTGTACAATTGAACATACAGGTATGTATTGCTGATAATTAACCTAAACAGTTTCAAATAACTAAATTTGACAGTAATTAAAAACTGAATTAGTGTTGACAGTAAGATATGGAGATCAAGAGTCATGAACAGGTAGTAGAAGGGTTGTATGAAGAGAAATCAAAACTCTTTCATAGAACAAAGATATTATTAAACCAGATATAACTTTTATAGATGAAAATTGTAGTATTTAATTGGGTTTAAAATTGTAATAAATTTACAAGGAATAAATTTTGTATTAAGAAGCAGGCATTAACAATTTCAATGTTGTCAAAATATGTTGTTAGTACATTTCAAAATAATTATCAAAGTGCAGTTTTCTTAAAAAACTTTTCTTGGAAAGAAAAATGTCTAATTTCTAAATTTTTCAAACTGAGACCATTCTTATTAAATTCGAACTAAGCATATTAGGATTTCTGATACATGTTTTAACTTCAACGCCATCTTATGTTTTGGACATCTTTCTAAGGGATACTCTTCAGCTTAGACCTCAAGGAAATTGTTAAGGCTTATAAATGAAGTCGATTCTGCTTTACAAGATGAATTATTGAGTATTAGAGCATGTTGCATTTTCTCAGAAATGACCTGACATAAATATTAATAAAAAAATTTCAGAAATTTTTAATAACTAGTTACCAACTTTATATCAAAATATTATTTTATTACTTCACTAAGTTCTTACAGGCACATCAGCATCAGCTCCAATAGCAGCTGGTATGTGCGCCTTAGTTTTGGAAGCGAACTCTTTGCTCACTTGGAGGGACATGCAATACATCGTAGTGCTAACATCGAGATCGATACCTCTGGAGAAGGAGAATGGTTGGTTTGTTAACGGAGTCAATCGCAAAGGTAAATTATGTAACAATGGGGCAAAAACTAAATACTTTGTGTTGTGTTAGGCTCTGATGTTTTTGTAATTTGTGTTAGCAGTGAACCATAAATTTGGATATGGCCTAATGGACGGTGAAGCAATGGTTCGCCTGGCGGAAAAGTGGATAAATGTTCCCAGTCAGCACATTTGTATATCGCAGGAGATTAACCAGGAAAGGTATGTCTCTGGTTAAAATAATGTACTCAACCAAAAACTTAAACTAAACAAATCAAGCTCTTCTGTGAATTATTAACAGAGAATGACTGAATATATTTGTTCAAAGAATTAAGAGTACAGTATTTAATATCAATAAGGTCTGACAGGAAAACTTTGTAGAACTTACTAGGACATTATTTTTCTATTTTCTTACCAGGAAAACCAAAACATTACTTTTATTTTTTTTTTCATTTAAAATTAAGTTTTTATTATTCCTTAATGAATATTTAAAATAAAAATCAATCTACTTTCACACTATAAAATAAACTACTTGACTATTCTGACTACCTATGTAACTATTTTATTTAGACAGATTGAACAGTCATTCAACAGTGTCCTTACCATCTCAATGGATGTCGATGCGTGCAAAGGGACACTGAATGAAATCAGATTCCTGGAACACGTTCAGTGCAGAATCTCACTGAGGTTCTTCCCTCGAGGCAACCTCCGAATAATGCTCACTTCACCTATGGGAACCACATCTACACTGTTGTTTGAGCGTCCACTAGATATTTTCAGATCTAATTATGATGATTGGCCGTTTATGAGTGTCCACTTCTGGGGTGAGATAGCACAGGGCAGATGGACTTTGCAGATTGTAAATGCTGGAAACAGAAATGCAAACAGACCGGGTGAGTTGCTTATTACATAAACGTAAAGAAATAATAATATGAGAATAAGTTAGTAAGTGATAATGAAAAAAATCTATCATTTATGTAATTACATAAATGATACTAGTATTTGTAGATCTTGCTTCCACTCAAACAACTCTCTCCGTATTTCTGCTGCATTCAACAAATAATCATTGCTGGTTTCACACCTTCTGAATTGAGGAAACACAATCAGGCAAAGGAGAAATCATTTTACATAGTCTTTTAAACACATCACAACTAGCTAACAATGAAACAGTACTATCAATGGACAGCTGATAGATGTTATGAGTTATAGCAGAACAATCAGTGTTGACACATATGATTTAGAGAGAAATTTTAATTTCCCTTTACTTGTTTACTTCGTAATATGTCTTCATTTGAGGAGAAGTTCAAATTATTTATTCCATGAAGAAGAAACAAATAATACATAATTTTTAAATAACAGTTTAAAACTATTTACATAATTAACATTTCAAAATAATCACTCAAAACAAGAATAAAGAGGAAAACTAACTGAAACAACATAACAGTGATAAAATGTAATATAATTTTATTTACAAAATTTAATTTATTTCAAAGTTTGTAATGAAAACGAATATTTTATGCATCTACTTCAAATATTGTAGTGAATGATAAAAAAATATGAAACTTTTTGCAACAGAACTTAATACAATATGTTGATTTTCACACAAACAAGTTTTCAAGGTATGAAAATAAGAAATTTATAAAAAATAAAAGTAATACAAACAACATAACAATGACAAATTCTATTAGTTTTAATATAAAGATTTACATAGGCCTATTTTAAATTTGTAAAAAATCAGTTGTTTATTCATTCCAAATCCAACCATCATCATTTTTGGTCCTTTACATGGCAGAACAAACTCTAAGCTTAGCATTTTTTTCCATTTAGGTAATGTAATTCAGATGTTCAGATTTTTAATTCCTTTTTTAATGTTTACTTCTAAAAATGAGTTTGAACTAAAACTAATTTCTCTAAATATAATTTAAAAATGATTGTAGAAGGAAATTGTTGATAAAGTTCATATTCCAGTCTTCTGGATTATTTTAATTGCTTAGTGAATATTTGCAGGTGTACTGAAAAAATGGCAACTGTTTTTCTATGGAACAGAAAATAACCCGATTCAACTCCGAACTACAGCAAGAGGCTCTGTTGCAGAAAACCCAGAACGGAAGGTAAAAATAGTCAGTCACAATAATTAATTATTATAAAAATTTGTAAGTATACTCATTGAACAACAGAGCATAACAATGAGTGTGATATAACGGACAGTTAAAAACTATTATGAGTAATGGATAAAACTTTTATCATCCTATGTGGATATACTCCAGTACCAAACTAAATTGCTTAGAATGAAGCCTAAATCACTGTTGAGACCTGATCGCAATCATCTTTGCCTACTCATTCATTCTACAGATTGTGTTTCAAATGGTAAACTCAGAATTTCTTTAAATGTGTTTTAATTTAAACAAACTAACATTAAGTATATAATTATGTGAATTAAATAATTTATGTATAAGCTAATTTGTTTGTGTATCTGTCTAAAATAATCAACATGGCATAATGTAGAGCCTAGGCTATATGTCTTTCAAGTACAATGAAGTATGTACACCTTTTTAAATGTTTTTCATATAGGATTTCTTCACTAATTCTTTTATTAAATAAACTTAAGAAATTAATGAATCTTAACTACAATAAGCTTGTTAGTAACGAGCAAAATACTGAAATTTGTCCAGTTTTGTATCCTCATAATGATGAACTAACTCCGTGATGTTTGATGATGTAACATTGCATCTTACACTGTTGTTATACTTTGACCTGTATATAATATATTGGTTGACCTGAACAACCAGGGCTGAACATATTAAAAAAGTGTTTTCATTTTGTTAAATTATTTCTAAACAGTTGTGTAAATATAAGAGATAACAT
Source organism: Callitettix versicolor (assembly GCA_022606455.1). NCBI lineage: Eukaryota > Metazoa > Arthropoda > Insecta > Hemiptera > Cercopidae > Callitettix > Callitettix versicolor. The sequence continues at coordinate 41,080,313 of CM040190.1, read as the reverse complement.
TGTGCTGTGCTACAAAAATAAATATTGTGCTGAGTTAACACAAACAAGCCTTTGATTGATGGGTGTTTGGTTTTTGTAGGGCAATAACTTCCATGTAGTGGTAGGTTGCTATTTAACAATCTGTTATTTTTTAGCTGCTAAATGGTTTTAGCATTAGCAGACTGCTAATCACACTTAAAAATAACAGATAATACACAAACTGTTAAATAACAGGGTTAGAGCACACTGCTTCCGACCTGCTATGGTGATAACTGCTAACGTAACTGCAGCTGCTAACGTCTACTGTCAACTGTTGAACCTGTTAAACGTTGAAGCTGCTAATCTAACTGTTGAATAGCAGGGTCATAGAACACTGTTTCGGACCTGCTAACTGCTAACGTCTACTGCCAACTGTTGAACGTTGAACCTCCTAATCTAATTGTTTAATAGCAGTCATGGCACACTGTTTCGACTGTTACCGATCTGCCAACTGCTAACCTCTACTGCTAACTGCTGAACCTGTTTAACGTTGAAGCTGCTAATGTAACTGCTAAACAGGAAACACATTGTCAGTGTTTCTTCCCATCAATTGTTGTTGGCTACTGTCATGAGATTCAGATTGCATAGCAGTACCATATTTTTCTTTGTTAACTGTAAATTTAAATGAGGGTGTTTTTTTATAAATAATAAATGTAAACCAAGTCGAATTTGTACTTTTAACATTATAAAAATATTTAGCCTAAAATTATATTTTAAAACATAAGAATTATAGATTAACAAGTAATTATTTGTCCTTCAAACACTTATTTTTCGATTTTTCACAATTATAATTACAATAATATAGTATATAATAAATGACAATATTATTTTAAATAATGTGATTATAACAAAAATAAATATTATCAGTACCATTATGATAGTTTATAATAAAATACTTAAAATAATACCTAACAAGAACATTTTAATTTATTAGGAATATGAATAAATAAGAGAAATCTAAAAAAGATAGGTCTACATAAATAGCCTACAAAACATCGAACATGACTCTAATCAAATTAAAATTTATTTAATTCAATTTTGTTTAATTTAAATTATTATTGTATCATAGGTTTAGAAAAGAGTGCTACAAAATATATTTCATATTACTTGACGGTGCGTGAAAGACAAACCTAACACAATTAATTGCATCTTTGAACTTAGCATGTTCATTGTATTTCTCATTATTGTTAGAGATTTATTCACAAATCCTATAGACAAATTAATAGTGCAGAAAGGGTAGGACTATTTAAGCTGCGTTTTCCTGCTAAGGTCGTTGTTAGCAGTCTGGAAAATTAGCAGTTAGCAGTTGTACCTGTTATTTTTAACTGCTAATTTAATTAGCATTAACAGAATTATCTGCTAAACAAAAATAGCGCTTTTGCCCTTCCATGATATTTCTTAATTACTTGTTCCCAGAATGCCCCCTCCCATTCTCTTTTCTGACATTCTGCCTAATTTTACTTTGTGTGACAACTTGTTTACTGAGTGTTTAATTTGTTAGCCTGTTAAAAAATGTAAACAGTTATAATATTATCATGTTACATACTTTTGATTTTTAAATTTTACAAAACGTTGTGTCTGTGTGAAAGTTTCAAATTGTTGTTGAAACCTGTTTTCAATTTTTTTTAACAAATTAAAATATTTTCCATAAGTCTCTATTGTAAACTCTGACTCTTAGTTCTGGAACAAATTAATACCTTTAACCAGGACTGTAATGAGCACTTTTTTCTGGAATTATATAAAATACATACTTCAATTTACAAAAACCGAATATAGTACCTACATGTCATATTTTTCCCAGAAATTCCATTTTCATTTATGAAATGTAAAACTTTTATATAGAATATTATAGACAAACGGTGCATATTATCTGTGGCTTGTTCTGGCGTTCATTTCTCGAGCGTGAACCAAAGGTAACAACACAAGGTAGTGAAATTGTTACAATGCTTGGTACACTTATTGATTCCTGTCAGGTACTCAGGACTCTCATTTGCAAATTTCAAAGAACGACTTGGTCCAAATAACAATCATCGATCAAACCTACCCTAACAGTGGTTCATCTTACAATATAACCTACCCCAGCAGGTAAATTCAGTAGCCTGTGATGTAGGTATTGGGCAGGATCAGGGTGATATATCTCCAATGTTCTTCAATTTTTAACAATGTTGAGCCTTGAAAAAGAAATGAATGCTCAGTGAATGATTATCCAAGAACTGGAACAAAGCCATAAAATTTAAATGTTTGTAAAAATATGAACTTCTTCAATAACAGAGGGGGTCTGCGGGGCCCCGAATTTTACGGGTCGGGTCGGGTCAATTGAAAAACCCGACTTCAGTTCGGGCCAAAGACTTCAATTGGTCGGGCCAAGTAAATATTAACTTTTATTTCTAGACAATAGTGTACGCAATACGCATACATATTTTCACTACCAAAATTCGTAATATACAAATAGTATAAAGAATGAACAATTTAAATAATCATCGAAGGTCAAGTGTCTAACCACTCATAATCATTCTATTTGTTTTACTCGACAAAACCTGTCAATGGGTGCAGTATTATCGGTTAGTAGTTTTATTTATTGTGATGCTACAGTGAGAAGGGACCAAGTAGACTGTGCTTGTTTACAAATATAGTTTCCTCGTCGGGCCTTGTCAACACACTGCCTTGTCAAATAAATATGTCTGTGATTGACAACAGTACACAATCAGTTCAGAGAATCTGCAGATATCCTTTTTCTGAATTTATATCTTTTCATAATTATGTAACTATATTAAAAGATGTAATTTTTTCAAAAACAAAAATCAAATGAAAATGTTGAACACAATGAGCCCGTAATACATCGGTTCGATGCTGTATTCACATAACTTTTGCGCTCCGATGTAATCGGTCCGTGGAGGTATTCAGTCAGACCAACAGAGCCCGTATTCCGTATTACATCGGCCCGTGGCGGTATTCACACAACTTTTACACGCCGATGTAATCGGTCCGTGGAGGTATTCAGTCAGACCAACAGAGCCCGTATTCCGTATTACATCGGCCCGTGGCGGTATTCACACAACTTTTACACGCCGATGTAATCGGTCCGTGGAGGTATTCAATCAGACCAACAGAGCCCGTATTTCGTATTACATCGGCCCGTGGCAGTATTCACACAACTTTTACACGCCGATGTATTCGGTCCGTGGCGCTATTCAGTGAGACCAACGGAACCCTTATTACATCGGCCCGTGGCGGTAATCAGTCAGACCAACGGCGTCCGTATTACACCGGCCCGTGGCTGTATTTACACAACTTTTGCGCGCCGTTGTATTCGGTCCGTGGCGCTATTCAGTCAGACCAACAGAGCCCGTATTCCGTATTACATCGGCCCGTGGCGGTATTCATACAACTTTTGCGCGCTGATATAATTGGCCCGTGGCGGTTAGAGGATTAAATATGAAATAAAGAAAATTTTAATTCTAATTTTTTTTAATTATTTATTATTTTTTTACTTAGGCTTAGCTAAAAATGTGATGGGTTCCCCATTTAACCGTTTGACTCGACCGACCCGAAAAGCCCAAGCGCCGAAAAAAAACCCGACCCGGCCCGACCCGACCCGAACTCTAAAATACTCGGCCTGCAGACCCCTAAATAACAGTATAAAATTATCGCAAGAAACTTAAGTGTGTATTTAAAAAAAAAATCATACATAGGATTGATTCATTATAACCTAATATTTTTTGTAGAAAGCAAAACTTTCTAACATAAAAATTGTATTGTATTACATTAAAATTTAACTTTTTGGCTTATAATCCAAACACATCAATGTTTTACAGTGTTGTAAAAATAGTTTTAGATTATGATAAAATACAAATTTACAGTTGCGAGTTGGCAATGAAAGTAAGCGCTTGGTTTTAAATGAGTATAAACCGCTTGAATCTCATTATAACCAAGTTCCACTGTATCATTTAGTGTCAACCATCTGAAACAGAAGACAAAATTACTTCTATGATATAAGAGCTATCAATATCAAAATATGTTTTTTGTTATAATTCAAACAAAAAGTGAAAGCAATATCACAATTAATAATCATTTTTAGCTTTAACAGTATGCATTTTTTTAAATTTTGTTAACGAAACACAAATTCTAGTTATTAAGTGATTTTTTAAGTGTATTAAAACCATTCACTTACACCTATAATTTTTAAATTATAGTAAAATTGTAAATTTCTTTCAAATAAAAAAAAATTGTAAATATTCTCCAAAAGTGATTATTTTTGTAGTAGTAAATTATGATGTAAGCTAAAATGTATTTTAGATTTCTTTTATGTATGTACAATTACATATTTCAGATTCTATGGAAAGAAAAGCAATTAAGTAAAAGAGTCAAGACTAGAAAATATTCAAATTTTAAGCTACAAAAATAAATCTAGATCATCCAAAAATCACCTTGAGGTAAGTTAAACCGCAGTCAGATTCATTTTTGGTTTTTACAATTTTTTTGTAAATTTTAACTTGCATTTATATTCTATGACTATACCATATATTATGCATTTCAAAATTTGTAAATTGGCTTGAGTTATCATTATCTGTAACTATAATTTTTGTGATATGTTAAACCAGTTGTGAGAATTTAAACTTTATGAATATTTCCAAAGTTAATTGCTTTATCAAAAAGAATCATGTATTTAGCAACAATGTTATGCCAGACAAATGTTTTAGAATAGCATAATACATCAATTGCACAATGAGTTTTTATTATTAAGAAAATGCTGACCAAACTATTTGCAAAGTTGTAACAAATCCATGAAAAATTGGCTCATCTCAATAAAGGAAAATAATCGTGGTACGCAACTGTCTCGCTGACATGATGGAAATGAATTCCCAAAAGTATTTTTCTTTATCTAACCCTTTTTGAGCTTCTGTTTTTATTGTCATAATCAGCATTAAATTGTGCATATATTAGCAATTTAAATTTTCAAATTACATTGGAAATTCAAAATGCTGATTTATGCAATTTTTAATGCTGATTACAATGGTCAAATCAGTTTATCAAAAACATTTTTAAAAAAAAGTTATACATTTTTGAAATGACTGCAAATTTGAAACCATCAAATGAATTTTACTGGTTAATAAAGTAGTCCAAAAGCTATTATCAAAAACAATAATTTTCTGGGACTAAAATTATAAACATGAGTGCGCACACACACACACACACACACACACACACATATATATATATATATATATATATATATATATATATATATATATATATATATATATATGTGTTTTAACAATCCCTCAAAAAGTGATCTAGATGTCAGGATTGGTGCTCATTTAAAAGTCCTGGGCTGGGGCTTACCATGACGGCCGTTGCAATAGTTCATTTTTCCCAACAAGAATTCACTACTTATATTAGCAAGTAGTGTGGACTTCTGCTTATAATAGGGACAAATCATTGTAATTGAAAGTGTGTTGTATATAAAAGGTAATCATTATTCATGTTTTAAACAATAATAACAAATCTGGCTTGAATTATTGAGCCCCAAATTGCTTATTTAGATCTTTTATTTTATCAAAAGATGAACAGTACAGAACTTTATACTGGTCTGACATATTCAAAGAGTGTATTACATCTCTTGGAGCAGGTTCTTTGATAGTATCGTTTTTCAACTTTTAAAAATATATTTTCTATAATGTACCTAAATATATGGGTTATTAAGATATTTATTTCTACATAAAAAAGCAAATAAATATGTAATATTTGTTGCAGACATGATACATAATCACTCTCAACATCAATAAAGGCTTCACGCCCTGATTCTTCCACTGAAATGATTCACCTTCTTTCCATGAACAACATTTAGAATAAGGTATACTGTATAAGGTATAAATATTTGTCTTATATATATATATATATATATATATATATATATATATATATATATATTCACTCTACGAATATATCTGAGTATATGTTCATAATTAGCTGGTATACTAGTACAATTACTAATATTTTTATATTAATTTTTTTTTAATTTTCTTATTTCAGACAGAGAGTGTGTCTTTGGAATTAATCATTTGTATATTGTTTCGCATATATGAAGTCCATCATTCACACTGAGACGATTTTAAAAAATATATTAAATTTTGTACAGTAAATTAGGCCTAAAGGATAAACAGAATTTATTTTTTGAAAACTCCATTTTACTACAAACGTTTAAATATTTTTGTTCTGCATGCAAGTTGGACGAGTAATCCCATTAATTTTAGAAAAGAATAATTAACTGTAGTACTTCGAAAAATAAAAACCTTATACATTTTCAAAAGGTGTTTGCAATTTTTTTTTATTGCTGTAAAATATTCTAACTTTGTCAAAATTACTGATATAAAAATTAGCCAATTAGCTTAAAATATCACAGGAAAATTTTTTATTGGAGAACAGATCTATGTAATGTTAGACTGTATCAATGAATGGACTACTTGAAACATGAGTGTGGAATGGAAGCCCTTCATTCATTCTAGTGGAACACTTTGAGGTAAGCAGTAGCAGGTGTATAGTTACATAACAAGTTTAGCATTCAATGCATTGACCCATTTTTAAATCTTTTTTTTCAAAGTGAATTGTATCAGATTTTAGTTTTCTTTCAATGCACTGCTGTTTTACTAGATTAGTATTTATATAATCTACTTTATAATAAACAGTTATGCCTAAATTTAATGTACAATGTAATAATATATTTGAAATACAGTATCTTGTTTTTTTATCTGTTTTTAAAATACAGGAACACATATTGAGTAAATTTGCCTGTTACTGTTGTTCTTATGTATAAATAATATATAAATTCAACATTTATTAGTGCCAATAAATGTGCTAATAAATAAACATTTATTAGTGCCAATTCTTTTATCAACTGTTGAAGGATAGATGTTACAATGCTTTATTTAGCCCAAATTTGAATGTTGTAAAAATTCTGAAAAATAAATTATTTAGAGCAGTTCCTCGTTATTTCTTAAACTTAATTATTTAAACTATGTTTGTTACACTGTTTCTATTCAGTTCAAGAACAGTAATGTTATATAACCAGGGGTTGTCTGCTGTTTCTGCCGTAAGGTACCCCTTCATTAGTCAATAATGAAGGTACACACAATAATCAACCCATATTTAGCAAAACTTAGAATATTCTTTTGGGAAAAAATGGTAAAATCAGTGTGAGAAAATATTACAAATATTTTTGAAACATAACTTTAATTTTGGTATTTAAGTCGTTGTTTTAAGTTGAAATTTATTTTTCTTATTTTTCACTACACAAAGTACATAAAAGTATTGTAATTGTAAAAAAACTAAGGGATAGCGGTTTATCACCATTTATTTATTTTATAGTAAAGAAACAATTGATTTTATATGCATTTTTTAAAATTTGTTATATTTTTATCATAAATCCCAAAAGTGCCTTTTTTTGAAAATGCAGTTTAAAATTTTATAATACGTAAATCAAGCATTTTTATTGATAAAATGAGTCTTATCACCTTTTGGCATGTCTACTAAATCACAGATTGATATGATGATGGCAAATATTTAATACAAACCAAATATCTGATTTGGTTTTGTATATTTGACGCAATGAAAAAATATTTTTTTTAATTCATACAAGTTTCTTAAATAAACTGTTGGCATTTTAAAAGAATATTTTCAGATTTTCTAATAAAAAATAAAAGCTAATATTAAGTTTAAAAAAAAAAAAATATTACGTTCCATTACCGAACCAAAGTTTGTTTTGTAAAAATTTTTTAATAGTTAGATAATATGTTCTATTATTTATACTTAAGACCACTGGTACTTGGGGCAAATTCATAATAGTAATGGGAAAAAACACTTTTTGTATACTTCCAGAAGTTTTTTCTTGGAATCTTGCCAACCAAGGTTTCACTCATTAGAGCATTGTTAAAGCCTTTGAACAGGCTGAAGTTATACTAGCTAACTTAAGTTAAAGTTAAATTAAATTAGCTAGTTTAAATTTAGTCTGTTCAGTGGCTTTGACAATGCTCTAATAAGTGAAACCTTGATTGGCAAGACTCCAATAAAAAAATTGTGTAAATATACAAAAGTGTTTTTATTCAATTAATAATATGTACTATTATTAAAGTGTATGAAATATTCACTACATTTGTATAATCTGGCACTTGTAGAAATTTCTTTTAAATACCTTGATTTAAATATCATTAATATACTAATTATGTCCATTGTAATAAGTATTTTCTATAAATAAAGTTTTCTAAGGCATAGTTCTGGTAAAATTAACTTTTCCAACACAGCAAGTGATGAAGCTATAAATGAAGCTATTTATGAATGGGCTGTAAATAAATTTCATCTAGCAGTTGAAATTTTTGCCAGAGGACAATCACTGCATTCATTCCCTTTACAGGAATCTGAGTTGACCAGAAACCAGATTACGTCTTTCTTACAGGGAACTTTATCAGCAAATTCTCAAACAATATTTGAGTTAGAAGACTTGATACCTACACCCAGCAAGGAGAAGATTTTGATAAGTAAAAGATATTTAACCTTTCATTCCAACATATTAGGTATGGGTCCAAGATGAGCCAGTATGGGTCTACTGGAGTGATAACATTTTCTGTTTGTATCATATGATATTCTGTTGTATATCATAAATGGAACAGTCAATGACATATACATTTTACAATTACTTGAATTTTTGTTTGACCCATTTTTTTTTTACTTTATGTACCCAGACATACCATGTTTGGACTTATTATTATATACGTTCCACAGCTCAGGAAGTTCACCAGTAAAATATGACCTGATATTTACATTGTTTTAAAGCTAAACTTAATTTTATTTCAGATACAGAATGCAAGATTCACATCTAGAGTTGCAGTACAGCCCCAGTAAATGGGTGACAAGATGTCCAACACATTGTGCTGTCAGTCTACATGTGGAGACCGTTGCTAAGAGTAAGTGATTTACCGTTTTAGTAAAATTTCGTTCAACCAAACTAAGGCCAATATCTGGATGGATATACTGTAGAAAGCACACAACACACTCAAATGAAATGAAAAAAATATATGGAATGAATTGCCCGAGTTATTTTCAATGACAGAATTAGAACAATTGATGTCCACTGCAGTGACCCATACAACTACAAAAGGGGGGAGTATCTTCATTTCTTCACTAATCTTGATTTTTATAGCCCTATATTATAATGACTGCTTAAACGGTATGTTAACATAAAACTATACATATTTGTTTGTATCTTACAGTCAGTGAAGTGGTACGAAACACAATACCTTTTGAAAAGGGCATTAGGTATGGATCAAGATACAATCAAAAGTTGGATATTTATGGCGGTGAAACCATTGCCAAAGGTAAGTTGAATGTAACATAGATACTTACATTTCCAGGCTACAGGTTAAAGTGGAACCACTTGGCTGAGTGTTTCTTTATCTCTCTTACATTTTCAGTCAGTCAATCTGTTCAATTAACATATTAATAATGCTTTAGCTTAACTATGGAAAATACAGTAATCTGGAGAGCGAACAACAGTAATTTTTCATATATTATTACACTAAACATTCAAATCGGTATTGTACTAAAAATAAGACCTGCGTTATTGAACCTACATAAACAAGGTGTTCAGAAAGTAATAAGAATTTTAATTTTTTTGAACAAAATATTTATTTATTCTTCTACATTGATGTTGTCACCTTCAAAATAGTCCCCATTGGAGATTATGCACTTGTGCCAGCCCTTCTTCCAATCCTCGAAACACTTCTCAAACTCGATCTTTGAGATAGCCTTTAGTTCTTTCAGCGATGCGCTTTTAATGTTATCTACGGCTGTAAAAATGACGGCCCTTTAAGGTACTCTTTATTTTTGCAAATAGGAAAAAGTCACACGGAGGCGAAAAGTCCATATGTTTGGCGAATATGGAGGCTGAGGCATCGTTACAGTACTGTTTTTGGCCAAAAATTCATGAACAAGCAATGAAGTGTGAGCTGGTGCATTATCGTGTTGCAAAAGCCATGAATTGTTTTTCCACAGATCCGGGCGTTTTTTTCAGATTGCTTCACGCAAACGGCGTTGAACTTGTAGGTAGTACTCCTTACTGACCATTTCATCTGGTGGCAGGAATTCATGATGCACTAGTGAATAATATCGAAGAACACAGTGAGCATAACCTTCACGTTCGACTGCACTTGTCGAGCCTTTTTCGGTCTTGGTGAGCCAGAATGCCTCTACTGGGATGATTGAGTCTTAGTTTCGATGTCATATCCGTAAACCCATGTTTCATCACCTGTTATAATACGTTTCAGTAATTCTGCATCGTCGTTGACTTCATTTAGTGACTCCTGAGCAACTTCCATTCGCCGCTGTTTTTGTTCAAAATTCAACAATTTTTTAACGAATTTTGCTGCCACGCATTTCATACACAAAACATTGAAAACAATGTCATGACATGATTTGAAAGAAAGCGACCATTTCTTTCACTTTTTCCACATTTTCATCGGTTGTTGATGTGCTGGAGCATCCAGGGCGTTTGTCATCTTCAACGTCTTCACGGCCTTCTTGGAAACACTTATACCACTCGTAAACTCTTGCTTTACTCATAGCAGACTCACCATAGGCCTTTGTTAACATTTCACACACTTTTTTACACTTAATTCCATTTTTTACGCAAAATTTTATACAAATTCTTTGATCCATTCCATTTAACAAACGAAAATCGCTGAGCTCATAAAAACACGTCTAACCTTAGTGGCTGTCACAGACAAAGTCAACAATGAAAACAGCTGAAAGTTTTATCATACTTCAAGGGCATGTATACCAACATAACAAAAAAAAATTGACAATCGGACTCTCCAAGCCCGCAAAATTTAAAAATTCTTGTTACTTTCTGAACACACTTTGTATGTGGTACAAGTGCAAAAAGTAAGACCTATTGTATGAAATAACCTATCATTAAATATTAATAAATGGCATTGATTGAAAATAACTAAGAAATTCTTGTTGTACGTTGTTGTTTGTTATTTGTTTCTTTTTCTTATTAACTGTGAAAGGTCACATGGACATACCAGTGATAAGTAATATTTTAAGGTATTTGGTACTGGCTCTCCATAAGAACTAAGAATAATATTTGTGTCAATTAAAGAATCCATTCCAAATAATTAATTCAAGAACAAGATATGGTACATGATAAAAAATTAACAGCCTCCTCTACTTTTAGGTATACATTTATGACATTCAAATTAAATTACATTTGTAAGCAGTACTGTAAGATGTTTGAACAAAAGGGCTGGTGGAGCCTGTTAAAGCTATCTGTATATTCAAGTTTAATGACAAGTAAAATAAAAACAATACTAAATACAATAATATTTGACCCAAACCAAAGGAAGAATGTATGCTTACAGATGCACCTGTATTTGTCTACATTCATGGAGGGTATTGGCAATTCCTTGACAAAGATAAGTCTAGCTACTGCGTCTCCCCACTTTACCACTCGCACATTCGAGTTATTGTTCCTGGTTATGATCTAACTCCATCTGGTAAGTTATAACCCTAAGTGATGGCTGCTAAGTGACTTAATTATAACGTAAATTGCATTCCAACTTATGTAAAGTACCTAAGAATAATTGTTAGACCTTTTTTTATTTTCATAGCCTTTTATACTCTATATAGAACTGGCCTAAGCAAACTAATTGGAAAAAAAATAATGGTGGCAATACTGCTCACTTAGTCGATGTTTACATAGGTAATAAAAACTTAAGTTTCTGGTGTTATTCCTGCTGAGAGGATCTTCTGTTGTGAATATTAATTCTAAAATTCTGATTTGTTTGTTATTGCTATGCCTGGCAGTGACACTGGGAGTGATTGTAGAGGAAATCAAAGAGTTGGCTCACTTTGTGTTGACAAGTGCAAAGCAAAACAGCTGCAAGTATGTATATAAAGAAATTGTACCTGTTATTTTCATTAATGTCACAGTTAAACCTTTTATTTTTCACATCTATTGTGGGGAAGAACCAGACCCATATTTATGAAATGTACATGTGTTGAAGATTGTTAAAAAAATTGCATATGCTGTAGTATCTATGTTGCTAAATACATTGAAGTAAACACTACTTTATGACTGAGAGGATTTGAAAAGTTATACAGTATTGAACAAAATCTCATGACCCGATACCATACTTGTACAGACTGTACAGGAGTGGGAGATACTCAGTTAAATGAGATCAGAACCTGTAAGTGCTCTAATATTAACAGTAATTTTTTACTTGATTTGTATTGTGTTTTGTTCAGTTGTATATAAACAATGCAATGTTTTGTACTGGATTTACTAGAATTCAGAACAGTATGTTTAACAATGGAAATTCTATTACAGCTTATTCAAGCACAGATCAACTGACACTATCAACTCATAATATACTGTACATATGTACTAAATAAACTATTACAAAAATACATTTTTAAAATTCGCATACAAAATGTTAATAATTAGAGGATCCATAACAACAAATTAGTTTCAAAAAGAGTGTTGTATTTTTTTCAGTTTTAAAGTTATGATAATTAGTTTAATTAGAGGCTCTACGGTTTCAGTAACGTATGGTTCGGAGGTCATTCAGCAGGTGCGCATCTAGCTGCTATGTTACTTCAATCTGATTGGGTGGACCAACTGGACACAAGCTTGAAATCTATATTCCGAGGTGTTGTTCTTATAAGTGGGATATATGATTTAACACCTTTAATTAAAACTTCAGTAAATGATGCAGTCGGTTTGACTTGGTAAGTTGATAGTTTCCCTTCTCTATTTTGGGTTATTGAAATGTGTATGTGTGTGTTTGTGTGTGTATGTGTGTATACAGCCGCCTCAGTGGCCTAGTTGATAGCATACTAGGCTTTCACCCCGAGGACCCGGGTTCGATTCCCGGCCAAGGCTTGGCATTTTCATACGCTATAAATCATCCCATCGTCTGCATTAGCCCAAGTGTGCACAATAGTTGGACAAAAAAAAAACAATATATATATATTAAAAAAAAAAAAATTAAATATATATATATGTTTATATATACAGAAAAATCTCTCTGTAGCAGCATTGAAGGGAATGTTAGTTTTCCCTGCTATAAAGACCTTTCCGCTATTGAGAACTCAACTAAAACGTGTATAAAATATGTATTTCTTTGTAAAATATGTTATACACTATTTTTAATTTGACATATTGAGTGTAAAGTTTATTGAAATTAAACTATATAACATACAGTCTTTAAAAAATGATATTTATTAAATAATATTGTATGAATAAGTATTGCAATTGTGAGAAAAAGGCAATATTTTGCCGGAACTACTGCAGAGCCGCATCAGTCCTTCAAATTCTGGATTTTGAATTTCCTCAACGTTATTCCCTTTGTTATAGGCCTATTTCATTTTATTTTTATTTTTTAATATCATGCCAACAGAAGAACTAGCTAAATTTAAATTTCGGCAAACGTCTAATTGCTTCACAACTTTATCTATCTCACGTAATATTCTAATTTATACTTCAAATGATGAAATTTTCTATTTAGATGCCATTACACTGTATTGTAAAAGTGTAAAAAAATAACACATTACTTATAAGATGTACTGGTTACAAAACACTAAATTCAGTTTACGTGCTATGCATTGCTTTTAATACTCGAATGATGTATTGCAGAGGAATATGGTAGAAGAGAAGGAAGTGTGCATAAGTTTCACTGCTAAAGTTTCCTGGGATTTTTCTACTAGAGAAAATTACTATACATGTTTTTATTACAGGAATGAGAAAATATTTTGCGGTTATAGAGAAATTTCATTATAAAGAGATCTGCAGTAGAGATTTTGCTATATCCTCTCTATGAATTATGCTGAATAATTTTGATCAGTAAGTTGTTAATTTCATAGTAAGTTGTTGTCATAGTGTTGAGTATTTTCATTTGATTTTTGTCTGAAAAAAAATATGACTTTTTTAATTTACTGAAACAATACTATTCTGAAAAAAGGATATCTGCAGATTCTCTGAACTGATTGTGTACTGTTGTCAGTTCATTCACTTATTTATTTGACAAGGCAATGTGTTGACCCTGCCAGATAAGGAAACTAATTTGTAAACATGCACAATCCATTTGGTCCCTTCTCATTATAGCAACACAATAATAAATAAAACTAATCTATAATATTGCACTCACTGACAGGTCAACTGTAGTTAGCTTTATGGATTAATACCAATAAAATATGATTATAAGTGGTTAGACACTTAAAATTCGATAATTAAATTATTTTTTGTTTATATTATTTGTGTATTATGAAAATATGTATGCATTGCATACATTATTGCCTAAAAATAAAAGTTAATATTTACTTGGCCCGACTCGAATTGTAAACTTGGCCCGAAAGGAAGTCGGGCTTTTCAATTTGACCTGTAAAATTCGGGGCCCCACAGACCTCTAGTTTTAACATTAGTTAACAGTATTTAGTTTTAGTTCCCCCCCTGTGTAATAGATATTTTGTAGACAGGCCTTCATGTGCTTGTCACCAAATATCCACAAGAAAAATGTATGGATTTAATAAATCCAATGAGAAAAAAATAAACAAACAACATTTTTACAGGGACACAGCATGTACTTACAGCCCCATGTTTGACAAAGGACTTGCCAATGTCGCTCCAGGCTTCAAAGCGTTGGTCACTGTTGCTGAAAATGATTCACCCGCCTTTAAAGAACAACACTTACAATTTGTAAAGGTATTTGGGATAATGTTTAAAATATTTTCCTTTTGTAAACTGTATTAATTCATATATCCTCACCTTAACTCCAGAAAAAAATTGTGCGTATAAATAATTTTACCAGTTGGTCAATATTTTTGTTCTTCATTCTAATTAACATGCATACTTACTTTGTTTCAGCTGCTAACGGAGAAGAGAATCAATACAGAGAGTTTTGTCGTATCTGAAATGGATCATTTTGATGTTGTAGAACGTTTATGCAACCCTTCACACATGCTCACTAAGAAAATCATAAAATTAATTTTAAGTAGTTTTTAAATTAAAAATGTAGACTGTAAAACAAAATCCTTAAGTGTCTATTTCATAAATTAAACAACTTTAAAGTAAGATTGAATGGGTTTCAATAAAGTTGCTTTTCATTTCTTAACTGTAAATTTTGTGCATATAGGATTTGTTCGATTCATTAAAAAGATGTTTGAACATAATGAAAATGTTACACATAACCAATACTGCACACAATAGGTATAACACTACACCAATAGGCACATACATCACACCAACTTGATTTTTCAAGCAATTCTTCAGGTTAGTCTTACAAACATAAATGCCCCACAGGAGGGCACAGACTAGCTGCACCTATTGAGAGGATTTAGATGTTCCTCGTGGTACCCGAGTCTAACACACATTTACACTTACAACACTACATTTAAGTGTGTTGTATTGTAAGTGTGTTTAATCACTTTAACACTTTACACTCACACTTACATTTAGGGAAGCGATAATACTCAATGTGTTTTTCACCTTAAAATAAAAAACAAAACAAAAATAAAACAAACATAAATATATTTGTCTACCACTATCAATGAAATTGGGTATTTAAAATGGTAGATTCTCGAATTTGAATCAGACGCAATGAAAGCCTCATTAAATATACACGTAATGCAAAAAGCAACTCTAAAGTTGGTTTACAAATGTCTTGCGATTAATGGTGACAAACACCAGTGATTAAATCTTCACCTTAATTGTTGTTGACTATTGATGCTCAGGTATACAGAGCATCTGCAATAACTTTTGTACAAGTCTCCATCCTCCAACTGCCATTACATGACACCCATTACAACTGTCATTACATGACACCCATTACAACTGCCATTATATGCACCCATTACAACACCATTAATGATATCTGTTCAGAAAGTAACAGACCTTTTGAAAATAAAAATTACAAAATGAATAATACCAATTTTTATTATGAACATTAGAAAGTTACACTCTTAAGCTATTTTTCTACATAATCACCGTTTAAATTAAGGCATTCATCATAACATGGCACAAGTTTTTCAATACCGTCTCTGTAGAAATCTGCCTCCTGCGATTTCAACCACTGGTTTACACCGGCATGCAGTTCAGCATTGACATCAAAGCATTGTGTAGCGAGCCATATCTTCATCGCTGGGAAGAGATGATAGTCATTCAGCACCAAATCTGGGCTCTATGGTGGATGATCGAACATCTCCCATGCAGGAACTCTCGGGTACAATTGGCCGTGTGTGAATGTGTGTTAGCACGAAATACAAAACTTTGCTAAATTTTTGTCGACGCTTGTTTTGTACTTCACGCTTTAACTCTCCTCCACTGACTGCCTTTTTGTTGCACAATTGACATGCTTCACCCAAGTCTCATTCCCAGTTATGATACAATCGTTAACTTTGTTATCATTTTTCTCGTAATCTTCGAGGAAGATCAGTGCTGCAGCCAGTCTGTTTTTTTGTGGTCTTCCGTTAAGATTTCAGAACCCACGTAGCACAAAATTTGTGGTAACCAAGCTTTTCCACAAAAATTTCATACAGCACATCCTGTGTGAAATTTTAAAAGTGCAAAGACTTCCCTATCATGAAATGGCGATTTTTACGAATTATGTCATTGATTTTCATCACCAGTTCATTAGTTACAGTGCTAGGCCTACCACAGTAAGACTATCGTGAACACTGGTAAGACTATTTCTAAAATCAATGCACCATTGTCTCACTTGGCTTTTACTCATTATTCCTTGTCTGTACACAACATAAAGTTGGTGATAAATTTCAATACGCTTGTTTTTTTGCCAACAAAAACCTAATCACAGAATGCATCTCACAAGTGGCGGGATTTTCTATTGCAGCGCACATTTTATCATGTCACAGAGAGCAAAGTAAGACCTCAGGCTACCATAGTGGATGCGTACTGAGTGTAGGAACATTGTGACACCAAGATCATGGCTCTAGCCCCGTCCAGTGCCACAATATACCAAAATGTCTTGTTACTTTCTAAACAGCCCCGCATGGTGGTGCAGACTAGCGGAACCTATTGAGAGGATTTAGACGCCCCACAGGGGTGTTTAACACACACTTACGACTTTAACACTTTACTCTCACACTTATTTTTAGGGAGGCGATAATAACCTCAAAGTGATTTTCACCTTAAAATAAAAAAAACCTTTCTAAACAGCCCTCGTAACTTCATTACTCCAGGGATTCTTTTCACAATTTTTTAAAATTTATATTTTTTTTAATAACAATACATTCAAAGAAAAGTTAGCAATATACATAAAATTTTATTTCGTACAGTATACTTACAGATCATTTACAACTTGACTATAATTAAGTTATTAAGGTATTAATATATATCTACTTAAAATCTTTCACCTACTAAAACACAAGACTATCTTGGTGTGTTAAATCAAATCAGGGAAAAAATGAATGTCATTAATGGAAAAAAACAAGTCATGATGGAATATTTGATAATGAAATACAAATAAATGTGATAGTGGCATTGATAATAATATTATCAATACAAATCACCTTACACAATGAATTATGTGCATGTTTAGCAGCTGAGTCAGAAGATGGTGGGGTCGGACCAGGGCACATACTCTGCATATACAGTAAACATTTATATCCACTAATGGCTGATTCGTATTTAATATTTACGGCAATTAAATTTGGTTTTAATAATGTTTACTACGTATAGTTAACTGAAAGTGAAACACTATGTAAGTGATCTAAAAAGGACTTGAAATTTATTCTATTTTTAACAGTTAATTCGATTTTGTTTAAACAAAAAACTTGAATAGGCCAACTTAAATACCTTCATTGTCCAAAACAAGTGTTTTATTTTGTGATTGAAAATTGCTGCATAATAAGACATGTGCTGTAAAGGTATGCTATTAATTTAAATAAATCACACCGAAGCAAGCTTGTTTCGGAAAATGAGTAGACATTTATTTGTTTTGTAGTTTAGTGGCTTTAGTTTATGCCGCTTGATTTAATAAGAAGGGGAACAGGGAAAAGCATCAAAGTACAAGTCTAGTGAACTGCTTACAAGTGCATCGTAAGTACATACACTGTAAGCTATGTTATGAAAATACACAAAATATGATGTTCTAATTTTAACTCTTCTTTAGTTATGAACCGTTTTCCCAACTTCATTTTTTAAATAAAGTTTTATTCAACTCTGTCAATGGAACCAATATCTTGAAACTTAGAGCTAAAGTTAAAAGTGTTTAAACAAATCTTCCAAGCTGTTTTTGAGGGGGGAAATCATGTACAAGATGTCTAAAAAATTAAGATTACATACATGTTTATAACTTTGAGGGAAAATTGTCACTTCATATTGAAGTGAAAAATGTCCAGCAGATTAGCAGCATGAATGGTTATATCAGAATTATCTTATCAGATATTATGTGCTAACATTAACAGTGAAAACTCTCCACATATAATGTGAAACTGTTTTGGTTTACACAACACGATAAAGTAGTGTTGGGCGTTTAACATTCATTACGAACAATGGAGAGTAAGACTGTCAACTGCAACTAACACATTTACGGTTTCATCATAGACTAGCATGATAATGTCTGGAAATTGGTCAAACTGTGACATATGAAACTGTAACCAGCTGTTTTAATTTCTGAAAGCTATGGACACAGTGTACCAAAAATATTAAAGCAGAAGGTTCATTCAGCTTGGAAGTTCTCAATTGTTATGAGCGAAAGGGAAGAAAACCTTCTCTATTTTGATTAGGATGAAATTAAGAAATCATTACACATTAAAATAAGAAAATGCTATGTTATATTTTTCAAGGCTTTTGTTTCAATCTGTATACAAAACTGCTGCGTTTCATAACATAATCAATATTTATTAACTGACTTTATTACAATGTGTGTTACTGACAAACATGAATCCTTATTTATATTTGTAGAATCTAAAATTCCAAGAAATATACTGGGATCAAACCTCCCCCACTCTCATTTATTGTACATGAAAGCAAAATTTAATTGAAAAATTGCCTGTAACCTACAAACTGTAACTCTGTTTTCTTTTTCAGAAAAGCACTCAAGCAATGGCAGAAATTATAACTGTTTGTTTGATATTTTCTATTATCCACACTGCCTATACTTGGGAAGTGAGAGACTTAACAAAAAGTGAGGAAACTGTTAAAGATTTTACGATCGGTGTAAACGAAACAATTATCAAAGCATGTAAACAATTCATACCAGAGATTTCCTTAAAATTCCACAAAGGACAATTGGGAAGGATCGGAGTATTTGGAGGCTCATTGGAATACACAGGCGCACCATACTTTGGAGCTATGGGCGCATTACGCACCGGTGCTGAGATGGTGTATGTCTTCTGCGCCGAAAGTGCAGCAGTTGCAATAAAATCTTATAGTCCTGAACCAATGGTGCTTCCGTGTTTAGACATGGATGAACCGATAGAACGGATGAAACCATGGTTGATTAGGTTAAACGCTCTTCTAATTGGGCCCGGTTTAGGAAGGTTCGATGATAAAGTAACTGAGAATATCATTAAAATTATAAATTTTACAAAAACACTTTGGGACGAATCATTACCACTAGTCCTTGACGCTGATGCATTTTTTATTCTTTACAAATACCCAGAGTTATTGAAAGGTTATCCTGGACAAGTTTATCTTACACCAAACATTGTTGAATTCAACGAATTAGCATCCGTTATTCTAAAAATCGACAAGAAAATTGTAACACCTCAAAAACATTTACGGTTATTAGCTACTAAATTTGGTCCAAAAGTACTGATTTTATTGAAGGGCAGAGAGGACAAAATGGCACAGGATGACATAATTGTGACAAGTTTGGCACAAGGCTCAGCAAGGAGGAGTGCTGGACAAGGCGATCTGCTTGCCGGATGTCTAGCAATATTCGCAGCGTGGTTGGACAAGTCAGAGTACAGGGATTGTGGGGCCTACACACCTGAGATCCTCGCAGCGTTTTCAGCAAGTGCGATTATAAAGCTGGCAAACAAAATAGCATTCAGAGAGAAAGGACGTGGCATGATAGCGTCAGACATGTTAAATAACATGCATTTAGCATACGATATGTTGTTCTGTAGCAACTCTTTGTCAAACAAGGAACACTGATTTCTTATGTCTTTTTGAATTCAAAGTCATTTAAAATTTAACCTTTCAAAAATTTCTTCCTCAGAAACTGCTAACTGGTTCTAAAAAAGTTTGGAATTTTGGTGTTATCTAGGCCATCACTCCAACCATAATGTTATTTTCAAAGCAGTGATATTTTTTGGACAACTTTGTTGCCCTAAGTACTATGCAGAAGGAAATGTTACAAATCTGTTCCAAGACAAATTTCAGTTAACCTCAATAAGCTAAAGAACTTCTATAACACTTGTTAGCATTTCAAGTTAAATACTTTCATATTTGACATTTAAACATATAAATATGCGCTTCTTAAAAATACACTTACCAAAATAACTGTGTACAGTTGCTTTATAATTTACACAATAGATTATGTCCAAAAATATTTCGTTAGTTAATTATATTCCTAAACTTGATATGGTAGTTATAGCTTGCAATATCTCAGAACTATCTTTGTAATATAGCCTTTTTGCTAAACCTTGACTGCTTTCGTTTTTTTTTAATTCATTCTACAACCATTTTATATTTTTTTATTTCAAATTTGATCACTATTTTAAGATTTTCCCCAAACAGAATTTTCTAGCAGATAGGTTCTTCATGAGTTCTTAAGGGCTTCATTTTACCTCATTGAAGGATTTAAAAAGGAACACACAAAAATATGTTCACAGCATTTATTTTTTGTCCAAAAATTAAGTTTAATAATTTTCTCACAATAAAAAAAGATCCTTAATTAAAAAACTTACAATGATAGTCTTTTCAGTCGTCTAAAACTTATCAGTTAAAAATTAAAATATGAAACTTACAATCTGTTCTTCTGTTTATCTTCTTTTTGACAGGTCTATTATCTATCACTGTCTAACCTAAGGACATGCACAAGACTGATCGATGGGAATCTGTTTTGATCTTTATAAAGTTTTTGTTACGAGGGTCATTCAATAAGTCCTTAGAAAAACATTTTTATTTTTCAACTATACACTTCTTTAACGCTATGCACTTCTCCAAGTGTTTCTCCAACTTTTCAAAGCTGGCCAAAAAGTAGGATTTCAATAGTTCTTCAAAACAGACTTCTGTTCATATATTGCTTTTTTCATATGTACATTTTTTTCTTATTTTTGAACATAATCTCTCTCTTTAACTCTATACACTTCTCCAAATGTTTCTCCAACTTTTCTAAGTTGGCCAAAAAGAAGGATATTGGCAGTTCTCAAAATAGGCTTCTTGGAAATATTGTTTTGCAAACAGGTAATAAAAAGTAATAATTTTTCGACAACTTAAATTCAATATTTTTTAAAAAGTAATATAAATGATTACAACTTTCTGCTCTGAAACTATTATTATTTAACAAAACAGAGAAACCTTTTAATATTAAAAGGTCTGAAATGTGTTGGCTCGCAATCAGTTTACAGGGTCCGCAGAAATTCTGATTATACAGGAAATTTTTTTAACCCATGTTGTATTGTTCAAAATTTGATGAGTAAATTTCTTTTACATTTTTTTAATTCACTTTTCACCAACTAGCATGATGGTTTTTACATTATAAGGCAGTGGTTTTAACATTATACACCCTTTCTTCAACATGTATTTCTTCAAATGAGACAACCTTTTAAAAATATCCTGCGTATGTCAAGTCAAATTAAGAAAGGCAGTGAATAAAACCACAATTAATGTTATTTTATTATATTTACATAAATAATGAAGTTATACTGTCAAGATCATAAGGTACAAAACTTTTGAATTACAAGCGTATATGGTTATATGACATATTAGAATAATTTAAACATACAATATAACTAAGTGCTACTGTTATATAATTATACGGATTGAAAGTTACACATTCTCATTTTGGTCACACGGTATTGTCTCTCACGTTCCAAAAGATATTTTTATTCTACAAAATTTCTGTACATACAGTTTGGTTATTGTTTTTTTAACTGACTAAAAGCTGCAGAACAAAAGTGACTTTGGTCAAATCTGAAAAACTTCTCTGAATGAGCCTCTGTTACAAACCTATGTAATTTTGACTAAGGCAGTTCATACTGCCAACCGAATCCAACCTAAAATACAGTTGATACAAATCAAACACATAATTTGTTAAAGTATTAATATGGAACCTGTTTATACGAAAATATTACTAGAAGATACATCAAAGATGTTTTTAACTTTTTTATAAAATTAAATAACTTGTACTGAATTCAAACAAATAACAGATACAATACACATAATATCAGACAAATTTTGATATTACAATGTTCCACTTGCCAAAAGCCTTTAACTTACTAACCGGGTTAATTAATTTTTTAAAATTATTGAATTTTAATTTCAATACATCATAATTATAAAACTAAACTAGCTTTCAAGAAGCTAGTATTTCTTAAATTTTCTACACCTTGTACTCAAAGATTTTTCACACTTTATTTTTGGTGTAATTTGTTAAAAAGATATTTATTCAAAATAGATATATTTTGTGCAATTTCATTTTTAACATTACCAGAACATATTTGTACATATGAACATGAAAAAACTGATTCATAAATCTTCTTGATTAGTCCTACAGTTTTATGAACTCTAGAGGTAGGTTACTGGCAATACAGACAATGATGGACACAGCTTTATGGACACAGAATGGCAAATATTATCAGAAGAGATGAGGAAACCGTTCTCTTTGTCTAGTTTCAGCTAGACTGATT
Organism: Callitettix versicolor; assembly: GCA_022606455.1. Classification (NCBI taxonomy): domain Eukaryota; kingdom Metazoa; phylum Arthropoda; class Insecta; order Hemiptera; family Cercopidae; genus Callitettix; species Callitettix versicolor. The sequence goes on along the minus strand of CM040190.1, from coordinate 41,057,429 downwards.
GCATCAATAGTACACGCACCTAAAAAGTTTTAGTACATCTGGCTAAAAATAAAACCAAAATCGTTTAAAATTTTGCCAATGTTATGTATTTACTATAGCCACTACTACAGTTTATAAAATAATTTGCCCAATAAAATGATTGCCCAATAAAATGAGGTATACTATTATTTATGTAAATGAAAAAAAGTTGGCTGAAAAAGTATCATTTCTCCAGCTAGTTTGAAACGATTACTTACATAGTTATATAGAAATATTTAGTTTTTATTCATCAGCACAAAAAACAATAAATAAATGATGGCTAAAACTGTGTACTCACACGAGAGGTTCAACAACTGACGCCAGCACCAAGAAGCTAATATATGTTTTCAAATTTTGGTATTAAATGTATTACTAAGTTATACTGTTTATTGTATTTTGTGACCATAACTTTTTTCTAACACCAAAAATATGTTCATCAAATTTTTTGCTTGGGTGCCATTACCTTGTTTTAAAACGTTAAGATTATTCTACTACAAAAAACAATACACCTTAACAAAATTATGATCACAATTCTTTACCACTACGGATCATAACAAATTCATTTCATAAATTAAGTGTTCACTACTGAAGGCTGTGTAAAAGTATAATACACATATCACGACAACTAACATTAGAAAACTGATTTATTAGTACAAAAATATTTTTATTAATTCCAGCTCTGATCGCACCCAGTTTACCTTTACTACATATCCTGGATTTTTGCTCATAAAAAAAACTACTTTCACTATCAATTTGGTTCGCTGAAAGTGAAAGCAATAAAAAAAGGAATGGTTTAAATACTACAAACTTTTCTTAATACTTCCTGTACTTTGTATATGTATATATATATACTTGTATATACTTTGTAAATACAGCTGTAGGTATGCTACAAAGTACCCATAAACTGGAACACAAAATTTTGATGAAATGGGAAGCAGTTTAACTTCACTCATAACTCAATATATTTGCTGGTGACTTTAAAGAATTAATTTGAACCAGTCAGTCAGTGACTATGTGTAGTGAAAACAGTTCAGAAATAAATCAACTTCTGGAAGAGAAATAAAATACTTGTTTTAAAACATTGATGTTTACTACTTCTTTTAATACCTGTTTATTCCTCACAACAATAGAAACTTTTAAATCCTGCAAAACTTAATTTTTTTAATTAAACTAACTGAAAAATCAAAAATAACTATTACATCTGACGCATTCACTACAACACCAGATTTGAAAAACTAACAACATAAATCTGTTTGACTAGACACAGTACCTTTTCATAACCTTTCCATAAATTTCAACAAGATCTGTTATATTCAATCTTAAAATCTAGGCAACATTGAATATATTTTATAATTTTATAAAAATACTTGATACGACATATTTTGTTTACAGTAGGTATAACGATATTTAACATTAAATAGAAGCTGAACCAATATTTTATTGAGAACAAAACTGGCTAGACTATGTTTTATATGGTATTTACTAACTAGCATTAAATGATTGTTTCAGATAAATATTAAAAAAATATTTAAATATATTTACAATTGTGTAAAGGTTTTGGGAATCTAGAATATTGGAAACATACAAAGTATTCTGTATTTCATTTTATCTACTTAATACTGACAATTCAAAAACACCTTATACTTGAAACACATGGGAAGTGACTATGTACTCTAAGTTACATGGTTTTGTATTGTAAATTTGGGAAGTTTGTCTATAATCATTTTTATTACTTCATTTTTTGTGTTTTACAAAATATACTATCATTAAACTCAATTAAAAAAAATGTAACATATTTTTTGATAAATGACTTATTTACTCAGAAATCTGAACTTAAACTAATTTTAAGTAAAGGACAAACATAATGGAATGAAATTTGTACTTATTTAATAATAACAATTTTCTTAAAATTTTATAAATAATACACAAACAATAAAAAAAATATTGTTACTTATATTAATATTATTATTAATATAATAATAATGTAATTCACCGTATTGTAGGGATTTTTTGTTTTGGAAAAAGCTTTTTGAATGGACAATGTTCTTTTAGAAACAAGAACAACACCAAAGTCAGGAGTGTTGTGAAAAAGAAATAAATTCTATTACATTTGACAATGCACAGACCCTGGCTAAAGCAATACAATCTCCAGATACTTTGTGACCACTCCAGATACTTCCTGTTTTATGTTTTCATTTTTTTTATGTCAAAAATCCATCCTAATTTTAACGACTATCAGTACACTGAGATGATAACACAAATTTATTCTTCAGTGATCATTACATAATTCACTAGGCTTTGGGAACTCAGTGGATCCTTAACATTTTTTTTTCTTTTTAAAGACTATAATGTCAATACTACTAGTAACTTATAATTCAACAAAAAAACAAAAGAAGGTATAAATGACTACTTCACAAGCACATTTTAAAAAAGAATACTTCCACTAAAAACAAAAGTTCAATATTATTAAAAAGGTCCATCGATTTTAGTAATTCATAAAACTGATAAAATTTTTATTTAAGTAATTACAATTTTTATAATATAAAACTATCTCTCATGGCAAAGTACGAAACTAAAATGTACAATTTTTCTGAGTTTGTTGTAAACCGAAACTTGATTTTATTTAAAATTGTTTGCACTAATTTTATGAGCAATTAGATTTTAGCGAATTCTGTTAAATCACTTTTGAGATATTAGATGTTTCAGTGTCAATTTTTTAATTTATGTCAATGGCTTCAAACTGGCATTTTTGGTAATGTAATAAGATAACCAATACATATAACTTGGGTTTTTAAGGGCTGAATGTAACCCAGTATTGGTTTTTTTCTTACTACAGCTATAAAAAAGTAGCTAATTCCAATTTCCATTCAGGGAATAGAACAGTAAAGATAAAAGTAGTTTGAACCAATATGAATTAAGTATTTTTTGAAAGAACAAAATGCGTGCACACACACGTCTTGAAGTTATGAAATGTAAACATATGTTTAAATTGACATACATCAATTTTTTTTGGGCAAATGCAATAATTTTTACGCTATAAAAAAGTTAAAATAATAACAACATTCAGTTGTTATTGATACCTTTTACAAGTGTTGGAAGTCATCAGGGAAAAACAATGTATGTCGATAGTGGCAATGAAACAGCAGTGTCTTCATTTTTAAAATGTTTCAAATTTATTTCACAATAACACAATAATGACTTAATTTCAAAAAGTCAGTTACCCATTGTTTTATTGAGAATTCACTTTTTTTTAAATAGTATGATCCACTGAATTCAGATTTATAATCCATTTAACCAAAGAACCATCTCAGAATTTAGACACTCTTTTCCCTAAGCAATGTCTTTTTAAAGCCTAACCTACATTTCGATAAACTATTCATAACATTTACAATTCTCCGTTCTATCTTATTTTTAATATCACCTCAATCTACTTCCACACTAATCACTAATCCTACAGTGAATAATAACCTTAAATTTTATTATTTTTCTAAGTTTTGCCTGAAATTATCTAAAAAGTGGGAAAAACCATTACTGGATCCAACATTATGAATCTTTATAGAGGTAAACCTAAGTGCAAAGTTGGTATTTATGCAGTGTCGGCTATTTTTTTCAAATAGTGATTTTTTAATATTTTGTCTAATTTTATACCTTATTATCTAATTGATACAAATTCACCCACAGAAAATATTTTTTTTAAAGATTATCTACGATTTTAGACCATTTTTACAGAACTATATTGTGACATCATTGCTGTTGACATTGCATTAAACATATTAAATTTCATGCACATTATTATTAACTACATGTACTTACTGCTCATGTGCATTACACATTCTGAGAGCCATTACTAAATGTTAATTTTTATTCCTTTTTTTGTTGGTTTCTTTCTCGTAATGAAAACATTGTTAAAATGGTGTCAGTTAATTGTGAACTTTGGAATTTACCTCTTTTTTGTTAAGTCAATCACCTAACAACCGTGTCAATTAAGTCCTGAGTTTTTACTTTTTAAAATAATTTTTTTTATTGTTTTAGCAATCAAAAACACGTTACCTACAGAATAACTAGTTCAACTGAGTATCTTTTTCACCCAAAACCATGTCAGTTAGATTATCAAGTATGAGTCTTTTAAAATAAAAATGTTTTTATCACGCAACAACTGTGTTACTTAGCTTCACTATCCAACTACCATGTCAGTTAGGTTTGAGTATTTTTTCAAAAAAATAATAAAGGTGTTTTTATCAACCATCAACCATGTTAGTTAGGTTCATCACACAACAACTGTGTCAGTTAGGTTTTGATTACTTTTTTTAAAAAAGTAAAAGTTTTTTTTATTGTTTTAACGATGAAAAACACGTTACCTACTTTTGCGTTGTTGCAATTTTGAGGCTATCATTTTTATTTTCGATTTTTATCGTTCTTTCCATGCTTTTATATTTTGGATTATTGCTTTTGGGCATTTTAATGAAAAAATTACCGAAAAATCAAAAACAACATACACTGCATATTTACCGCAAAGTTATACTTCAAATCCGATTCATTCGTAATCAGAATACAAAAATATATTTAAGAAATGTATTTGTATGTAATCATTAAAAACAAACAAAAATGTTATATTTTTACTTTTTTATTTATGTCTATATGTTAAAACTTAGTACTTTAAACCATTTATATATATATAAATTTGATTACAGGCTCATCGATTGTCACTAATATCAAAATTTGTTACCTAACCACATGCTGTGATGTGTGTGTGTGTGTGTGTGTGTGTTTTAAGTCATTTTCATTGTCAAATTAAAAAAAAAATTAACAGTGTGTAGTTAATAAGAACTGTTTTAACACACTAATTAATTTAAAGCTTTTGTCAGATAAATTCAAGCAAACACCATACCATGTTTTTCCAATGTGCGAATATCACTAGAAGATATCAAAATGTGTTTACATATCTACTTATGGCATACTATATATTTCATCTAATAAACAAATGTGTAAGATTTGTAAAGTCTACTTACTAAAATCATAATTTTATCCTACAAAGATTTTATAAGAACTGCTTGAAGATATTCTAAACTAATTGAGTATAATATTATATGAGCTGTTGTATCCTAAAATAATGGATAAATAAAGTGTAATGTGGTGTGGACCGCATGTTTTTAGAATGGGCAGTACTTGGTGAGAATCAGCTAAACAAAGGAATCAAGGCTCTGGAATGTGTTATACTGTAGTCGTAATCAACACATCTGACGGTTTGGAAACTCGTAAAGGATAACAATGCTAAAATGACTGTAAAAAGCATGCAAGTCAGCGTCATCTCTCAAAGAGGAAAGAAAATCAGGAAGGTCTAATTATTCGTAGAACAAAAACATCAAGGCCTCACTTGTAAAGAAAACCACCTATATCATGGTTGTATAGGAAACTAGCCAGAGAGAGATTTACTTGCATAATAATAATGAAAGGATATTTATTTTTCATTATGTTGCAGTTTCCCCCACTGAGCAAAGTTAAAAAATGAAATAAATATTTTTTAAAAAAATCGTTTAAAACCAAGTACTATTCATAACAAAAACATGGGATCAATACGAATCACCCTTAAGTGAAAAGTATCAGTCTTACTACATTAAATATTATAAATATGAGTGTTAGAGACAAACAAATGGTGCCAATAGAAGAAATATTCCTGGAGTGAAAACTGTCGCAGAGTTTTTCTTGGCAACTTGATTCGGATCTGGTGGTTCATCAAGGCACAGAAATTCACAGCATTCGACTCCGATCAGAAAGTTCTTGCATTTTTTCTAAAATTGGAATTAAAAGGTTACGCAGAACAGTGTTTTGTCAAGCAAATAATAAAAATGATGGTAACAGTAAAATTGTATAAGACTACTTAATGTAAACATTTTGGAAAACAACAACAAGTTAGTTATAATTTTAACTGGTCACTGTATGTAAAGTATAGTAATATAACCATTTTAATCCTCCCCAATATTTGTTTTCTGTTTCATGAATACATGCAAAATGCAAAAACTACAAATGCATTACAAATTTTTTTGCAAACTGTTAAAAAGCATTATTTATTCATATTGATTTCATAATTTAAACCCACTACATTTTTGTTTTATGAATATTACAGTCCTTCAAGTATTGCAATTAAAGTATTAAAATTTCCTTAAATTGTAAAATATCATGTTTTTTAACATTTTACACTGAAAAATTGATTTTTTTTTGTAATAGGTATCCTAATTATGTTTGAAAATATGTAGAAATTCCTCAAGTGTCGAATGTAACCTTACAAAAGTTTAGTAGCATGAATTTACTTATTAGGCTACTTATGGATTTACAAGGCCTAAGCCTACACTTTCAAATAATGACAATAATAAAATATATGTCACTGTATTAATGCAATGTAAATGCTTTAAAGTTCTTGAAACAGGAGTGAATAATTAATTAAATCATACTTTAATACGTACTGGTACTGTGTACATAAAAATGTATTCTTAAATGGTCAGCTCTGTTCTATTCCAAGATTTTCTTCAGAAATTTCCACAAACAGTGGCCCGTCAAAGACATGTTTTACATCAACAGTTTATATTATAAATATCAAAAACAACAAACATGCAAATAAGCATACATGACATTAGCATAAACTTTGTTATTGAGAAATTTCTTTTAAAATGCAGGAATGTGAAGCATGCAATGTAAAATATTGCAAATAAACTCATAAGATGTCGTTAGAGCGTAAACAAATAAATATGAACAATATCGGTAGTTACCAGTAAGAATTACAAGTATGAATCAGTCATGTAGTGTTTCTTAATATAAATAATAAACATAAGTGCTTTCATGTGTAGTTACGTACAAAATACAGTATTATTGTAACTTTCACATTTTTTTAATAATCTAATAAACTGTACTTTAAATACGCCCACGTCCTCACGACTAAGCAGGGCACTAAGCTTTGAGAACAAATTAACAGCCTACCAACATCCAGCAATAACAAAATTTAATTCAAAGGTCAAACTATAAAAATTACAACACAGGTAAAACAAAATCAATGATAAAATATACAACAAAAAATAAAGGTAGGTTTTACTACTGTAAATTCAATCCTATGTAGTTTTTTTTTTATTACTGATTCCACAGCCTTCTGTTATCTTCAGATCACAGTTATTATGTTACAAAAACATTGGTCCTTATGTACCCTATTACTCATTAACAACATGTGATCAGAAAATTGTAAAATCCTTTCAAATTTTTAAAAAACTTTAAAGCTTATATAAAACGGTCCAAGACAAACAAAATACAAATATGTACACCTAAACACATACACATTTATGAACATTTTAAGAACCACTTCTATTCTCCGACTCTAAGAACTTCTAGTCAATCAAGTACGCTGTGATGCCACTTTTTGCTCTATTCTTTATATTATTTTATAAGCCTTTTTATGTTTTTTTTTTAATATTTTTTATTTTAGCTACTAACCCATATTAAGATAAACAAATTTTACTATTTTTATGGTGTCCATTAGTAAATTATTAAGCTGTGCCTCAAGTAAGTAAGAATTGTATCAGGTGCGGAACAAATTATACACACTATTTTAAATTATAACCAAAAAGAAGTAAATAAATATACATATTTGTTTGCAAGAACTAATATGTAAATATATTATAGTGTAATTTTTTACATATAACGAAAAAGTTAATTTTCTGAAGATGCTTATTTTGTTAAATTGGACAGGGAAGGTGCCAATTATGTAAACATTCCAATGGAAAGTTATTCTACTGCTGGATTCAACCCCAGTCCCTAATGCTTCGAAAACTGTAGACTTGAAATATTCCAAAAGATAAAAAAATTAAAGCCAGACAGAGAGAAAACGGTATACCGGTTTTTCCAAGAAAAACACACTTCTGTATACAGTCATAGCAATTCTGGCAGTATGACCAGTTGCAATACCAAATCTTGCTGGAATTGGCTAAGAAAAGAAAAAAATCTTTGACATGTCAAGTAAATCTGAAAGATAACCGTCACCATACAGTCATACTCAGCTCGTGTGTGTGTGTGTGTATTCAATCCATGTAAAGTATTAACGCTAGTATTTTAAAATGGTTAACGTTAAGCTGAAGTTACAATGAATTTGGAAACCAATGTTATTGGCATTTTAGCAGCAAAAGTCAGTCATCTGCGATACTTGCAAAAAAGCAACTCGTCATTCATTTGATCTGTACAGCGCAATCTCTAGTCACTATAATCTGAAAATGTGAGTGAAATATGTACTAGACACAGCATTAAAGGCAAAAGATAGGAAGATTTAAATAATGACGATCTTGAACCATTTTTTAAAAGATATGTGATAGCAGTTTTGAAACTTTTTAAAGATGGCCAGCTGTGATTATAGAGTGACACCATTAAATACAAACAGTGTAGCAGGATATTGTAGGAAAATACTTTCAACAAATTGTGTTGCAAACAGAAGTCATCAACCCCTTTTGTCTTTATGAACTTTTACTTTAAGGCGAAGAGCACATAGAGGCTATTATCGCCTCCCTAAATGTAAGTGTGAGTGTAAAGTGTTAAAGTCGTAAGTGTAAGTGTGTGCTAATACTTGGGTAACACGAGGGACATCTAAATCCTCTCAAATAGGTGCAGCTAGTCTGCACCCCCTGCGGGATAAATTGTTTTATTGTAAGCTACTTTAGGCTGTATTTATCTTTCGAAATAAAAATGCGAAATCATTTTCATCGTTACGATTTAGTGCTGTTACTAGGCTACATTTATTAATTTAATTAATAAACAACTAATATCTAACTAATTAAAAATCACGGCTTGCTGAAGTGATGAAAATAAATTTAAAAGAATTTCTGTCATTTAACCATAAATAAAAATAATGTATCATAATTTTTAAAAATTAGTTTTTATTTTAATTATGATAATTTGTTCGAAAACACGACATAACCTAAAATTTATTGTAGCGTATCAGCTACCATCAGCTGATGTTCAGTGAAATTAGCTGATCGTTACAAATTACAATTACACCTGCGGGGTATGTATACATGTCTCCATATTAATATTTTATAGTTAATGTCAATCCACAAATCATGGCACAAAATATTTGCTAGGCCTATATATTGATGTAATACACAAAGATTTTCATTGATTTCATGAGACACTTTCTGCTTGAAACTAGTTAAATTAAGACAGTGTAGCCCTATAGAATTTGCACAAAATAAAAGCCCACAAGAATCGATGTGTGGATATACAGGTTCATGTTGTAGTTAACTTATCTGCTGCTGAACCAGTTATGAATAAAATGAGTTGGTTTTATTTAATACAAATGTTAAGATATCAATTAAAAAGCTTATAAAATAACTCTTCACTATAAACATATATCAATTAAACTGCTCAGATTTTAATTACAAAAGATTTTATATAGAGGTAAATTAACATAGAAATGTTTGGAGGGAGGGAATGAATAAAAATTGGATATTAAGGAATTTAAATTATTGGGCTATAGTTTCCATTTTAAAACTACTTCAAATGGTGTTTACTATAAAAATTTTAAATTAAAAATAAAACTATTACAATGAATGAAATTATTTTCAGAAGTGGGTACTATACACATGCAGTGGGTGGACCACACTATATAACATGCGGTTGGCTACGCTAATCTAATCCTTACATAAGGTGGACCATTGCAGAAGATTGTTTTACACCACATGGGTGAGTTATGATAGCACACACAGAGCGAACACACATTGGGCCCTGGCACATAAAGTAGACCGTGTGATACAACGTTCCCACGGAAGTCAGTGCAATTCTCCTCTATCCCATCTACAAAACATCTCTTCTCTTTGTTCAACATTTCACGATACAACTACAAACTAGGTACCTTAACTTTTTCTACAATCAACCAGACAGGCTTAAGTAATAATTGGAAGGCTTAAGTTAAAACATAGAAATGTCAGCCATGTTAGGTACGTTCAATCACATAAACCTAAACTTAAACTAACAACTAATTTATGAGTATTAAAAAAATGGGTCTAATATATTTTTTTAAAATATGCACTAAGAATTTAGACATAACAAACAGATTATATGAAGATAGCTTACTCAATGCAACAGTTATGGCCATTAAAAGAATGCTGTTACACAGAAAGGCCTGGAAATAAATACAGACATTTCTAGTTATAGTAAATGTCTAACTAATGGGTCACCACTTATTCTGTTTCACCAAAAACTGTATACACACACACACACACACACACACACACACACACACACACACACACACACACACACACACACACACACACACACACACACACACACACACACACACACACACACACACACACACACACGTTGTTCCGCCAAGTGGATAAATAAGTTACACTTTTTTTCTTAGTGGTTGTTACGTTGGCTTACCTCCACTGCAGAAAATCTACACATCCGAAATTCAGCAAGCAATTTCGAATCATGTAGAATACTACTGGAATGAGCTAACCTTTCCATACTTGAATTCAAAACTCCCGGTCATGCATTGTAATCTGCCAGCTGATTTTATTGCTGGCCCCTGAATTCCACCTGTTTAATATGGAAAGTATGCCAAATTTTTGATCGGGAATGGTTTCTGATCACCAGTATGGTAGTATGGAACAGATGGGAATGTTAGAATGGTAGTGTCCTGATCACTTCCGAAATATAATCAACCTTTGATTAATTATATTTTTGCAGGATTTACTCTTACCTCGGGTCGTAAGCTCAAAGTGGGGTTGATCACGCTATAATAGATATGGGTGTAGTTTGGTTGGTATTAATTTAAATACATTTAGTTGTATTACTTTAAAAAATATTCAAATTTATATTATTCTCCTTCTTATTATTTTATTTTCCTATGAAAAGTCACTAAATTTTATAATTTATATTTTTATAGCTACTATCTTCAATTACTGTATTCGACAACTAAATAAAGTACAGTTCTCTTATCTCCATAACTTTAGTATTTTTAACAGTGGTCTCTTTATTAGTATACTTCACAATTTTACTGCCTAATAGTTATATCTAATAAGAGTTATATAGCTCCGGAATTTACTATACGGTTTTCTGCCACTGCCTCAAGCTGTAATAGGTGTATTTAATAATTTTAATCTGGTTCAATGGTTAATGTTATTTATTAATTTTTTTATATTTAATAGAAAATTGAAGTACTTGTTGGGTGATTTTAAATTTCTTTTCTTTTTAATGGCCTTAACTTGTTTGTTTTTAGTATAAGCATGCTTTAAGTTTAAATTATTTTTTCTTGCTAGGTTGTTACTTGTGGTCAGTTTATTTTCTTTACTATTTGGATATTTTATTTTATTTGGTCGTTTCAGTATCCTCCTTTCAATTTAAGTTAAATTTAACTTGTGCATGTCAATATTTGTTTCTTAAAATCCGTTCATCTTAATTAATTTCTTCGCATCTTTTATCAAGGTTTATTTGTTCCAATTTATTTTTTAAATTCTTTGTTAATTGTTAATTTATGTTTTACTCATTCATTTAACACGACCAGAATATTAATACTAATAGGAAATATCTGGAATTTGCTACCCGTACCTTTTTGGAGTCACCATGACTTGGTGTTTGCTTGCCTTCCTTCTTATTGATTGGTCCCGGTGCAATCCTTCGCCGAACCTGGACTATGGTGATGTTATGGGGTGTTTTCTCCTCCAGTGATGTCTGATTGAGATGATCTTCAAACTCCCCTGGTAACGGCTCTGATGAGTTTCTGTGAAATCCGCGATCACCAGTTACATGCACGTGTAGCTTGAAGAACTTAATCAACAATCTTTTCTTTTCCGAAAACGTGTTTTTTTTAAAGTTTTGGTAGTCTCTCCTTTTTATACTATCTTCTTAATACTTCAAATTTACTTTGTTGAAGTATTTATTTTTTGTCTTCGCCTTTTAATTATTTGTTGGGTATTTTGAATTGTCTTACTTGCTAATCACGACACGTATAACGCGGGTCACTACAGAGCCTCCACTGATGCACTAACACGTCTGCACTCTTTGAAGTTTTCGAAGACAGTACCTAGATCAGTTGTGACCTAGCTTGATGGAATTTCCCTCGAAAAGGGAATTTTTACATCCCTCCTTTGGCAACTTCCAATTTACCTTCCAGAAACAGTCTTAATCTTCTCTTGAAGGCACCATCTCGTCTGTAGCCTTTTTGTAGGTCAATTACCAGGTTTAGATTCCATCTTGCCAAATTCTCCTAGTTTTTAATTATTAATTTTTCGATTAATATTCGTTATTGTGACATCATTGGTTGGTAGCACTTCTCATGCCTGACTTTCATGGTGGGTAAGGTCTGTTACGTCACCTTCCCCTTCTCTGTGAAAACTTTACACGTATGGATTTTGTAGAGAGCCATATCTCCAGTTTGGCTGGTCTGATTTCCAAAAACAAGGTATTTTCTTTTTCCTCTTGTTCTTCTGAATCAGTAGCAATTTGTTTTATCATCGTTTCCTGTCTTTCTTTTTAATCCTTAACGTATAGTCCTAAAATATTATTTTATTGTCTGAATTTTGTTATGTTTATTATTTTTATAACCTTACTAATGTTTGAGAATCAAGTTTATTTAATTTTATTATTACTTTAGTTATATTTACCACCCATGTTTAATAACACCAGCATTATAAGCTATAATCTGGTTTTATCTTTCATTTTGTTTATAATTATTATCTGAAATCATTTATATTACATCGTTGTATGTTTTTAAGTATCACTTATGTAGTTTGATTGGTTTAATTTCTGATAATTTAAGATTTACCCTTTAAGCCCTTACTCTGGCTTAAATTGGTTGAATTTTGATTTTATCCTATAGTATATTCTGTCTGCATTTATAAATTTATTGGTTTTCCTTCTCAAATCAAACATTTCGCGGTTAAATCTAAATTTTGTATCCTATTTCTTATGCTTTAAAATTTTCCTTAATTTTAGCCTAATTTTTACATTCATCTTATTCTAACTATCGTTAATGTCCATTTCTATGCTTATATGACATCGGTCTTCTTGATGTATATATAATTTTCAAAATTACATTTAAATTTTATTTTTAACTCTCAATATCTTTTATTCTAATTGAAATTTTGAAAATTGTTATTAACTTTCTTTCGGCAGTGTTCTGTATATTCAGAAACCAATCACATAACGGCAATTTATTTAAAATTGCTTTGTATTCCTTATTATGGGTTGTTTCATTTAATTTATAAGTTTGCTCAATTCTGCGTTTTTCACTTTGAAATAAGATTCGACAAGTCTGATCTTGTTAATAAGGGTGGCTTGTATCCATCGCATCGCCAGATGAAGCGACTGGTCACCTTTGTCTCCTAATTTGCAAGACCGAACCTGTCAGATTCTGTACACTCTTGCATGGTATGATTTTATTTATAAAATTGCCGACATGAAACCGATTTCTGAATGATACTAGAAAACCTAGTATCTGGCAGAAAATCCCATTTCAACACACATACACACATTTGTCAATCATAAAACGGAGGTCGTGCTTGTGACCAGCAGTAAAAAGAGGGAAACAGTAACTCTTACAGTTGGAGATATGCAGTTAAGTACTGTCCCAGCACTTCGATACCTTGGTGTGTGGGTTGACGCAAGACTCTGCTTCAGGGAACATCTTAAGGCAGTTAGTGAAAAGGCAGTGAACGTGGCAGGAGCCCTTTGCAGGCTCATGTCGAATCTGGGAGGTCCAAGACAGGCATGCCGCCGACTCCTGGCTGGGGTAGTAAGCGCAGTGCTCCTTTACGGAGCGCGGATTTGGAGCCAAGATATGCGTGCAAGGTTAATGTGGTGCACCGCCGTAAGTTGCAGCGTGTGAGTGGTTACAGAACAGTTTCCTACAACACTGCATGCATAGTGGCGGGAGAATCCCCAATAGGAGCTGATGGCTGATGAAAGAGCGAGGCTGTACTGCTGCAGACGAAGTGCTGAGCCGTGGTATAGTCATACAATGGCAATTAGAGAGGAGCGAAATCTGGAGACATGGCAGCGACAAATCAACAAATGGACGATGGACATACCAACTCATAGGTAACATCTAGGATTGGTGCAACAGGGATCATTTGGACGTGGATTTCTATCTCACACAGATTATCACTGGGCACGGATGCTTCCGAGCTTACTTGTTCCCTTTCAGGCTGGAAACAGACTCGGCTTGTCCCCTCTTTCTTCCAGCAGTGGAGGAAGATGCGGAGCATGTTTTTTTGGTGACAGAGATTCGACTAGGAAAGGATGAAGCTGCAAACATATCTGTGAGGCAGCATTAATCTGGAAAGTCTGGTTGCGACAATGATGGCTTCAGAGGCCAACTGGAGAGCCATTGCGGGATTCACTGCAGAGGTCATGAAGAGGTTGAGGATCAAGAAAGGAGAGCCAATGCAGTAGAAGAGTAGGTGGTCAGCCAGTCCACCTTCCCACGAAGTGATGCCTGGCGGCAGTTCCATGAGGGGGGGGGGTTTACAGAAGAGGAATGCTTTTGGTGATTTTTTCAGTGGGTAACAATATATCTTAACTTGAGTTTGAACTTAATTTGAGTCCCACACTCTGGGGGTAGTGGAATACCCTACCCCAAGTAGTCTATAAAAGATTTTTTCCACCTTTTTTTTGGCATCGCAAAAAACACACACACACACACACACACACACACAAAGTAAGAACCCAAAGTATTTAACAGAAATTATCAGAAGGAAAAACTTAACTCACCCAACCAAGTTAGTATGATTAGTGGATATTCATGCAGTGTAGGTTGTCTTTTCAAATATTTTTTTGTTTTACTTTATACCTTATTATCCAATTAACATATTGGACAATATTTTTTTTAAAGATTATGATTTTATGACGGGTTTTACAGAACTATATTTTGATGCAATTGCTGTTTATATTGCATTAAACATTTTTAATTCCATTCACGGATTTACCAGTCATGCATGTTACTATTACCTACATGTACTTACTGCTCATTGGAAGTACACCCACTCAACAACTGAGTCAGTTACCTCATTGATTTTTTTTAATGATGGTTTTTATTGTTTTAGTGATCAAAAACACATTACCTGTAACTAGTTTAATTAAATAGCTTTTACACCCAACAACCATGTCAATTAGGTTGGAAAAATTTTTTAAAGGTTTTTTTATCGTTTTAGCAATTAAAAACATGTTACCTACTTTCACACAGTAGCAATTTTAAGAATATGGGTGTCACTTTCACTTTCAACTTTTATAGTACTTCCCCTACTTTCCACGCTTTTATATTTGGGATTATTGCTTTCGGCATGGATTACCATTCATGCTTTGGTTTTTTTCCATTTTAGAAAAAAATTACCAAAAAATCAAAAACAACCTACACTGCATATTTACCGATTAGTGACCTAATTAGTGTTTTGAAAGTGGACATAATGCAGTCATTGTTTTGAACTGATTACACACTACTTTGCAGTGACACTTTTCACATAGGAAATCATCTATGCTCCTTTCAATGTAAATGGTAGTGACACCACAAAATAAGTTCCATTCAAAATTTCATAAAAACCTAACTTAATAAACGTCCTGCAGACGTAATAATTTGTATTATTTTTAAATTATCATCATTCGACACATAACAATAAAAATTTAGAATTATATAATAATAAATGGTGACCCATTAATTATACAAAAACCCTGCTTTTATATTATTAAAACTTCATAGACTGTTATACCATCAGGTAATAATTGTTATAACAGCAAGGTCTCTAGGTAAACAGCAAATAGCCTGTCAAGTTAAATCAGGTAGTTTATATTACAAATTTTTTATTTGTATTAAACACAAAATTTCTTAAATTCAAAATAGTGCTAAAATCTACCATTCAAACAACAATGAAACAAGTAAGACAAATTCCCTTCTAATTTTACAAATTGCGCAAAAAATTATAATAAGAAACTAAAACAACATGACTAACAATTCTGGAGGGTTTTTTTAATCTTCTTTGAAAGTAAGCCTACCCTATGACATTGTTAATCATGCATGGAGCATTGCAAAAATTTTGTGAGTTAAGAATTGGAACAAATGCCATCAGGTTAGCATTGCAACTGCTCATTCCTTTTGTAGGCTACTCTCCTCCCTTCAGGCATGTTTACTTCCAATAATGATTACAGTTGTGGGTGGTAATTATACATTAATAATTAATTGTAAAAATGCTTAACAGGCCTATAAACTATTGACCTAGGCCTAAATTTTATAATCAAGCAATTGATTATTTATATCATTATATTGTATGATATATACATTGCTGTAAACAATGTAGGCTAGGCTAACAATGCAAATTTTCATTTAGTATTTATGACAAAAAAGTTCTAGTTTACTAAATCTAGATTGAGGTAATTTTTTTATTATTATTAATAATAATAATATTACTTGTCTACTTAATTAAGTCATATATACACTTACTTTAGAGTGTTATACTTACTTATTAAGTTGTACAATGAAGAAAACAAAATGAGAAAAACCGATTTTTCCAAACGCATTTCTGTACTACAAACAACAGTTTCAATAGACTGGTAAGAAGGACTGTCCTATCGAATTCAATGTCAACACAAGACCAACTACAGTCCTATCAATTGATGTAGTTGGTCTTGGTACAACTGCCAAATAATTTTGTTTTTTATCGCGACAACCAATTTTATAGCTTATTTAGTTATCATCTAATAACATTTATTTATATGTAAATACTCATTGACATATTTCAACACTATGCACCAATACACTGCGGATTTTTACTGCTGTCATATTACGACATTATGCACTCTGCAGTTCGTGAAGGTCAGTAGTTGCAGTCTCAGATACTGCGCCAACGCTAATTTTAGGTGCACCGAGCATACAATCAATGGTTTTATGATCACTTCCGTTTGAGGTAAATGTTGGTTTATCTATGGATATAATATACATTACGTAGAAGACAGTTGACATTGTACGAATTTAAATGCAGTATACAATCTATTCTTACCTACGCTAGACATTCAATTTTACAGCATTATAATATCATTACTAATTAATATTGTTTTTAATCCAATATTTGAGTTAGTAGTAATTCAATACTGTATTTCCTAGCGATCTACTCCCTAGAAAGCATCGATAAAATAGATTTACATAGAATTACCTGCAGTCCATTACGTTTTTGCATACTCACATTATTAACCGCCAATTTGAAGATATACAATTCTAACGGAAGTCAATTTTGTGTCTCTAGGCATATTCGATTAGTTGGTACAGATTGCTTAAAAGCACATATTTTTTGTTTAATGTCCGTACTTTATGCTTTAGACTAATTAGATAGAGCGATCAGTATTAACAAATAGGGTAAAGTTGTTTACAGATATTTTAAATATACAATCTTAAGGTGTGCAGTCTAAACTATGACAAAGCAGACATAATTTTGTCAATTCACAGAAAAGTATGATAAAATGCAGAAGTGAAGTAACTTTGATGTGGTCCGCAATAATAGATACCATAACATTTTGTTGACGTTTGCCAGAGAAAGTCTCATACATTCTTTTCTGCCAATTGAAGTTTGCAACAAGGCTTTCAAACTTAGTGCTACAAAAGTATTATGTTTGTCCTACAGTTTTGTAAAGGACAATACTTGCAGAGGTTAATGAAAACTAAGAACATTTTTTTTCCGGCGAAAAACCTTTAAGGTTATCATCGCTGATGAGCTAAGAACAAATACAGCCATAAGTCACTTAGGCAGATTAGCTAACAGATTTAACTTGATTGTTGCCAGTAGTCCATTACAGTGCTCATACCAGTGACATTTCTAATAGTACCTTGTACACTTTTCCTGTTGTGAAAAAATTGATGTCAGTGCTTCTGTTCTGGAACTAGACCCCTCCTTAGTTTAAGGATTAGTGTTATCCAATGTGCGCTGGTTATTTTATCTTTTTACCTACATTAACCCTTTGAGCTTAGAAGACCACTTATTTAACGCTGATACCACTGTATTTTTATGACTATCATTATTAACTTAAATAAATTATAAAAATACAGTTTATCTACATTTAAACAAATCTGAATGGAAACCATTTTTTTATCATAATATAATTGCAGAAAACTTACAGCTGGTCCTTTTTATCATCTAAAATACTGCCACAATTAAATCCACTTGTATTATAGTAGCACTGTAACTTCTTAGTAGGAAAAAGTAAAGTCCACTATTTGTTTTTTTAAATTTTTTATTTTAAACAGAATTAAACTCATATATAACAGTTTTCACAAATACAACGAACCTAAAGTGTCCAGGCCAATCGACAATGAATTATCTAAAGTAATAGTTTAATACACTCACTAAAATTATATTGTTATAATTGGATTATAGGTTATGTTCCTACCCAGGCTAGCCAATATAATAATATTTTATATTTTTGTATGTGATAATTAAAATTAAAGTATCATAATGTAGAAAAGTAACAAGTGCTTTTAACTTTTTTTTATATTAACCTGTTACAAAATAAATTGTTATTAGTCCTCACATTTTATTACCTTATTTATCCAATATTTTTTTACAGAAATAGTTTTACCATTTTAATTAAACAGTAGTTGTTAATGTATTGATTTGCTCAATTAATTTAAAACATAAATATATCCACCCTGTAAACTATACATACAACAGGGTGGTATCAGCATTAAATTATCAACTTTCAATTAAGTTTTCCAAAAATCAGTGTGTTTGTCAACACATGTTTATTCTACTGTATATTTTTTCCAAACAATAGGTGGTTAAAAATATCTCAAAATTAATTTTTTTTCAATTTATAAAATTAGCAGAAAAAATGAAATTAAAGTAATAATCTGCATGAATTATGTTAATTTAAAAATAAATTACAATTCTTATGGTATTTTTTTAAACGAAAAAAATGTAATGCAATGGTTATTTCTTGTTAGTATAACTCTCTATTTTCCAAAATTTACAAATGCATATAAAAAAGTATTGAAAATGTGATTAACATGAAACAGTTCATCACAGAAAAAAACAATTCATGAATGACCACAGATTGTACTCAATATAGTTACAGATGTGCATTGGTTTCATCTAAATCAAACTATAAACAGAAAAAATAAAACTGAAAAAGTAGGGATACTTAGTGTAAGTATATATATATATATATATATATATATATATATATATATATATATATATATATATATATACACACACACACACAAAACAAAGGAAAAAGGAAATATTTTTAACGTATAGAATATACATTTCTTCTAATATAGTGTTTCTACATGAATTACAATTATTTTAAAATTTTGCTATTGTTATCATTTTGCAGATACCTGCAATATTTTATTCTGAATTTTTCAATTTAGGATTAATTGTAGGTGATGCATAATATGCTGAGTATGTTATGGTTTAAAGATAGTTTACCTAAATACAAAAAACTCTTGTTAAATTGGACTTGAAGAAAAATGATCTGCATGAATCATTAAATAACTTCAGAAAAATGATACTTAAAATTGGCCTACTTATGCTAGCAAATGAACTACGTTTAGCACTTAAAAAAATGTATTTTATGTAAAATTAAGTTTTGAAATCACACATCAAGCAAGAGTTGGAAGTCAGTGGTGGTCTATGCAAAACAACACAAAATCACTTGCTAGTATTTTAAACATATTATTTAGTTGTTAAACGTTAATCAATAAATCTAATGTCAACTATTTGTAAGAAGAAAACAATTTCATAACTTCCATTAAATAAAACAACCACAATTACGGTTTACCTGTTGCACAGTCCACTTTAGAATGTACTCCCTAAATTTTCTAGTACAATCAATTTTATAATTTGAATTAGTTTTAAATCAACAACACTGATACAGGTTATTAACATTAAAACTCCGTTGTTAAGTTTATCCATATTATGACAAATTTGTGTGTAGGTTAAACAGAGTAAACTGTATTTTTAAATTTGGTTATGTCCCGAGATATAATTCTAACTTTTTTTATTTGGTGTTACTGAAATTTAAATACCAGTGAAAAGAAATATTTCCTACAATAATCAAATAACACAAGTTTGTCCAGAGTTTTTTTTATACTGTTCAAAGTATTTTCACAAAATTAATTGATCAAACAGCACATCAATTAGACCTGTAAAATAAACATTTACCTGAAAATATGTATTTTTGCTTCATAAATGACTTCTAATTTGAAAATACTTTCATTCCTACAGAAAAAGGTAACAAAAACCCAGCATGAAAACTTTTAATTATTTATTCTCTAACTAGCATAAGAGTATTAAACCACAAATGAAACAAATATATTTTATACGTGAAAACAAAAAGAAATGTAGAATTTTTGTTTTTCAAAAATTAAAAGCCTTGCATTTAATTCCTAGCGCATTACACCGATAACTTATGTAATAATTTGTAAATATCAGCCAAAATATAAAGACCAAAACAAAACAGTATCTTACACTCTGACAGTTTGGTTGTTAAAAATTTTAGCTGAATAAATACTTACGAATGTTTTGAAGAAATATCATAACAAATTTCACATTGGGAAGCTACACTAACATAAAATTTCCCTGCTAAAGATAGTGGTATACTGATGCCTTATAAATTCAAGTTTAGAAAAAATATTAAATAAAAAATTGACCACGTAATAAGTTAAAAATAATAATTATTATTAAAATTAAAAGCTTACAGTAAGCTTTAAATAAATTATTTTCATTGACAGTTGGTAAAATCATATGCTTTTATAAATACAAGGTATTTACTAATGTTTAACACTAATGCCCTTATAGTGTCTAAACATTAAATCCGGGATGGAAAGGGGTATAAAATTTAGCAGTTTTAGTGTATAAGCTCAAATCTGGGGAAAATATCAGCTACAATTTCTTTTGGTATTATTAACATCCACAAAGTAACATATTTTAAGGACTATAAGGCACACTTTTTTCTTTAAAACTGCCTCCAAAATTCACATGCGTATTATACTCGAAATTAATGAAAAATGTCCAGTATTTGATTTAAAATTCCCGCCAATCTTAAAAATGGCCATATATTTGATGCTGTGGAAACCTGTCTATTTGGACACATTGGATTCAACTGGTAGCAGCAGTGCACCAATGCAATAAACATGAGATGCGGGGATTCATAAGCATGCTAACACTCTCTCCCTCCTGCCCCATCACAAACCCAGAACACTGACAAGCCCATGATGCGTCAGTGCAGTCTACAGTGCCAATGAACATGAAACTGATTTGTTATCAATAACAATACAATATTTCTGTTTGTAACTAGTTTTGTAATGGAAAAAATATAAATAAATTACGATTTTTTTTAGTCTGGCTTTTTTAGAATCTAATTAAACTGGTAGAAAAGTTATTTAAAAAAAAATACTTCAAAATTAAGATGCGCCTTTTGGTCCGTAAAATATGGTACATTGCATTAGGTATAATAAGTTAGTAATCAGTATTAACTGATATATTTTATTTTTAAACAGTTTAATACAACAGTAACAAAATGAAATAAGACAGAAATGTAAAAACCAATTTATGCCCACTATCACTTGAACAAAGAGTAAAAAAATCAAACAAAATAACTGTAAATATTAATTACACCAAAGATATGTCAGTTCTCAGTGCTGTACCAAGTCTTAACAACTGATTCTTAATTTATACTGTCATATGAAAACATTAACAAAAATATATCATTTTGTTAGATTATTGTCAAAAGTCAACGCAATTAATTATAAAGTATCTAAACTGTTTAAATTGTGACAAACATGATTCACCTTAGACATCAGTATATCAGATTGAAAATTATTTGTTCTAAAAACATTGACTAGCAGTGATATGATACACTAGCTCATGCCTCTTTAAAATAACATCTATAACTACACAAATATTATTTATTTACCCCTTGTTTAATTAAATACTTCAATAAATTTCAGCAAAATAAATACTTTGATAAAATGTTTGTGAAAGAGTGCGAGGACAGGACCTAACTGGGCAAGAACGCTCTTATGTGGAATGTTAGCTCTGTGTAGGTTGCCCATTGGATAACAACCTCTCTACAGCTGCATTGATATCACCAAATGTTGCGATTAATGCTGAAAAAAACAAAAAATAATTAGTTCCTTATGTTATTAACTTTTAACATTAGGAAAATACTAATTTTGCTACGGAAAAAAGGTCATGATTCATCAACTACGATTTTATGGAAGACGAAGTTTCCGCAAGACACTTCGAACAGTCACAGATTATACTGAATTCATATTTTTTATTTCTCTTTAAAATGTTACTGTTTGTCCTCATAACTAACAAGTGCATGTCTTTCATTTACTGTTGTCTTTTTACAAGGTTTGTTCATACAGTAAGTTCCAATTGTATTTCTTGCCACAGCAGAAAACTCTTACACAGCAACAATAGGAACTTATGGTAATGGATTTGACATGTTACAACAAAGATAGTAATGGATTTTTTTAAGCCGGACAATTAGTGACCTGGGATGAGACTTGGGTCGTCTGATGAATAAAATGACAATCAATGGAACTGAGGCACATTTTTTCACCAATGAATACTAAAGCCAAGCAATTCTTGACAAATTAAAAATCATGTGTACAGTGTTTTGGGACTGATATGGATTTTTTTACCATAAAAACAAGGTAAATAATAACGCAAATTTTAGCAACCAGACGCTTATGAAACTGTGTTGTACAATACTGAGTAAGCACCGAAAAAATTGTATTGTTTTGATTCATGATAATGCCCAACCTAACACTGTGAACATAACAAGACAACTCTTACTTGGCTAAAACTAGTTTTTCCACTCTTCGAACAGCCCCGACCTCATGCTTTGCAACTTCCATCTCTTTTTGCACCTGAAATCGTTCTGAGCAAGCTCAAATCACACACACACACACATGCATACTAAGGTTTTTTGATTTATTGCAATAGTTTTTCTGAATACTATACTACTTTTGTTTTTAATCCCAGACTTACTTTTTGGACGTAACTTGTATTATGTTACCACCTTTCAATACAGTACTTTTTTTATGAATTCACAAAAATACTTGTGCAAATATAAATGGAGTACAAAAAGTGAAGCATGGACTTAAAGTAACATGATAATTGAATTATGTGCAAAATGAAATAATCAAATATATTATACAAGTATCAGAATCAGTAAAGTTTGACGTATAATTTTGTTGAAGATTCTGATATAGAAACAATCCTTTAATTAGGTCTATATTCATTGCATTATGTAAATAAAATTATTACTAATAAATATACTTACCTCTATACTTAAGTCTAATGTCATAATCTGATTTGGAAATTAACATTCCATATTATATCCAAAGTTAAACAAAATTTGATATTAACCAATGTTGTTTAAAACACTTTCAGCCCCTGTTAAAACATTTTTCTTGTGAATAATCAGGTTTCTGTACTTGCCAGTGAAGAGAACACAAATACTGGAATGTGCGAACTTAACAAATTGTCAATTCAGACCTTTTTAATTCAAAACATGTTAAAATCTTCACTTAAAGTTAGACCATCAACAAGTGTTTCGCTGTTATTTTTGAAACAGATTAATATTTTTGAAACTGATGAAAATATTTAACTAGTTCTCATAAACTGATTTCCCAGTAAAAAAAAGGCAAACTAGTTTGTTTTCATTAATTTTGCAAAATCAATAATCAGCTGTGAACCACAAATTGAACACACCCACAGACTAACCTAACTCCTCTTACTGAGCAGTGGTGGCACATTCCAATTACACCTTGTAGACAATAATGGGGCTGAAAGTGTTAAAACCTAAAATATGAATTTCTAGTTTTTTTAAAAAATAATCTTAATGAAACCTATGCTGAACATCCTTTACTTAATCACAAAACCGACAGTTGCCTTTATCTACTTACCTTGTAAGTTAGCTTCTCTATTGACAAATCCCATGGCAGTCAGCTGTTCTAATTGGCTTCGGTACCTTTCCTCAGGTGGCTGTGTGCTGGCATTAGGACCTTGTGTAGACATTCCTGCTAACTGGAAATATCAACAAAAAAAATATCTATAATTATGTTATGAAAACACAATCGAATCAGCAAACCAATTTACTGTACACGAAACTAGTTACCAAATATGACCAGTCTCACGTAACAATCAAGTAACATTTACAGCGAGGATTACTCACCATACGTGCCATGAACTGTGAAAAAACATCCTGTTGTTGTGTAGTAGGATTTGAAGGCGGCTGTGACGGTGTAGTCGAATTGTTTGTGTCCGCTGTAGGAGCAGGTGTAGTGGCCGGCGTAGCTGGAGCTGTGGGAACAGGGAACGTAGGTGCCAGTCCGATCCTGTAACACAAATGCTGTCTCAACCCGTGTATGTGGAGCAAAATCATTTGAAACTTCATTTATTTAATTCATATATACTGTATTTCATTGATTCTAAAACACACATTTGTTATTATTCTGGTACTAAAAAAACAAGGTGAGTCTTACATTTCATGTCAAAAATACGATCCAAAAATACTTCTATTTTCATATTCCGAGAAATGAACCCTTGTTAACTGAACCACTAGAACAAATCACACAGCTGAAAGGTCATTCACTATGATAACCTCTCCTCAACTCTGTCATTTTTTTCCAAAAGCCAAGGTTTTCATTTCAACCTTATGTTGTACAGAGATTTTTTATCTAAACTTGTGTTGTTTGGTAAGAAATTTGTTAAAAAAATATTGTATATAAAATGTACTTATTCTGAGTGAGTACATTATGATGCAACAATGAAAAGAGAAGTTATTTTATTTGCTGAACAAAATGGAAACAGAGTTGCAAAACCAGAAGTTATAATAAGTGAAGCAAATATTTGCAGGTGGCGCAAGGACAGAAATTCAATTTTTGCATGTAAAGATACATTATCATATTTTACCAGAACTAAAAAGACGCTATCCTGCAATTGATGAAGCCATCCTACAATTCATAATTGATGATAGAAATAAAGGCCTACCAGTAATGCTTCAAATGATGAATCTGAAAGCAATGGAAGCAGCAGCAAGTTCATTTAGCACAAATTCATTTATGGATACAAGAGTTTGGTGTGTCGTTAATATTCATCTCTGTAGTGCTTTTGACTTCCATTTGTCAAAAACATCTAGTTGATTTTGAAGTAAAACTTTCCAGTTTCCAACGTCATATTGAATTTCATAAGATGAGTAACTATGCATTTAGCTAAATAAGCAATGTGGATGAAAACGCCTATTTGTTTTGATATGCTACGAAATTATACACTGAATTCTGAAGGTGCTAGAAAAATTAAAAACTACCAGATATGAAAAACACTCTATCATGGTCATTCTATGTGGTACTAGGTATCATAATCCCAAGATTTAGTTTAGTAGATTTAAGTGTTTGATCATGTACTTTCAACTAAGTACAGTAAAATATATACATTAAATTTGATTCTTTAAAAAAAATATTTGTTCATTTGTAATATTCCTTAAAAATTGTCTGTAAAATAAGTGTGTCTTAGAATTGACATAATAATAATAATAATAATTAATAAACATAGGTTAAATAATATATAGTAAATATATTAGTAATATAGGTAAATATTATTATGTAATGTTTTTCATTTTCCTTGTACTCATACACTCTATTTATTACCTCTGATTACACAGGTCTACAAAAATAATCTTTCTGAAATTTGATTTGATGATTTTGATCAATCTTTATGTTTTTTGGTGTGCTGAAGCCGAACATGAGGTCAGTTTTTTTCTATCACATAAGGAAATTGTTCAATCTCAAGTAAGGGCAGAGGTACTACCATTAAATTTTTTTTTTTTTTCTTCGGCGAAAAACCGTTTAGGTTATCATCGCCGTCACGAAGAATGAAAGTATATACAAAGAAAATTAAACGAAATTGTACTTAAGAAAAAAAAAACAACAACAAAAACAGCAACAACAAACTATAACAGTAAAATAAATTAAAAATTTAGATAATAATTATAGGTATATTATACTTAAGAACTAAATAACAATAAATAATGAATAAAATTTAATAACAATTCGTAAAAGTATGCAAAACATAACAGAAATAAAGTTTTTAAATAAAATAAATAAATAAAATAACACAAGAAATTACAAATACAATAAATTAAATTTTATTTAAAACATTCAGACGATGAAGGAAGTCTAGAACCCGGTCAACGGCCGAGGCACTATCTCCCAACACCGTCTGCAAACAGTTGCTCAGACCACACATAAAACGCACATTTTGGAAACCATCACAATCGAGCAATATATGTCTTATTGTGATGGTTTCCCTACAGAACTCGCATTTAGGTGGGTCCCGCGTTCCATCAGAAATCCATGCGTTAACATGGAGTGACCGATCTGGAAGGCGGGTGATCACCACCTCTTCTCTACGACTTGCACGTATTGACGACCACCAAGGACGAACAGTATTTTTAATTACCCTCAATTTGTTACTGCTTGTAGCTGCCCATTCATTTTCCCACTGTAGAAGAATTAAATGTTTTACTTGACAAAGAAAGTCAGACACTATTACACGTGCAGTGCATGGCGGCAGAAAAGTTGCTTCCTTTGCAGCATTATCCGCTACAGTGTTTCCAAATATTCCACAGTGACCAGGAATCCAGATAAATGATACTCTTGCACCTCGTAGTTCAAGTCTATGGACAGAGCACAGAATATCTTGAACCAGAGGGTTTACCGAATACATATCCCGGATTGCCTGGAGGGCACTTTTTGAATCAGAACAAACTACGAAAAATGCAAACTATCGAATTCAATAGTGTTCAGAGCCTTTAAGATGGCAAAGAGTTCGGCTGTAAAGACACTACAAGTTGAGGGTAATCCATACTTATACGTTTCGTCCAGTGAGTAAAATGCACACCCAACATTGTTATTCATCTTAGAGCCATCTGTGAAAATAAATTTAGAAGATGGATATGAACTAGTCAGTCGAAAAAACTCACGTTGATACACAATGTTAGGAGTGTTGTCTTTCTGGTATGCACACAAGGAGAAATCAAAGGTCGGCATATTGATTTTCCACGGAGGGACAAGACAAAAGGACCTTTCAAACATTGGGGGTAGTTCAATACGTAAGTCATCACAAATACGGGAAGTTCTAATACCAAGAGGAGCAGTAGCATTCGGTCGAGTTTCATACTGTCGCACCAATTGATTTTTGAAAACTGTATTAAAAGCAGGGTGCCATGGTTTAGATGATAAATTGCTTAAATAAGTTAACTGTAGTTTCTGTCTCCGTCGAGAGAGTGAAGGTTCCCCAGCATCGGCGAGAATACTCACGACGGGACTTGAACGAAAGCACCAGAAACAAGGCGGATTGCCGAGTTATGGACGGGATCTAGTTTCTTTAAAATCGATGGTCTAGCAGATGAATAAACAATGCTGCCATAATCAATTCGCGAACGAATTACGGCACGGTAAAACATCAGCATACAGGTCCTATCAGCACCCCATCGAGACCCACTAAGAACCCTCAACATATCGAGGATTTTATTACATCTTAATTTTAAATCACGCATGTGAGGGCTCCACGAGAGCCTTTCGTCGAGTATTAGACCCAAGAATCGAACAGATGGAGAAGTCCGAAGCTGTATACCATCAAGATATAACGACGGAGCCTAGATCTGTCTACGGCGACTGAAAGCAATACTGAGTTTTAGCAGCGGAGAATTTAAAGCCAGTAGTTCTCGTCCATGTCTGCAACCTATTTATTACCAGCTGAAGGGTTCTTTCAGCTGTTGCCATGTTTCTGGTGCTTACGTAAATAGCAAAATCGTCTACAAAGAGAGAACATCTGACAGGGGACCGTACGTTACGACGTTATGCTATTGATTGCAATAGCAAACAGAGTAACACTAAGTACACTCCCCTGTGGAACACCATTCTCTAAGTAGAAACGATCTGATAGCGTACTACCAAGACGCACCCTAAAATACCTATTACTGAGGAAGTTTTTGATAAAATGCAGAATCCTGCCCTGTATACCCCATGATTTTAATGAGTTCAAAATTCCCCTTCTCCAAGCCATGTCGTATGCCTTCTCTAGGTCGAAAAAAACAGCTACTAGTGTTTGACGCAAGAGAAACGTATTTTGTATTGCAGATTCTAAAGACACTAATTGATCCACAGAACATCGTCCTTGCCTAAAGCCGCACTGGTCTTTGCAAAGTAAATTGTTGGTTTCCAAATACCAAACAAGGCGACGATTTACCATTTTTTCTACCAGCTTGCAAAGAACGCTGGTAAGGGAAATCGGACGATAGCTACTTGCATCAGTTTTATCTTTACCTGGCTTAAGAATAGGAATTACTATTGCTTCCAACCAAGCGTCAGGGAAAGTATGTTCATCGAATATACGATTGTATATCTCGAGGAGGGCAAGCCTACCTAACGTTGGAAGGTTTTTGATCATGGAATATACGAGGTTGTCAGGACCGGGAGCTGTGTCCTTCGTTGAAGACAGTGCAGATTCCAGCTCATGCAGAGTAAACAGCCTATTAAGAGGAGAGTCGTCAGAAATACCGATGGTGAACGGCAATGGTTCCACTGCACTTTTGTATTTACGAAGGCAAGCAGCGTTATACGCCGTAGAACAGGAATAGCTAGCAAAAGATGATCCTAATAAATTTACAATATCGAACACTGAGAAACTAACTCTCCATTCGGCCGTTTAAGACCCATCAACTCCGTGGATGGAACACGCCAGATATAGAGCGCAGTTTCTTCCAGACGACAGATGTTGGCGTTGTTCTGCATATTGTTCCGATATATTGCGACCAAGATTCCTTTCTACTTTGTCTAAAAATTCTTCGAGCTTTAGCTCTAAGAATTTTGTACCGCTCAAAAGATTTTCATCTGTCGGGCTTTTGTTGAATCTCCGTAGTGCTTTTCGGCGTGACGCAAAGCCTCCTTACAGTCCTCGTTCCACCAAGGAACAGATGGACGTGGTGGGTATCTGCGGATGATTTAGGGATAACATCCTCGCCTGCGTGTAAAATCGTATTTGTGAATTTCTTAACCACTGTGTTAATGCAGTTCACTTCAATGTCTGCAGGTACAAATCTTTTGCACATTCTTCCCAATTTGCCTTTTAAGGATCCAACGCGCAGGCGTCGTTGCACATGAGCGAAAGTACAAAATGAAATATTAATGGGAGTATGATCACTGCCATACAGATCTGGTAACACCGACCATTCAAACTTTGTTGCCAAAACTGGACTACAAAATGACAAATCGACAACTGTCCATCCGCCAGTAGATGCTGATAAATGAGTTGGAGAACCGTCATTTAGAAGGCACAAATCTAAGTTTGACCGTAGTCCTTCGATTCGTATTCCCCTTGAGTTACAGGATAAGGAACCCCATGAAGTATGGTGAGCGTTAAAATCACCTGTCAATAAAATCGGTTGTGGCAACTGAGATATTAAATCATATAATTCATGATGTTGGAAATTGTAACTAGGCGGCAAGTAAAGGCAACAGACGGTAACTTTGAATGGAACGGTAATCTGAACGGCAACAGCTTGTAAAGGAGTTATTATATTGACAGATATGGACTGGACAGAGTTGTGAACCAATATGGCTACGCCACCTCTGGCTCTTTCCTCAGTGACGAAATCTGTTCTGAAAATAGAATAACCCCTAAAATTGAAGGTGTGGGATTCATGCAAGTGCGTCTCTTGGAGGCACATTATTAGAGGAGATGAATCTCGCACAAGAACTTTGAGATCTTCCATGTGGCTTCTTATCCCATTAATATTCCACTGTATCACATTGCTATTAATTGGAAATGCAGACATTGAAATAAAATAAATTAATATAGCAGCGGGTTCTGTTCGTTTTTGTCATTTACTACTTTTGATTTATCAGAGTCTACCGACATCGAATCACTACTGTGATCAACAGACACAGAGTCACAACTGTGACTAATGTCAGACTCTGATGATTTTTTGGTTTTGTTTACAAGAGGTGTGGTAGTGGAACCTCCTTTAGAAGTTTTTTCAGTTTTCTTTACAGGTTTGTTTACTGTGGCAGAATTTTTATTTTTAGGTCCAACTGTCGGTGGACAAGTGTTTGATTTTTTTTTTAAGAAATACTCTAGACCCGGAGTGGTTTTCTTATCAACGGGCGACGGGAGGTTTCTTAGTATTTGCGACGTTGTCATTAGAGGCTTCGTCACTGGAGATTTAGACTCTTTACATGAACTAGACCCAGAAGTAACTTTAGTAGGAGAAATCAATGAAGGACCTTTCTTAGCAACAGGAACCGAAATAGGTGTGACATTGGAGGATAACAGACTTAACAATTGAGCTACTTGATCCGTCAAAACTTTGACAGTTTTGGTTAGCTCATCACAATTCATACAAGATGATATTTTTGGATTAGATGTGACAGCTGCAAAAGATTTTCCATTGAGAACAGACATAGAGCTTTTGTGAACTCTCTTGGCTTCGGAGAAATAAATCTTATCTTTGGCCATTATCGATAAAATTGACTTTTCTTCTTGAAACTTGGGGCAGTTTGGAGATCGGGCAGGATGCTCACCTCCACAGTTCACACAATGTGGGCTAGCCTGACAACCTTCACCACTATGACCCGCAGTACCGCAATTGCCGCAAACCTCGGGCTTCGAACACGAGGAACTCATATGGCCGAAACCTTGACATCTAAAACAACGCCTTGGGTTCAGAACATAAGGTCTGACCGACAGCCTTTGGTATCCGGCATAGATATACTCGGGTACAGTGGGTTTTCCAAATGTAAGAATTAAGGAGGCTGTGGGAATTTTTGTCCCTTATCTACTCGCATTATTCGATTTACATCGATTACTCCTTCCAAGCCAATTCTGTCTTTATTTCTTGGGTATCAACATAAACAAGATCTCTGCATGTTATGACACCCTTGCAAAATTCAAGGTTCTGTGGGGTTCCACAGATACCCTGACATTCTCAAAGAAGGATGTCATTTTAAGCAGCGACTGGGTCTGTTTGTCGCTGTTTGTTTGTACAAGTAAAGTCCCGTTTTGTAGTTTCTTGATAGAAACTACGGGGCCTGCCCTACCAACAATGGCTTTATTAATTAAAAAAACGGCGAGACTTTGGACAAATCCGCTCCTTCCGTTGCATTTTTTACAATTAAGAATCTCGGAGAAGGTAACGTAAAGTTACCATCTCCTTGAACATTTGGTGTAGTCTCTTTTCCTATTGCTGCACTAACATCACTTTCTACAAACTCGTTTGACAAGGTCAAACGATGCCTCTTTAAACTCATTTTGGCGTTTTGTTTGTTGTTTTCCATAGTTAGTTTGCCGAGCGATTCATGAATGAAGACTTTCGAACAACTGGCACAGGGTGCACCCAAACGACCACCAGCAGCCCAGGATACTCGAACTAAAGCGAAAACCCCCAAAAAAAAAAAAAAAAAAAAAAAAAAAAAAAAAAAAAAAAAAATGGGGGGGACCTCCAGATATCCTGGAGCCGAAATACATGGTCTGTCAGCACTCCAGAATATTTTAGGAATGGGTTCCGGTACATCGTTACGGTTCCCCAAACCCAAGTACCACTGGCAGCCGCTCTCTATGTACTCACAGAATGCAACCATTTGTTTCGATAGACCCAGCTATGGGCTCCGACACCCATAACTCAACATTCATGCGCTTTGCCAAGCGCGCTATAGGCTGCTCGGTTCCAGAACCTGTCCCATCAGAGGTCCTCGGCAGTGCTAGGCACACATCAGGTTCCACATACTTGGCCCCGCCAAAGGAAACCAAGCAGAATCGCCACTCCCAGATGTAACGGAACAAGCACAGCAAATCCCTAAATGTACGTGTGAGTGTGAAGTGTTTACATCGTAAGTGTAGTGCTGTAAGTGTAAGTGTCTGCTAGACTCGGGTGCCGCGAGGTTCGTCTAGGTCCTCTCACTAGGTGCAGCTAGTCTGCACCCCCCCGCGAGTGTGTATGTGTTTGTGTGAGAGTGTGTTTGTGGATGTTATGTGTTGTGTGTATGTGGAGTAAATGAGTGAGAGTAGAATGAGCTAGAGGTATGGTGGGGTCGCTAAGCCCATCAGCTGCTCACGTCAGCTGCCTCCGCCGGCACTACCATTAAAAGAAAACAGAATTGGCAAATAAGAGTTTTCATGATCTTTTATTTATTTCAATGTTGTTTACTGTACAAAATACATAAATGAGTAGAAATAACAGCTTCAGAATTAACAGTGGCATATTTAGTTATTATTTTTATGAAAACGTTTTTTTTCTCTTGAAAATTTCTCCGTGTTCGTTTCCGGGTGTAGGCCTCTTCAGATGATTCACGCTGCAGCATCCAACAATAGTCAGCCATCATGTTTACGTTCCATTTGCCCTGATACCTACGTTCCATTTCCTTGATGTCCTGATGGAACCTTTCCCTTGTTCTTCACTTACTTCCCTAAGTTTTCCGGAAAATAGTCCACATGCGAATGTAAGAAGTGAACCTTCAAACTCATGTTGCAACCTTGTAATTGAAATGCCTTCAACATGCGTTCCACGATACTTCTGTAGTTGGGATCCTTCACGTTACCAAGGAACTTCTCAACAACATCTTTAAAAGAATTCCAAGCTTCCTTCTCCTTCTCATTCATGGTCTGAGTGAAATGTGGATCTGTGGAAAGTTTCCGGATATCTGAGCCTACAAAGATCCCCTCTTTTAGCTTTGCATCACTTAATCTTGGGAACTTGGAGCATAAGTACTTAAAACATTCACCTTCTTTATTGAGAGACTTTACGAATTGTTTTATCAGCCCTAGCTTTATGTGTAGAGGAGGTAGCAGGATTTTGTCAGAAGGAACCAAACTTCTCCTAATTACATTTTTTTGGCCTGGCGACAGAGCTCCTCGTGATGGCCAGTCTTTGTTGTTCCAATGGGAATTTCTGTCTCGGCTATCCCATAAACATAAAAAACAAGGGAACTTGGTGTACCCTGATTGCTGACCTAAGAGCATAGTGAGTACTTTCAAGTCTCCACATATCAACCAGTTATGCTCATTATAATGAATTCGTTCAAGAACTAATGACAAATTTTCGTATGTTTCTTTTAAATGTACCGAATGGCCAACTGGAACTGAAGCATAAGTATTGCCATTGTGCAACAAAACAGCCTTTAGACTTCGCTTTGATGAGTCTATGAATAGACGCCAATGAATCGGGTCATATTGTACACCAAATTGACTCATCAGACCAAGAATGTCTTTGCAATAAACAAGATTCTCATCCAGAGCAAAGTGAGGAACAAAAACTGCTTCACAGTGTCGATACCATGAAAAAGAAGTGCCTGGCTGTAATAAATTTTTGTTTTTAAGACGGGAGCCAAGTAACTGAGCTGCATCTTTTGGAAGTCCAAGATCTCTCACTAAGTCGTTCAACTCCTGTTGAGAAATAAGCTCAGGTTCATCCTCTGAACTGCTTGCTTTGAACTCACTGTGTACTTCATCGCTCTCCGACATACAGGCTTCTCTATTAGCTTCCCTATCTATACTGTCCAAGTCACGAGGGGGCTGAGGAACTGTCAATCCAGGACCGTGTGGTACCGGACGACTAGCAGATTCCAGATTAGGGTAGTTAATGACCTTATGGTTTTTGAAATTATAGCCTTGAACATGACAAGTACAAAAGTAACAGTCATTAACGTGGTTTTTTTGCTCCCTCCACATCATTGGGATAGCAAATCCGAAAGATTGTAACTCTCCTTTGTACCATAAACGAAGTTTTTCTACGCAGCTATGACATACTTTGTGAGGAGCCCACACTTTATCTTGATCTCCTATTCTCAAGCCAAAATATGCATAATATACATTTTTGACAAAACCTGTTATATTTCGTTGGTATTTCTTAACTGTGTACTCACCACAGATAAAACAGAAGTAGTCTGGACTGGTAACACAACGACGATGAGACATTTTGTCAAAATGCACTTTCAAACCTTAAAATACGTTCTTAATCACTTTGACACAACTAAGAGACCTCAGTGAATGTGTTCACTTCAGTTGATACTACTGAACTGAGAGAATGAACAGAAATTTAGCTCCAAGTTCCTGATACAACAAGTTCAATCTCGTTTAGCTTTAGACGGTGACTACTGAGACCAAACAAGTACGTTCCTGTCTGAACAGGTCGTGCCTAGACACCCTCAGGCCTACAACATCTACTGAGGGAGTCATTGCCTACACCACCTAGTGAAAGATGTGTGTTTATAAAAAGAGAAATCGTTTGGAAAAAAAAACCTACTTCTTACCAAATTTATGTGTATAGCAGGTATATTATGTTCTATGGATTTGAAAAAAATCTGTACGTGATAGAGAAAAACGGACTTCATTTTCGGTTTCAGCACACCAAAAAACATAAAGATTAGCTAAAATTATCAAATCAAATTTTTGGTTGTAGACCTGTGTTATTATAGTAATAAAACATATTTTTATTATTTAAACGTATTCACTTTAAAGAACAGTCTAAGTAAAACACTGAATGCAAATTATAATCATTTAGTTCAACACTTTTCACTCTAACATTTCTGGCTTGAATATATACATATATATATATATATATATATATATATATATATATATATATATATAAAATCTTTATCAGAAGTCATCAGGTAAGAAAAACGGAGACGCTAATTAACTTTGGGAGTGTTGACAGGTAAGCTACATATATTTAATAGCAGCAGAGGCTACACCTATTCATTATACTCATAATAATCTAATGAGAGGTTCAACAAAGCAAGCTCCAAAGCTGCGTATTAGTTTTGGAATATCCGTAATATGTTCATGTTCATACTTACGAGTTAGCAAGTCCAGGAGCTGCAGTTCTCAACTGTTCAATGCCCTGTTGTATCTGTTGAAGAGCACCAAGTGCTTCAGGATTAGTCAACATCGATTGCATATCTGGGTTCTGCAGTTGTTGCAAGAAATTTGGCAACATCTCACGAAACTGGCTCTAATAAAAATATATATCATCACTATGAACTATCAGCATAAACTAGAGTCAGTAAGGAATAACTCATTTAAAATAAGTAGTAGACACGTAATATCAAATATTTAAAAAATAAGTTAAACTTTAAATATTTGTAGTTTTACCATTAGTTGATCAAACAATGAGATAAACACATCTTAATTATTTCTTATCATACTGATAAACACTCTTAAGTTGTCTAGTTTTATTATATAAAATTAGACATGTAAATTACATATGTAAGGGTTGAAACAGCTTTACCCTTACAAAAACTTATCACACACTTTTAAGTGAATTAGGTAACCACACTTAGTGTTAGGTAACCACTTCAAACACTTGTGATTACCTAACATATAAAAATCTGACATAACTTTACCAAATGTAGCTATACTTTGTGTTTGCCTTGTTTATGTGGATCATGAAACTAAAACTACACAGACTGCTAAGGAATAAATACCTGAAGTTCAGGATTAGCGGTAAAAAAAGGATTATTGCCTAGCACAGCGCTGGCTGTATTTGGGTCTGCTGCCAAGGCTTGCAGCATGTTCTGAGTGTAGGGTGCCGACATCATGTTTTGTAACATTTGTGGGTTCTCCATTAATTGCTGCATCATACTAGCCATTGTTGGGTTGTTGAACATGGTCGGCGGTCGAGGAACGTTCGGCGTACTGGTGGTGTTCGGTGTTGTACCGCCGCCCCACGGATTTGGTAGCGGATCTCGATTTTCTTGGCCTTGTTGTGGATTAGTACCATCTGTAAAAAGATACTTATAATTCCATTAGAAAAAAAAAAATTAAAGATTTTAAAAGTATAAGATAAATGAATTTAATGTTTATTATACTTTAACCTAACCAAGAATAACGATTACGGTTATTACCTGGATTACTGTTCGAATTCACCACATAAGGATTGCGTATAAGTTGCTCATTTGCTGCATTCAGCATGGGTTCCTGAATATCTCTGTACATTCTCTGTAAAGCGTTGTAGCCACCTGTTTGAGAAACAAAAGAATATTCCATCATTTCTAAACTTCAATATTAATTTGATTTATAAAACATTTAATAAATATAGGTGTTTATAAATTTTAATATTCAACAGTGTTTTCTTCAGACATAATAAACTTTTTTCAGGGGAGAATAAGAAAAATCACTGAATGTGTATTATAAACTTCAGCAAAATTTCTCATAAGCAATAAATTCTCTAATTTCTGACAATAATATATCGAGCTCTGTGGATTATGAAATGAAATTATGTATTGAAAGTATATGTACGAAGTACAGAAGTAAGGTTTTATGATTGAATCAAGGTGTACATTAGCCGATGGTGATCAAAGTTCAAGTATAATGAAAGCTTTAAAAACTGAAATTTGTATAAATCAATCTTTGTTAATTATTTAGGTAGGCTAAACACAGACCTTTATTACTATATTTTCATGTAACTAAAATAGGCTATATATAATTTAAATATAAATGTGTATATCATTTTATTTAAATTTGAGTTTTATTCTTTCGTGTGTGTGTGTGTGTGTGTGTGCATGCATGTTATCAAAGCTCACACATATTAGATTAAAATGTCTTGAGTGGGTTGTGAAATTGAAGTAGATTTAAAAAATATACAGCAGGAATTGTTTACAACATTACTGAAGAGACTAAATCAGAGTTTACAAAAAATATGATGTAAAAAATCAATTCTAAAGATTATTTCAGGAATAAGAAGTAAAGAAGAATACCTTTGTATTAAAATATACTGGTTTTATTTACTATAATTATGTGCTTAAATATTTAGAAATGCAATATTTGTGTACAAAACTTTGTACATATTTGTGCATAAAAAAAAGAATACAATACTTATTTTTAAATGCAGTATATATTTTTTTTTTTTTTTTTTTGGTGTTTAACGTCCGACTATTGTATAAAACAAAAGTTGTGCCATTTACACCTTTATGCTTAGTATTTAATATGGTTATCACTGTGGATGGATAACAATCCAGTTATATTTCTCTAGCAAAAGATAAGAGATAATATTGCGCAATTCCAATCATCTGAAGTGTAATGTACAAACAACTGTCTTGAGAACAACTATGCATTTCAGTAGAACATATGTTGCCTGCTTAGTTGTTCCTTTATCAGTATTAGTCATCCTGACAGCACTCAGCACATTGCCGACTGGCAACTCTTATCAATCTTATCTGTCAGCCACCTACTTCCCCTTCATTCTCACTTTTCTTCTTATGTATTTGCACATAAGAAATTTTTTACTCTATTACAATACTTAATGATCTTAAACCACAAGGGACTAATATCTAGTCTTTATAACCAGGTTTGACAGTATTTTTGAACAAATGTAATCTTGGAACAAGTTAAAATCTTTTATTTTTAAATATAATAATTTGTAACAATTCATAATCCAAATCACAAGATAGGTTATAAACACTCGAATGTAAACACTGTACTAACCAAAGCTAAGTTAAGAAACGTAAACAAATACACGCAGTGATGTCACAGCGTCAAGCCTAGTTCAAACATATTTCATTTTATTAAATCATCACTTATTCAATGAGGATCACTAAATTATGTCACTAAACCAGCATTATAGGTATGAAAAACCATAATGTTCAAATCAAAAATATAACAGAAACAGGCTACAACTCAATCAACAAGAGAGACATATTGAACCACCATAACTGCCGTCAGAAAAAAAATCGAGCGTCACGCAGGATTGTGTTAATCAACTTAGAGCATGAGGTTAGGGAACGCATTTCAACAAAATTTTAAGTTAATAAATGGAAAATAAATTAATCAAAAATCATACACAATTAAAGAAACCAGTGTCAATGAAATTATATGCAAAGTTTATGTAACAACAATATTCTGCTAAAATTTACAAACTTGAACATCTGAGTAACTCAAGTTTTTCAGACCTCAAAACGATAACCAAGATCGTCAGAACTCTAAGATAGGATCGTAACGCTTGGTAGAGGCCCCAGCGTGAGTAAGAGAAAGAAGGATCTGACGACCACAGACATTTATCGAGATCATTATGCAATGCAAATAGTGATTTATTAGTAAAGTTAGTGATAATAGAAATAAATGTTAGCAGTGCAATATATATATATATATACAGAAATTATTAGTGTAAGAGCATCAAGATAAATATTAAAATTCTGTTAAAAATATGGGTGAGATCTAACTATTTTTTTATGTATATATCGGTTTCTAATGTTAATTTGTTTTGTTCAGTAAATAATTTTAAAGAAATATTAATATAACAAAATAGTTATGCATCAACATTTGAAATAAAAATTTTAATCAGCAATATTTATTATAGAATCGTTTCCATTTTGAACATATTGAACGAGGCCAGCTCGTTAATATCCCCCCTCTTAGAATATAAATAATTGGATAGACATTTTAAAATCAGATTATTTATTGTGACCTGTGTGATAAACTCAAATGTTAATTTTCCTCTACAGTATAAATATAGAGACATTGTAAACACTCATAATATGCATTAGTAAGAACCGTGTGACAGACTTAAATGATCTGTGGACGATTTAAATACTAATTAGTTAGAAGAATAATTGTATTGTTATATTAAGGATAGTTTAAGTTTAGTGGCTAATGTACTTGTTTCAAGATTTTTTCTCAGTAGCGAAAGTGATTGTGTTCATTTCTTCTCAAATTAGTTCATTTTGTTTATTACAATTTATTTTCGAAATTAATTTCAATGAACGTTGATCGATCAATACTACTAAATTACGAGGGTGGTCTGAAAAGTTTCCGACCTCAACATGAAGACAACAGCACTCGAATTTCGTTGTTCATCTGTTGACAGTTACTCACAAAAGTTTCGGCCATTTTGGACACGCAGTTGTTAATTAACAGTCATTTAAGTGAGTTGATATATTTTTATGAAAATGGACAAAATCGAGTATCGAGCTGTCATTAAATATTTGTTTTTGAAAGGCAATACGCCAACGCAAATCAAAGATGAGTTGGATTCTGTGTATGACTCTGCACCATCATTTACCACAGTGAAATTTTGGGCAGCTGAATTTAAACGTTGCTGTAAGAGCTTGGGAGACGATGAATGTTCGTGACGTCCAAAAACTGCAACTACCGACGAAAACATCGCCAAAGTTCACCAAATAGTGCTAGATGACCACCGAATTAAAGTTAGAGAGATAGCAGACGTTATGAACATGTCAAAAGAACATGTTTGTCTCATATTAAATCAACATTTAGACATGAGAAAGCTGTCCACACATTGGGTGCCGCGTTTGCTCACGTTAGAACAAAAACGTGATTTTCAATGCTCTGTTGGCGCAATAAATCCCAGTTTTGGCGCCGATTAATTACTGTAGATGAAACTTGGATACACCATTATACGCCCGAAACAAAAATACAGTCCAAACAGTGGACTGCAAAGGGAGAACCGGCTCTAAAAAAAGCAAAAACTGTTTTTTCAGCTGGGAAAGTGATGGCGACTGTTTTTTGGGATAGTCATGGAGTTATTTTAATCGACTATCTTCAAAAAGGAAAAACCATTACAGGAGCATACTACGCATCATTACTTGAGAAGCTGAAGTCTTCTCAAAAACGGTCACATTTGCAGAAAAAGAAAATCCTGTTTCAAAAAGACAACGCACCGTCTCACATCTCAGCGGTTGCCATGGCGAAAATCCATGAATTACGGTTTGAACTGCTTGACCATCCGCCTTACTCACCAGATCTAGCCCCAAGTGACTTCTTTTTGTTCCCTCATCTAAAAATTGTGCTCGGAGGACAGAGATTTTCATCAAATAAAGAGGCAATCACCTTCGTGAACAATTATTTTGCAGAGAAAAATGCCAAGTACTATTTGGACGGGTTACAGAGATGGGAGCATCGCTGGGAGAAATGTGTATAGGTACAAGGAAACTATGTTGAAAAATAAAAAAAAAATTTCTGAAAAAATGTCTTGTATCTTTGTTAGGTCGGAAACTTTTCAGACCACCCTCGTAGTTTGGATCTCAGATTAATGGTAGGGAGAGAAAATAAATGTTACTATCGCTATGTTAAATAATCATGTGTTATAAGTTAATATAACCTGGATAGAATTGAATAAAAGGATGAAAATTAAAACTATCCATACATATATAAAATTAATTAATCAAATGTTTTTTTTTATTTAATGAAAATAATTAGTTGATCTAGTAATTTTCTATGCTATTATTGTTTTTTTTTTGTGAGAATTGTAAGGTTAGAGAACAATTGCATCAAATGAGGATAACGATAACAAAGCATGTTTATAGTTCAGCTACTGTAAACAATAATAGTAAATTTTGTTAATTGGTATTAATTAAATTTTAATCTTTGTTCATTGTTTATAATTTTTTATTTATTTTTTGTAATCATTTTATAAATTTCATCATAAATCATTATTTTGTTTACCAGTTTTTTAAAAAGAATGAAAATATGTACATAAAAACTAGTTTTTTTTTATTTGTAATAAATAATTGTTAAAACCTTTTTTTTAGGTAATGCAATAAGAATATTTTAGGTTCTTTTAAAACTTTATTTCAGTCCTGAAAGTGGTTGTGGGAAATAAGCAAAACCTCAGTTCAGTTGTAGCGTCCTAAATATAACTTTTAACAAGTTAATTACCTCTGTCTAATTGTAAATAGATAAAATATTACATTATTTTATTGATTCTAAGACGCACTCACTGTATTCTACAGACAATTTTTAAAAAACATTACAAAGTGACAAACATTTAAAAAAAAATCAAATTTAATAAATATATCCTACTGTACTTACTTGAAAGTACATGATCAAACACTTAAATTTACTAAATTAATCTTGAGATTATAATACCTAGTAATATATAGTTATTGAGGTTATGTTGATAATGGAACGACACATTTTCATACTGGTAATCATATATATTATTTCTCGAGTCAACATCCCTTTTTCTCAGCACATACTATTCGTACATGAATAAATGAGGTACCTTTAGAAAGATTTTTTAACAGGCCTCAATTCTGCGCTAAAACTTTTTTTTTTTTGGTGTTTAACGTCTAACTATTGTGCACACTTGGGTGACGGGATGATTTATAGCGTATGAAAATGCCAAGCCCTGGCCAGGAATTGAACCCGGGTGAAAGCCTAGTATGCTATCAACTAGGCCACCGAGGAAGCTTGCGCTAAAACATATCATTTGTAGAAAATTTTAATGTAAAAGACACTTCTAAATGTCATATACAAAACGGCATCATGGATGCGTATGCACGGCATCACAAATCAGACAATATTTTGAATATTTTATGAGGCTAACTTATTAGTCACAAATAGTCAATCCCATTACAAATGCCACTTTTTTGCATAACGTGCTTAGAACAATTTCAATATTTACTTAAAAGTTAATTAACTTATAGGTTATGTGGTCCTACTGACAGTCCCCTATTCCTGCCCGTCGGTACAAGCCAGGACGAGCATTTCAAATACCAAACATAAATTTTGGACACTGTTTTTACACAAATATATTTGTGATTTCTCCTTCCACCATGCATTTATCTATTGTTAATACAACATCATAAAATACGAAGTACAATCAAAGTATCAAAATATAGTTAGAGATTATCAAGCATGTCTTTTTAACTTACTGGAAGACAGCTACCAATTAAAATTGCTTTTGCTATTACTATAAACAAATAGCAGGGATAAACTTCAAAGAGCAGGACTGTATTAACAAATTCCGTCTTTACTCATGGATCCTTCACTATGTAGCCTTTTCACAAGTAATTAAAAATCAAATAACGTGTTTGTATCCATTAAAGAAAATGAAATACAAAAAGTACTAGAAGATTACATTCTTACATCAAATATCGTTTACAACGAGGTAGTGTAACGCCCTGTAAAAATTGCTATTAAAAAAAAGCAATTATCTGTACTAAAACATATATACTACAATGATTTGTGATTATTTTAAACCAATCACTTTTTGATTTATTTTTTAAACATATTTTCCCTTCCTTCCAACTGCCGCCCTCACCTACTCTTATTCAAAAGGCTGTGTTTACTTAAAACTTTCATAGTGCAAAATCTACCTGGCACCTGGCAAAACAGCAAAATAAAAACTAGTGTGGGACCAGAAATGCATTGTTGGACTCGTACTTGTGTCAGTTTATCTGGCGGTGATGACACAAAGGAAAGGCCCTATTCCAGGAAATATTGCATAATATCGCAGAGTATTGGTTACCTTCATTGAGTTATACAGGTAACCTAATTAAACTCTACTTTAAATAATGCTAGACATATAATGGAAAAGATCATAATTTAAAATATACATTTAATAAAAAGAAAATCAATATGTTTGCAATATAAACATTCCTTGAATTAATCCGCTAATCAGTATTATATGTTCCAATAAGTCTTTGGTTGTTCAAGTTTCTCATTCCCTTACACACAATTCATTCTTTGCAATTACCATTATATTACTAAAGAACAAGCCTACTGATGAATACCTGGGATGGACTCCAAGTTAGACATTGCTCTATCCTGTGAACGCATTAGCTCCTGCAACATAGAAGGGTTGCGGGCCAGTTCCATAGTCTGTCGCAATAATTCTGGGTTGTTCAACATGTGGCTGATCTCAGGATTGTGCTGAAACAAGAACCAATTTAAATAAATCATTTTATTGAACACACAGTTGGTACGGTAAACTAATTTCAAAAAAATTCTTTTAGAGTTCTATCTTCTATTATATCGAAAGATGCCTCACAGCAAATCGTATGTTACTCAATTAAAAGATTTTATGACACTAAATTATTGAAATTTTCCTTTTCAATATTTATCACTTTGATAACCTAGGTACTTAATAATTTTATG
The DNA here is from genome assembly GCA_022606455.1 of Callitettix versicolor. Lineage (NCBI taxonomy): Eukaryota > Metazoa > Arthropoda > Insecta > Hemiptera > Cercopidae > Callitettix > Callitettix versicolor. The sequence continues at coordinate 41,014,482 of CM040190.1, read as the reverse complement.
TAATTATTATACATAGACAAGGGATAGTGCAAACAAAGGATTTGATTTAATAGGTTTTAGGTGGCTTGGCCTACAATGACAATCTTAAGGAAAGACAAGATGTGCTTATAAAAAGTAGACTATATTATCAAATTACATTAACCCTTTTTAAGGCCAGGCAAGAAAATAATTTTATTCTAAAAAGGTCATTGACCTTGTAGTAATTGTATGCCAAAAAGGCCAGGCTATAAATGCCAGTTTAGCCTTGATGTTGGTTAAAAACGTGTAACTTATCTGAAATTGCTAGTAGAAAAATACTTGCTTTATATACAAACCCTAAAAACAAAGAAGTTTCAAATAAAACTGATCTGTCTACTTACCTCAATCAGCTCTTGCATCTGAGGATTGGACATTATAAGCTGCCGCATATTGTTGGGATCATTCATCAGCTGTTGAACAAAAGGGTTATCCATGACTTGCCGCAATGTGTCAGGGTTGTTTAGCAGTTCTCTTTGCATGCTTTGCTGTAGCTCCATGAAATTCCCAGAACCGAAGCCTAGACCATCTAGTCCAGCCAGACCACCAAGGCTGCCCAATCCAAACGGTGATGCTGATATATCTGCTGTCAAATAACCACAAAGCTTAATTTAGTAATTTTTTAAAAATTTACTTCTTTATTATAGAACTTGAAAGAACAGCAGAATATGCTTAAACACACACACACACACACACACACACACACACACACACACACACACACACACACACACACACACACACACACACACACACACACACACACACACACACACACACACACACACACACACACACACACACACACACACACACACACACACACACACACACACACACACACACACACACACACACACACACACACACACACACACACACACACACACACACACACACACACACACACACACACACACACACACACACACACACACACACACACACACACACACACACACACACACACACACACACACACACACACACACACACACACACACACACACACACACACACACACACACACACACACACACACACACACACACACACACACATATACACACACACACACACACACACACACACACACACACACACACACACACACACACACGTTTGAGACAACAGTTACTGCTGTAAGCATTACACTGTAAGCAATAATCAGTGTGCTGATTAATCCAACTGGCACAAAATATATGTGTTAAAAACAAAAAAATGAGAAAATAAGTCAATATTACAGTTAAGTAGAAATTATTATTTTTTATTTTAATCAGTGTTTCACAAAATTAAATATATCTATACAAATTTGAAGATTTAAACAATACCTGCTGGTCTAGGTGTTGCATTATTAGCAGTTCCTGTCCCAGCAGTTGTATCAGTTGCCCTTGTGTTTGTTTTTATTACTAAATGTACAGTGTGTCCATCTTTGACATTGTGTGTCGTTAATGTTTCATGATCTTTCATAATTTTTCCAGCAAAAATCAAACATAACTGTTCTGGCTGAGCGTTGAATTTCTTGGCAACCAATTCTTTGAACTGAAAAGGCAAACACAAATTATTTCATAATGCTAGGTTTCAAATAATTGCTGCTTACATATTATCTATATTTCAAAGCAAAAAACAGTCAGTCATTGCCTTTTTATTATTAAGTTGGTAATTATGGAAATTTTGCATTTAATTATATGAGTAGAACATGTTAATATGTAAATTATATTATACTTTTGTTGTGTGTTTATTTTTTTAACTAAACATTTTACAACTTTTTTCATTTCATATCTATTTACAACTTAGCCTAAATTATTTAAATTGGAAACAAATAATTTGATAGTTGTTCCTCAATTTTAAAAAACCTTAATTAACCAAACCTGTCACATAGTATTGTGTGGAATCTTGTACAATACTGTATAATTTGAGCGATTGAAATGTTTTATTTCAAATAAAACTACTATATCATTCAAACCAAGAAACTTTCACTGCTCCTATCTATTGCCAATTTAGTACCAATTTTCAAGATAATTGATGAACTACAAGAAAACAGTTTCTATTACAGTATTTACAAAAACATATTCCTTAAACAAAAATTAATAAATAAAAATAAGCTAAGCTATCTATTATTTTTAACTAATCCAAAAACTAGGCTACTTCTTTTTTTAATGCATTTTAATTGTAGGTAGGCCCATTAGTAAAGTTTTTATCAACAAAATTTTATACAATTAGAATTATGAACTTTTTTCCTATGTCTGGTGGTCTTTTTTTACTCACCCTGTATAGATAATTTTTTTTTTTTTATGTTTAACGTCCGACTATTGTGCACACTTGAGCTAATGCAGACGATGGGATGATTTAGCGTATGAAAATGCCAAGCCCTCGCCGGGAATCGAACCCGGGTCCTCGGGATGAAAGCCTAGTACGCTATCCACTAGATAACATTTTATAGACCTAGGCTAGTACCATAAATAAATTTTTATCAATATTGTGTATTGAATTTTTTTTCAATACTTCTAATAATTATTTTGAAGGAATACAAGACCACGAATAAATAATACTACTGGCCACACAAAATTTAAAAAATATATATTTTTTAAAATACTTTTGTTAATTTACAAGTGAAAGCTTGGAAGAATATGAAAAATATACGCTATTTATTATATTTCAACCTCTTATAAGATAAAAAAAATTTTAATATTTTTTTCTTTTCTTGCATACTTTACTATTCAATTAAGAGATATTCACCCACAGAAGACTGAATTTCTTATGTGTTACAATTTTATGCAATTTTTAACAGAACTATATTGTGATATCACTACCATTTACAATGCATGGAGTACGCTAGATTTATTATGCCAAGGTCATCTGCCGAGGTAGTATTCATCTGGCAGCTATATGTATCTGCTATAAGCAATACTTTAGTAACTTTCACGCAATACTTTTATACTAAACCATTTTACTTAGGTTCTTAAGGTAGGCTAATAAAAAAAAAATTGGTTCTTGTTAAACAACACTCATCAAAATTGTTCTACACTCATTAAACAAATTGTGGGTGTTTAAACATATGCAGTGTAGGTTGTTTTCATTTTTCGGTAATTTTTATACTAAAACGCTTTATTACATGCCCAAAAGCAATAATCCAAAATATAGAAGTGTGGAAAGCACAGAAAGTAAAATAAAAATCAAACATAAAAGTGACCAGTATAACCTCAAAATTGATACAGCGCGAAAATAGATAACCTGTTCTGATTTTTTAAAAAAATACTCAATGACCTGACACTGTAGTTGGATGATAAAAAAACTTGTATTAAAAAAGAAAAAAAACTAACCTAACACGGCTATTGGGTGAAAAACCTAATTAATTAAAGTAATTACAGGTAACATGTTTTTGCTGCATTTCAAACATGAATGCACCATGATTTAGAAGAAAATCGACAACACAACCGTAATCGCAAGATAGACACAAAAAGAAGTAAATCGCAAAGTGCAAAAATAACAAAGGCCATTTTAACAATGTTTTTGTTACAAGAATTAACAAGCATTAAATCTTTGACAGAATGTGTAATGTGCATGTCCAATAAATCTGTGATTTAAATTTAGTATGTTCAATGAATGTAGTCATAAAAGTTCCGTAAAAATGGCATAAAATCACCTTTTTCATAAGTAATCTTTAAAAAATTTGTTTTCCATGGAAGGGTATGTGTTAATTAAATAATAAGGTATAAAACACAACAAAAAAATATTAAAAATCACTATTAAAAAAAAGCTACAGTGCACAAATATTAAATTGTATTTTGTTCATGAAATAGTAACTGTTAGGTTATGGAGATCATTTTTTAAAACTTCCAATATTTTCTACATTTTTATATTTTACATTATTATTAATGGATATGTAATAAAGCATTTTAGAGCAAACATTTATAAAAATTGCCAAATATTAAAAACTGTATTTAAAATAATGAATAAAAATAGAGCAGATTTATGGGTAAATATGCAGTGTAGGTTGTTTTCAATTTTTCAGTTTTCAAAATTTTCAGATGTTTTATTACATGCCAAAAATAATAATCCAAAATATAAAAGTGCGGAAAGTACAGGAAATGCAATAGTAATCAAAAATAAAAGTGATCCACATAACCTCAAAATTACTACTGTGCCAAAGTAAAATTTTTTGCTCCCTAAAATGATAAAGAAAACTTAATTAAAAACAAAATACTCAAGGACCTGACATGGTTGCTGGGCGAAAAACCAAAGTGGCATGGTTGTTGAGTGAAGAACACCTAATTGACATGGTTGTTGGGTAAAAAGCCTATTTAATTAAACATATACCATTTCAACATTTTCACTACAAGAAAGAACAAAGTAAGCTTAATACATATTAAGTACCTGCTACTGAATGATATAATGTGCATGAGCAGTAAGTCTGTGTAGGAAATCTAGCACCTTTCCTGCAATGTAAACAGCAATGATATCACAATATAGTTTCATAAGAAACTGCCTAAACTCATAATCTTAAAAAAAAAAATGTTCCCGCAGGTGAATGTGTTCACTGGATAATAAGGTATGTAATAAAGGAAAAAAAAAATATGTATTATTATCAAAAACACAACCTACACTGCTTAATTGATTTATAATAACCTAGAGTAACTTAATTATATTACATATTTTTAGAGTTAATGTATTACCAAGTTTTCATTTCAGAAATAATTTCGTAGTGTGACAAATCACATTCTAGAAAAATCTATCAACTTAAGGTCTACATTAAGTAGGCCTAGGCTCGGTATAGAATCCCGTCTTCTAACCTGTGTTAGGTCCTAGCCTAAATCATTTATGGGGAAAATCAATCATGACAAATATATGGTATATATAATAGTACGAATAAATATGGTCTACAACAGAAGAACCTTTCTTTAGTGAATGAGGTAAATAAAAACAAATACGTAGTTAACAACAAATTTTGCAACTTGGCTAATAGGCTGCTTTTAATGAGTCAGTGAGTTGCTAGTAATTACGTCACTCAAATAGTTAAATCAACAAATTTAATAATTTGGAGATATAAACTTACATCTTTTATCGAAGTATCATCTTCAACTTCAAGTGCTTGCTTTTCTTTTGGCGTTTTTATGGTTAAATTAATTTTCTTACGGTTTTCTTGACCTTCCGCCATTTTATCTATGGAATGACTCGTTCACACTCGAAACGCTATTCTATACTGCTGCTGTTTTCAATTCAGGATGACAACATCATTGCATAATAATTTTGTACTTTTTGACGTATTATTTTATCACAAAATTTGTTATTTATTTTATTACTAAAGAAATAGTACAAATAGTTTTAATCTGAAAATTGTATATAAAGTTCTACAAACACATTAGATTTTTAAAGGTACCAAATCAAAAACCAAACAACAAAGTTTAGTATTATCACTGGTTAAAATTTTTGTTTTTCAATTGTAAGACTTTCTTTTAATATTGTATATATATTTTTTTTGAAAAAGTTCTAAAAAATATAAACCATCATATTTTAAAAATAAATTTCATCTCACAATAAACAATATTCACCTGTAATTTTTGATAGTATAAATATTAAAACACATAATGTTTATTATATAGTACAAGCGCTATCTGTATTACCACACGAGTTTTATTATTATTATGAATTTTGATGAGTTCCTAGATTGTACATTTTGTTTATAAAATAATCTGTAGTCTGTTTGTCTGGTCAGATGTTAAAATATCGATCACCTGTGAACTTTTTTTTTAGGTGTAAGTAATATTTTGCAATAAGTTTAAATGTTAATGTAAAGCTAATTTTCTTTCACATATTAGTCTTTTAGTTTCAACTTTATTTATAAATTGGTATAACATGGAAATGAATAGCGAATACAGGTAAGTTAAAACACAAATATTTCTTAGCCCTTTCTTCATGAAAAGCACTTTCTTCTAATTTATCTGCCTCGGTGGCCTAGTTGATAGCATACTGGGCTTTCACCCTGAGGACCCAGGTTCGATTCCCGGCCAGGGCTTGGCATTTTCATACGCTATAAATCATCCCATCCTCTGCATTAGCCCAAGTGTGCACAATAGTCCGATTTTTAAACACCAAAAAAACGAAATCTTCCAAATTAATTTGGATAATACAATACTAATTTTGACTACTGAACTTTGTGGTTTGGCTTTTAGATAATTTGGATCTTTAAAATCTAATGTAGATTTTATAATATACAATTTTCAGAATAACACTATTTTTAGTATTTCTTTAGCAATAAATTAAATAACAAATTTTTTAAAAAAAGTAAAATGCCAGAATGCCCACTCTTATTCCCTTTTCTGTCATCATACCTAATTTTATTTAGTGTGTCATCAGCTCTTTTACTGTGTGTTTAATTTGTTATCCCATTAAAAAATTTAAACAGTCATATTATTGTGTTAAATACTTTTGATTTTAAAATTTAACAAAACATTAAGTGTCTGTGCAAGTTTCAAATTGTTTATATCCTGTTTAAAAACGCTGGTATTTATGCAGTGTAGCCTGTTCTGCATTTTTCGATATTTCATTTACTAAAACGCTTTATTACATGCCCAAAAGCAATAATCCAAAATATAAAAGCGCAGAAACCACGAGAAGTACGATAAAAATTGAAAATAAAAATGACCAACATAACCTCAAAATTGCTTTCGGGCATGTACTGCAATAAAAAAATATCGAAAAAGGCAGAACAGGCTACACTGCGTTTTTACCAAATTTTTTTGTGAATAAAAAAGTTTTGTTAGTCCATTAAATTTGTTAGCCTGTTAAAAAATGTGAACAGTTATTATTGTGTTATATACTTTAGTTTTGTAAATTTAACAAAACATTTAGTGTCTTTGTGTGCGAGTTTAAAATTATTGTTTGAATCCCGTTTTCAACAAATTATTGTTTTAATATTAATTAAATGGGCATTAAAAGAAGTGCTTGTGGTAGAGGAAATAAATGACAAACTTTGACTATTGAACTAAAAAAGCTGCAGTATGAACTAAAAAAAAAATATAGTATTGATTTGCCCTGTGTGTATATATCTGACATTATTACATTTGTATGAATTTAGTTAAAATAAAATGTGACTTCTGTTCTGTGAATTTTCTTCATTTTTCATTTTTGACATATATTTAATAGTGAGTACTCAATTATTTTTATTCTATGTAACAAATTAAAGTGTTTTCAATAAGTCTCTATTGTAAACGCTGACTCGCACAGCAGTCTACTAACAGTCTTAGTTCTGGAACAAAGTAAGACCATTAACCAGAGTATTTACCAAATCAGTGACTCATATTGTAACTGCAGTTTAACCACTGCTTGATACAGCTATCCACTTATGTTCGGGTTCACATGAAGTCCTCAGTTTTTTCAAATTATGTTTGCAGATCATTAGAGATCTGGTAGTTTTTTTACATTTTTTCCTCATTGGAGGACATGAAACATTAAGATTGGTATATAAAGTCAACCATAATAAATCACACATATACTAACATTTGATTTATTTCAACTTGTTACAGTACACTACCGTTCTACAGACATAAGCCTAATATTTCTCATCTTGATAGACTAGACAATAGGACTTTTTTATTTATTTCAATACTTTTTTTTAATGTTAGGTATTGAAATACAGTATAATGTTGTACAGTTGTGAATCTAAATATAATGAATTTACAATAATGTAATATTTGTACCAGCAATCTGTTTATTAAATATTTGCCTTGTATGTATTTCCTTCAGAATTACTACTTGAATGTACATGTCATTAGGATTACTCAGTTTAAACAGAAACCTTCTACTTTTGGAGTATGCAACTATATGATATTGGATTGTGATTATATTCTTTGGTTTATAATGATAATTTAAGTTTGTCTTGGAAAACTATGATACAGATTTTTTTTTTCCAGTGAAGCAGAAGTTACAAAGTTAGCTTCTGGATTATTGGTTTTGTACGAGCCGAGTTTGAAAAAGCTTAACACTCAAATCTCAGAATTAACGTAAGTTATTTAACTAAAGTAGATCTAGACTATCCAATTCATTTCAAATCTTAAGTATATAACAACTTTCCTTAAAAGAATAAATTTTTATATGTTATCCAGTTGTATAAAAAACATGGCAGTCAGGGGACTGGCCGACAGAAACTTTGCTTACACTGATTGTTATAGAAAATAACATGCTCATAACATTTTAATCATTCATATATAAATGTAATTCATTTTTTAGTACCTTATTATGAGTTTACAGAGAAAATGTTAAATTTAGAAAATATAAGCTTTGCAAACATTAATTCTGCAATAAACAGTATGTGCATTTGGTTTTTATATTTGACTATCGTTAAAGTAAAGTTAAATTGTCATATGCAAAATCTTTACATCAATTAATAAATATACTTTTTTTTATTTATATACATTTTTATAGACAATGATACACTGTATACAGCTCGAGCGTGATGTGAAGTCAATGCTTTTTACCCATCCAAAATGTGCTATACCGACTCTAGCATAACCTATATACAATGACTAACCAATTCATTACAAAATGTACTATAACACACCTAAAGAAGCAAAGCTTCAAAAATTGTATATTAAAGAAGCAGAGTTATATAAAAAAAATGTTGAGTATTAGTGTAGAATAACGAAATTATTTATGTTTTTGTTATTTATTTTTTTTATAGCCCAAGCATTTTTTTGAGAAATTGATATGAACAGAATTTTGTGTGGTGAAATATTAGAATAGCTACAACAGAAATGAAAATGGATGGCTTTCACTTATTTGTATACACAACTTTTTAACTTTTAAACATACTTATTATCAATTATTAATTATCACATATGAAAATAATCAAAAGTTTGTCTTTAAAAAAAATCAGTTATTTATATAAGATCTTAACTGATGTTAAAATTAAACTTTACTAATTCATAAACAAGATATCTTAATTCAAATAAAACAATTCTGTTTGGAATACTGCTGTTCATCAATGTGTAAACTAAATTAGATTTGCGATTTTGATAATTACTAATTTATACTCAGCTATTATCATGAAATATCTACTCTACAAATTCATCAACACAACTAATACTGTTTAATTATTCTAGTCTAAACACACACACATACACACACACTTTACAAAATAAAATATTTACTTATTTATTAATTTTAATCGTTAAGGCTAATGGAATACTAATATGTATAACAAATATAATCTAGAGCAATCACATATTTGTATATATTTATGATTATCAGGTCTGTTCTTGGGAAGGGGGTTTCAAGCGAACCTCATTTAAGATTTTACTAAGCTATTTCAATTCAAATTGAACAAAATGGTATCTTTAAATAATTCACTTGAATTTTGAAAATTATAATTTAATGGTGAGCTATGGCAAGTTTTTTTTTATTATTTGTTTTATTACTTTTGCTCAAAATTATTGAAGTATGAAACGTTCATTTTTATTAATTACATTATTGTAACATAGCCACCGGACCACATATTCAAATGATTAGGATTATGACCTATTCTTCCCGTCAGTAGTCTGTCAACTCACCTCATAAAGGCTATCGTGGTTTCGAAACTCTATAGTTTCATCTTCAGGTCATTATACAAAATGTTAAATTCCTCTGTCGAAGTCGTCACAAAGTCAAACAAAACATTAAAACATACATCACAAGCACTGAGCACAATTACACGTTTAAAATATTCATCATGAAATTCGGCACGGCCAAGCTACACATGCGACTCATACATCGTTACGAGTCCGGAATATAATGGCGTACAAGTCGCGTGTGTAGCTTGGCCAAGCCAAATTTCATGATGAATATTTTAAACGTGTAATTGTGCTCAGTGTTTGTGATGTATGTTTTAATGTTTGGTTTGACTTTGTGACAACCTCGACAGAGGGATTTAACATTTTGTATAACGGCCTGAAGATGAAACTATAGAGTTTCAAAACCGCGGTAGCTTTTATGAGGTGAGTTGATAGATTACTGACGGGAAGAATAGGTCATAATCCTAATGATTTATTAATTATTGAATAATATTGAATAACAGAGAATTAATTCAATGAATTTAACTAGCTACAAGCTGCCATTGTGTATAACATATGACAAAATCTGGTGGAGACAAGCCATATATTTATGGCTTGTCTCCACCAGATTTTGTCATATGTTATACACAATGGCAGCTTGTAGCTAGTTAAATTCATTGAATTAATTCTCTGTTATTCAATATTGTTGCTCTGCCACTTAAATGACAAAATTTAAATTTGCACCTGCCCTCACCATTGTCTTGGAAGCTTCTCCCAAACTAACTCATTTTTTCATAAACTTAAGATTTCACTGCCTTTTGTATCTTTCTTTGCTGATGTTGGAACACTCTTTTAGGCTGATTTTGCAGTTTTTATTTTTGTGAAATAAATTTCTATTGAATTTATAAACAAATTTTAATTGTAAAACTGATTTAAGTTTTGATATAAAAATAATTTTCTTTTTTTTTATCTGTATCTTGTTGTTTGTGAATTCATTAGCAATCACTATTTCTGTATGGCGCCAAAATCTTGTTGTTATGTAATGGCTATGACACGTGTAGACAATGCTAATCTGTTGATGTTTTCAAGTTAGCAAAATAAAAATAGCCTACTTTCTATGTTTGACATATCACTTTATTCTTATTTATTTCTTGATATTTGAGGTGTATATTGCGTTTTCATTACTGAAATATGTTTTTGTAAGCCTTTTTTGTCTTCAGATCAGCAATTTGCAATTTCGTCTGCCATTGTTCAAATTGTATGTTTATGTTTATAACCTGCTTCAATGTAACTTACTTTTAGCTTGTGAATTATGAATTGTTACATAATGATTTCTTGGTCATTGAATGATATAAAATATGTTCAGCAAAACTACTTTGTCAGTATGTCGTAAAACAACTTTAATCACTCAACTACACAAATAATACAAAACTTGTTTACAGTTCACATAAAATCGTGTCATTTTTGGTTAGCCAAGGTTTTCTTTCTGTTATCAAACACAGAAAGATCAGTATTAAAAGTATTAGCTACAGAACCAGTTTTGGAGAATGCCAATAAATTGTTTTATCTTTATAACTTTTGAAACATATTTTCAACCACCGTTTATTATCATGCAGTTTACAAAAATGTCCCTTTTTATTTATGTAATTGATTGTATTTTTAGAAAAATTAACATTGTGCATTTCCATTTGAATTATATATAAGTGTAGAAGAAAGACGATTTACTGATTGTTCATTTTGTGTTTGAATATAGAAGCAAACAAGCATCCACATTACAAAAGATTGAAGCTGAACAAGAACAGCTAAACGAAACAAATGATGACACATTACAAGGAATGGTATGTAGGTTACATTAGCAGTTTTGCTATAAAACAGCAACCATGACAGATAACCAATGATGTCAGTACAACCTTATTGTGGAACCATGTGATCAGAATAGAAGCACCACATTGTAATGAACAAATTCTATACTTTATAGGCTATATTTCTTAAAAAAAGGTACTTATTTCTTTCAGACTAAATAATTAACAACTTGCACATTTTGGTTAGAACTTCAAAAAAAATGTTTTTTTTCACAACAAGTTATTTACATAATTAATTACTTTTTTCCTACAAAATTATTAAGTAGGACAAATGTTAGCAGCAAATGTCTAACCTCCGTTTCTTCATATTTCATTTTAAAATTATTTGAGAAGGTAAAGACTTGTATTTTTTCTAAGGAATCAGTTTTAGGTAAATTTAATATATATATATGTATGTATGTATGTATATATCTTAATCTTATCTTATTCATATTATATTTCTGAAAGTTTGTGTGTTTGTTATTCAATCACGCTTTAACCACTGGACCAATTGAGATGAAATTTGATACGAATATGGTTTAAAGTATCTGAGATAAACATAGGCCTATTCCCGTGTTAAAAAACGTCATTATACTACTTACCCAGCCCAAAATAATTATTAGTATTTAGTTTTGTGGCATGTGTTAACTGTAGTTAGGTTTAATTACTGTTTACTGGACATGAGATTTAGGCACCTGAGATGGACACAGATCTAATCCTATTTTACAAAAATTAATCTGTTTTATTTATTGCAAAATTATTGTTTTTAATGTTACATTTTCATCTTATAATCACAATTTGGTATTTTTCATTTAAGACTTTTTAGTGTTTTCGAAGCAGAGTGCAAAATATATAAACTTATACAATATTATTAGGATACTTTAATTGTAAGGTAGTATATATATTTGTGTAATTACATTATATTAAAAAATGGTAAATGTGCAGTGTAGCATATATTGGACTTTCGATACTTTTGTTACTAAAATGCTTTTAATGTGCCCAGAAGCAAGAATCCAAAAATATGAAAATACGAGAAGTACGATAAAAATCAAAAATAAAATTAACCAACATAACCTCAAAATTGCTACCCCAGCAAAAATCGGTACCATGTTGTAGATCGGTAAAGCAATAAAAATACGTCTAACACGGGTTTTGGGTGATAACAAATCCATTTTTAAAAAGAATACTGCATAACCAAACTGACACAGTTGTTAGGAATAACACGGTGATGCGTGAAAAAACCTTTATATTTTTTTAAAGAATAATACATATCCTGACATGGTTGTTGGGCCTAACACGGTGATGCATGAAAAAACCTTTATATTTTTTTAAAGAATACTACATATCCTAACTGACACGGTTGTTAGGCCTAACATGGTGATGCATGAAAAATCTTTATATTTTTTTAAAGAATACTCCATAAGCTAACTAACATGGTTGTTAGGCCTAACACGGTGATGCATTAAAAAAACCTTTATTTATTTTTTTAAAAAGAGTACTACAAACCTAACTGACACGGTTGTTGGTCCTAACAAGGTGATGCGTGATCTTTAATGTATATTATTATTGCGGGCAAAGCCGTGAAGGGAAACAGCTAATCATATTATATTTCTGAAAGTCTGTTATTGTTTATTTATTTGTTACTAGCTGTTACCTGTTGCGGCTTTGCCTGCAATTATAATGTAAGCAATAAAATTTATAGTCAATTTTCAAAATCAGAATAGGTCATTTCATTTTAATATATTGCTATATACAATATTATATGATTTATGGTTTTCGGCAAAGACATATCAATTTTTGCTCCTCGATACGCTAAAACAGGGTCATGTCATATTTTAATAAAATACAGTATTATTAAAAAGTCATTATTTATTATATAATTAAACTGGAACAGATACCTAAAACGTTTTCACACCAAATGTAATCTCATTTGGTCCAGTAGTTAAAGTGTATTTGAATAACAAACAAATAAACAAAAACAAACTTTCAGAAATATAATATGATTAGCTGTTACCCGTCACGGCTTTGCCCGCAATCATAATATACATTAAAGATCATGCATTACCGTGTTAGGACCAACAACCGTGTTAGTTAAGTTTTGGAGTACTCTTTAAAAAAAATTAAGGTTTTTTTCCTGCATCACCGTTTAACCCAACAACCGTGTCAATTAGGTTTAGAGTACTCTTTTTAAAAAAATAAAAAAAGGTTTTTTTAATGCTTCACCGTGTTAGGCCTAATAACCATATTAGTTTGCTAATGGAGTATTCTGTAAAAATATAAAGATTTTTCACGCATCACTATGTTAGGCCTAACAACCGTGTCAGGATATGTAGCCTAGTATTTTTTAAAAAAATATAAATTTTTTTGACGCATCACCGTGATAGGTCCAACAATCGTGTCAGGATATGTAGTACCCTTTAAAAAAATATAAAGGTTTTTTCACGCATCACCGTGTTAGTTAAGTTATGGAGTACTCTTTAAAAAAAATATAAAGTTTTTTTTCATGCATAACCGTATTAGGCCCAACAACCGTGTCAGTTAGGTTATGTAGTACTCTTTTGAAAAAAATAAATGAAGGTTCTTTTAATGCATCATCGTGTTAGGCCTAACAACTATGTTAGTTAGCTTATGGAGTATTCTTTAAAAAAATATAAAGATTTATCACGCATCACTATGTTAGGCCTGATAACCATGTCAGTTAAGGTTTGGAAACTCTTTAAAAAAATAAAGGTTTTTTTCACACATCACAATCATAGGCCCAACAATCATATCAGTTAGGATATGTAGTATTCTTTAAAAAAATATAAAAGTTTTTTTACACATCACCGTGTTAGGCATAATAACCGTGTCAGTTAATATACTTAGTATTCTTTTAAAAAATTTAAAGGTTTTTTCACACATCACCGTGATAGGCCTAACAAACGTGTCACTTAGGTTATCCACTATTCTTTTAAAAAATGGGTTTCCTATCACCCAAACCCGTGTTAGACGTATTTTTATTGTTTTACTGATCTGTAGATCAGTAAAACAATAAAAATACGTCTAAAATCAGTACAACACGGTACCGATTTTTACTTGGTAGCAATTTTGAGGTTATGTTGGTCACTTTTATTTTCGATTTTTATCGTACTTCTCCTGCTTTCATATTTTGGATTCTTGCTTTTGGGCACATAATAAAGCATTTTAGTAAGAAAAATATCGAAAACTCCAATAGATGCTGCAATGCATATTTACCATTTTTTCATATAATGTAATTACACAAATATATATACTACCTTACAATTAAAGAATCCTAATAAAATTGTATATAATATATATATATATATATATATATATATATATATATATATATATATATATATATATATATATCTGCACTCTGCTTTAAAAACATTGAATAGTCTTAAATGAAAAATACCAGATTGTGATTATTAGGCAAAAATGTAACATTAAAAACAATAATTTTGCAATAAATAAAACATAGGTTAAGATTTGTAAAATTGGATTAGATCTATGTCCATCTCGGGTGCCTAAATCTCATGTTCAGTAAATAGTAATTAAACCTAACTATAGTTAACAGATGTTACAAAACTAAAAACTGATAATTATTTTGGGCTGGGTAAGTAGTATAATGACGTTTTGTAAAACGGGAATAGGCCTATATGTATCTCTGATACTTAAACCATATATGTACCAAATTTCATCTCAATTGGTCCAGTAGTTAAAGCGTGATTGAATAACAAACAAACAAACAAACAAATAAACAAACACAAACTTTCAGAAATATAATATGAATAAGATAAGATTCAATCACATTTTAACTACTGGACCAAATGAGATTAAATTTGGTGTGAACACGTTTTAGGTAGCTGAGATAAACACAATAGTATTTCAGTTTAATTGTATAATAGTGACTTTTTAATAATACTGTATTTTATTAAAATATGACAGGACTCTGTTTTAGAGTATCGAGTAGCAAAAATTTATGTCTTGGCCGTAAACCATACATTGTATAATATTGTATATAGAAATATATTAAAATGAAATGACCTATTCTGAATTTGAAAATCGATGATAAATATTATTGCCTACATTATAATTGCAGGCAAAGCCGCAACGGGTAACAGCTAATCTAATTCATATTATATTTCTGAAAGTTTGTGTGTTTGTTTGTTTGTTATTCAATCACGCTTTAACCACTGGACCAATTGAGATGAAATTTGGTACGTATATGGTTTAAGTATCAGAGATACATATAGGCCTATTCCCGTTTTACAAAACGTCATTATACTACTTACCCAGCCCAAAATAATTATCAGTTTTTAGTTTTGTAACATCTGTTAACTATAGTTAGGTTTAATTACTGTTTACTGAACATGAGATTTAGGCACCTGAGATGGACATAGATCTAATCTCATTTTACAAATCTTAATCTATGTTTTATTTATTGCAAAAGTATTGTTTTTAATGTTACATTTTCATCTAATAATCACAATCTGGTATTTTTCATTTAAGACTATTCAATGTTTTTAAAGCAGAGTGCAGAATATATATATTATATACAATGTAATTAGGATACTTTAATTGTAAGGTAGTATATATATTTGTGTAATTACATTATATGAAAAAATGGTAAATATGCAGTGCAGCATCTATTGGAGTTTTCGATATTTTTCTTACTAAAATGCTTTATTATGTGCCCAAAAGCAAAAATCTAAAATATAAAAAAAAAAAAATCTAAAAATATCCAAAAGCAGGATAAAAATCGAAAATAAAAGTGACCAACATAACCTCAAAATTGCTACCGGCGAAAATCGGTACCGTGTTGTACTGATTTTAGACATATTTTTATTGTTTTACTGATCTACAGATCAGTAAAATAATAAAAATACGTCTAACACGGGTTTGGGTGATAGGAAACCCATTTTTTAAAAGAACAGTGCATAACCTAAGTGACACGGTTGTTAGGCCTAACAGGGTGATGCGTGAAAAAACCTTAATATTTTTTTTAAGATTATTTGGCTACATATCCTAACTGCCACGGTTGTTAGCCCAAACATGGTGATGCGTAAAAAAACCTTTATATTTTTTAAAAGAATACTGCATATCCTAACTGACACGGTTGTTAGGCCTAACATGGTGATGTGTAAAAAAACTTTTATATTTTTTTAAAGAATACTACATATCCTAACTGATATGATTGTTGGGCCTATCATTGTGATGTGTGAAAAAAACCTTTATTTTTTTAAAAAGTTTCCAAGCCTTAACTGACACGGTTGTCAGGCCTATCATAGTGATGCGTGATAAATCTTTATATTTTTTTTAAAGAATACTCCATAAGCTAACTAACATAGTTGTTAGGCCTAACACGGTGATGCATTAAAAGAACCTTAATTTATTTTTTTCAAAAAAGTACTCCATAACCTAACTGACACGGTTGTTGGGCCTAATACGGTTATGCATGGAAAAAACTTTATATTTTTTTTAAAGAGTACTCCATAACTTAACTAATACGGTGATGCGTGAAAAAAACCTATATATTTTTTTAAAGAGTACTACATATCCTGACACGGTTGTTGGACCTATCACGGTGATGCGTCAAAAAACCTTTATATTTTTTAAAAAAATACTAGGCTACATATCCTGACACGGTTGTTAGGCCTAACATAGTGATGCGTGAAAAATCATTATATTTTTTTTTACAGAATACTTCATTAGCAAACTAATATGGTTGTTAGGCCTAACACGGTGAAGCATTAAATAAACCTTTATTTATTTTTTTAAAAAGAATACTCCAAATTGACACAGTTGTTGGGTTAAAAGGGTGATGCAGGAAAAAAAATTATTTTTTTTTAAAGAGTACTCCAAAACTTAACTAACACGGTTGTTGGTCCTAACACGGTAATGCATGATCTTTAATGTATATTATGATTGCGGGCAAAGCCGTGACGGGTAACAGCTAATCTAATCTAATTCATATTATATTTCTGAAAGTTTGTGTGTTTGTTTGTTTGTTTGTTATTCAATCACGCTTTAACCACTTGACCAATTGAGATGAAATTTGGTACGAATATGGTTTAAGTATCAGAGATACATATAGGCCTATTCCCGTTTTACAAAACGTCATTATACTACTTACCCAGCCCAAAATAATTATCAGTTTTTAGTTTTGTGTCATGTGTTAATTGCAGTTATTTACTGGACATGTGATTTAGTTACCTGAGATGAACATAGATTCAATCCTATTTTAATAATCTTAATCTGTGTTTTATTTATTGCAAAATTATTGTTTTTAATGTAACATTTTCATATTTTAGTTGAAATTTTTTTCAAAACTGACTTTAATTTGTTACTTTGTGTTAAATTTTCAATATTAAATGTAAAAAAATCCCTACAGAGAGTGCCAATTGTAAGGTAGTATATATATTTGTGTAATTACATTACATGAAATATAGTAAATATGCAGTGTAGCATAACCTATATTTTTCAATATTTTTGTTACTAAAATGCTTTATTATGTGCCCAAGAGCAAGAATCCAAAATATGAAAGCACGAGAAGTACGATAAAATCTAAAATAAAAGTGACCAACATAACCTCAAAATTGGTACCAGGCGAAAATCAGTAACGTGTTGTAAATCTGTAAAACAATTAAAATACGACTAACACAGGTTTTGGGTGATAAAAAACCAATTTTTTAAAAGAATTATGCATAACCAAACTGACACGGTTGTTAGGCCTAACAAGGTGATTCATGAAAAAACCTTTATATTTTTTTTTTAAAATAGCCTACTATATATCCTGACACGGTTGTTAGGCCTAAAACGGTGATGCGTGAAAAACCTTTACATTTTTTTAAAGAATACTACATATCCTAACTGACATGGTTGTTAGGCCTAACACGGTGATACGTGAAAAAACCTGTATAATGTTTTAAAGAATACTACATAACATAACTGATACGGATGTTGAGCCTATCACGGTGATGTGTGAAAAACCTTTATATTTTTTTAAAGAATACTACATATCCTAACTGATGCGATTGTTAGGCCTATCACGGTGATGTGTAAAAAAAACCTTTACTTTTTAAAGAATATTATATAACCTAATTGACACGGCTGTTAGGCCTAACACGGTGATGCGTGAAAAACCTTTATATTTTTTTTAAAGAATACTACATATCCTAACTGACACGGTTGTTGGGCCTATCACGGTAATGTATGAAAAAAACCTTTATTTTTTTTAAATAGTACTGAAAACCTTAACTGAAACTGTTGTTAGGTCTACCATGGTAATGCGTGAAAAATACTTTATATAGTTTTTTAAAAGAATACTCCATAAGCTAACTAACATGGTTGTTATGCCTAACACGGTGATCCATTAAAAAAACCTTTATTAATTTTTTTTAAATAGTACTTATAACCTAACTGACACGGTTGTTGGGCCTAATAAGGTGATGCATGAAAAAAACTGTTATATTTTTTTTAAAGAGTAACTTAACTAACACGGTTGTTAGGTCTAACACAGTGATGCGTGAAAAAACCTTTATATTTTTTTAAAGAATACGACATATCCTGACACGGTTGTTGGGCCTACACGATGATGTGTGAAAAAACCTTTATATTTTTTTAAAGAATTCTACATATCCTAACTTACACAGTTGTTAGGCCTAACACGGTGATGCGTGAAAAAACCTTTATATTTTTTTAAAGAATACTAGGCTACATATCCTAACTGACACGGTGGTGCGTAAAAAAACCTTTATATTTTTTTAAAGAATACCACATATCCTAACTGACATGGTTGTTGGGCCTATTATGGCGATGTGTGAAAAAACCGTTATTTTTTTTAAAGAGTACTTCAAACCTTAACTGACACGGTTCTTAAGTGTAACATGGTGATGCGTGAAAAAAACCGTTATTTTTTTTAAAGAGTACTCCAAACCTTAACTGACACGTTTGTTAGGCCATGGTGATGCGTGAAAAATCTTATTATTTTTACAGAATACTGCATAAGTTAACTAACATGGTTGTTAAGCCTAACGCGGTAATGCATTAAAAAACACCTTTATTTATTTTTTAAAAAATAGTACTCCATAACCTAACTGACACGGTTGTTGGGCCTAATACGGTGATGCAGGAAAAAAGCCTTAATTTTTTTTTAAAGAGTACTCCGTAACTTAACTAACACGGTGGTGCGTTAAAAAAACATTTATTTTAAAAAAGAAATACACCATAACCTAACTGACACGGTTGTTGGTCCTAACACGGCGATGCGTGATCTTTAATGTATATTACGATTGCGGGAAAAGCCGTGACGGTTAACAGATAATCATATTATATTTCTGAAAGTTTGTTTTTGTTTATTTGTTTGTTATTCAATCACACTTTAACTACTGGACCAATTGAGATTAAATTTGGTATGAACACGGTTTAGGTACCTGAGATAAACACAATACTATTCCAGTTTAATTGAATAATAGTGATTTTTTAATAATACTGTATTTTATTAAAATATGACAGGACTCTGTTTTAGACTATCGAGTAGCAAAAATGTATATTTCTTGGCCGAAAACCATAAATCGTATAATATTGTAAATAGAAATATATTAAAATGAAATGATCTATTCTGATTTTGAAAATCGACTATAAATTTTATTGCCTACATTATAATTGCAGGCAAAGCCGCAACGGGTAACAGCTAATCATATTATATTTCTGAAAGTTTGTTTTTGTTTATTTGTTTGTTATTCAAATAAACTTTAACTACTGGACCAAATGAGATTACATTTGGTGTAAACACGTTTTAGGTATCTGAGATAAACACAATACTATTCCAGTTTAATTGTATAATAATGACTTTTTAATAATACTGTATTTTATTAAAATATGACATTGACCCTGTTTTAGCATATAGAGTAGCAAAAATTTATATGTCTTTGCCGAAAACCATAAATCATATAATACTGTATATAGCAATATATTAAAATGAAATGACCTATTCTGATTTTGAAAATTGACTATAAATTTTATTGCTTACATTATAATTGCAGGCAAAGCCGCAACGGGTAACAGCTAGTCATATTATATTTCTGAAAGTTTGTGTGTTTGTTTGTTATTTAGTCTCGCTTTAACCATTGGACCAATTGAGATGAAACTTGGTACGAAATGATTTAAGTATCTGAGATAAACATAGGCCTATTCCCGTTTTAAAAAACGTCATTGTACTACTTACCCAGCCCAACATAATTATGTAGTATTTAATTTTGTGGCATGTGTTAACTGTAGTCAGGTTTAATTACTGTTTACTAAACCTGAGATTTAGGTACCTGAGATGGACATAGATCTAATCCCATTTTAAGAATCTTAATCTGTGTTTTATTTATTGCAAAATTATTGCTTTTGATGTTATATTTTCAGTTGAAATTTTTTCAAAACTGACTCTAATTTGTTACTTTGTGTTGAATTTTCAATATTAAATGTAAAAAAGAGTGCAGATTACGATACGTTAAAAATTACTATAATTGTAAGTATTTTCTCTTGTGAAAGTCTGGTTTGCTTTATTGTTTGCAGTTTTGTTATTTTAAATTTCATTAGATCAAATAATTACAATCTGGTGTTTCTCATTTAAGACTTTTCAATGTTTTCGACGCAGAGTGCAGAATATATAACATATACAATTTTATTAGGATACTTTAATTGTAAGGTAGTATATATATTTATGTAATTACATTATATGAAAAAATGGTAAATATGTAGTGTAGCATGACCTGGATTTTTCGATATTTTTGTTACTAAAACGCTTTATTAGTGCCCAAAAGCAAGAATCCGAACTATAAAAGTGCGGAAATAACTAGAAGTACGATAAAAATCGAAAATAAAAGTGACTGACATAACCTCAAAATTGCTACCGTGCGAAAATCGGGAACGTGTTGTAGATCGGTAAAACAATAAAAATACGTTTGACACAGGTTTTGGGTGATAAGAAACAATTTTTTTAAAAAAGAATACTACATATCCTAACTGACATGGTTGTTAGGTCTAACACGATGATATAAGGTCTAACACGATGATATAAATCTTAAAAATACCTTTATATATTTTTTAAGAATACTACATATTCTTGGGCCTATCATGATGATGTGTGAAAAAAACCCTTTTTTTTTAAAGAGTACACCATACCTTAACTGACACGGTTGTTAGGCCTAAAATGGTATTGCGTAAAAAAATCTTTATATTTTTTTTAAAGAATACTCCATAAGCTAACTAACATGGTTGTTAGGCCTAATACGGTGATGCATTAAAAAAACCTTTAATTTTTTTTTAAAAAGAGTACTCCATAACCTAAGTGACACGGTTTTTTGGGCCTAACATAGTCATGCGTGATCTTTAACGTATATTATGATTGCGGACAAAGCCATGACGGGTAACAGCTAATCATATTATATTTCTGAAAGTTTGTTTTTGTTTATTTGTTTGTTATTCAATCACACTTCAACTACTGGACCAATTGAGATAAAATTTGGTATGAACACGGTTTATGTACCTGAGATAAATACAATACTATTCCAGTTTAATTGTATAATAGCGACTTTTTAATAATACTGTATTTTATTAATATATGACAGGACCCTATTTTAGAGTATCGAGTAGCAAAAATTTATATGTCTTAGCCGAAAACCATGAATCGTATAATATTGTATATAGAAATATATTAAAATGAAATGAACCTATTCAGATTTTGAAAATCGACTATAAATTTTATTGCCTACATCATAATTACAGGCAAAGGCACAATGGGTAACAGCGTGTATATATATATATATATATATATATTAACTAGCTGCGCAAAAGGTTTGGCTACTGAGAATGAAGAGGGCTCTTGGTATAACGCGTGATATCTACAATAAGAGATGTATGTCATCGCATACAAAAATCAGACACTACAACACAGTCATATAAACCGGAGGTATTATATGCAAGCGAGAGGCTAGCACTCCACACAAAAGCTACCATGGAGGGTATTTTGAAGGAAGAACGCAAAATCTTGAGGAAGATCCTTGGTCCGAGATTAACAGAAGATGGATACAGGTTGCACTCCCAGAAGACCACAGAGAAGATATCGAACCTGGCAGCAGATATCAGAAGAAGGAGGCTTCAGTTCTATGGACACATCAGTAGACTCCCAACAACGAGACTTGCCAACAGAATCCTTAAGTAGAACCTGCACTTAAGTAGCACCTGTAACATACAAGGTGTCAAATCAACAACGTCGTGGATCGCACAAGTCAGAATAGACCTACATGACGCAGGAATAGACTCAACAGATGTTGAAGACAGGCACGCATACAGGAGAAAGATGCTCGGTTGGAAGGTCCCATAGAATGAAGTCCCAAAGAGAGCAGGGGTAAAATGGACGGAGGAGCGGAAGAGGATCCATGGGGACAGGATGAGGGAGCTGTGGAGGATTAGAAGGAACAAGACATGAGTCGGAGTGCTTTGCGTGATCCAACAGGGTCTATGCGTAAATAATAATAAAATGTTAACTAGTTTTAGGTATATAGTTTTGTAATTTTGCTTATATATTCATGTAATATCAATCATCATAATGTATTAATATTTAAATTTTGAAACAGTGAATTTGCAACATGGCGATGATAGGTTTTTCGCCAGGGAAAAAATTTAAGAAATCAGGCAGTTAAAGAATATTGTTGCCAAATTTTTTGATTCAACATTAAATGTTAATTTACAAAAGGAACAAATTGATATGTCATTAGTATAATTTATTCAGACATTTATGTAATAATAACATAAATATTCAACAATTTAAAAAATTTATATATGCTCAGTTTTTTTATTTAAGATTTGTTTCTTTGATTTCAGATGGTTATTGTCAAAGATTATGAAGAAAGACTGCATCGTGTGAAAGCTCAGATGAGACAAATAACAGCAAAATCTGCAAATCTTAAAGTAACTAATGTATAAACATTTTAACTGCAAATTTATTAAAAAGTTACTACATTTTTAGAAAGTTAACTCAAATATTCAGTCATCTAAATTTACTCTTTTTCTTTTTAAGTAATATTAGTAATTTTGGTACCCATCGGCATAAAGTAATAGTAATTGAACCTAAACTTAAATTGTTATTTTTAGAAATGTAAAGAACCTTAGGCATACTGCTACCATTAGCTATTTTGTTATGTACATATTTACTGATGCAATTACTTGACTTTTTTATAATAGAAATACAGGTAACTCAGGAACCGGAAACCATGTTAAATATTACTCCTTAATAAATAATTTTAGTCAAGTTCATGTTGAACTTTATACCAACAATTTTATTTTTGTAGGGTTCCATTATATGTTAATTCAAAAATTAACAATTTGTAGTTTGTTTTCTCAGCATTTAAAGAAGTTCTTAAAAAGATTGTAAAAATGACTCAAATTATATTAGAGTCAAATGCTCTAAGTTGATTCTGTGTATGTGGATGCTTTGAACATGGTTATTTGGTGTTGTACACATGTGCTGTACACACACACACACACACACACACACACACACACACACACACACACACACACACACACACACACACACACACACACACCATATATTGGTTATATGTCATATTGCATTATATAAATAAGTACTTATTGTAAAAACTAAAAGTTATAATGACACAACATTAAAAAAAGTACAAAAATTTAAAACAAAGCAAACTGAGAAAAAAATTATTCATATATATTGGGATTTTTCCAATATATATATATATATATATATATATTCACACACACACACACACAAATTTTCGTGTCAGTTAACTTTTTTTTTTAAATTTCATGTTATGATTTGTATGTCCATTTGTAACATTTAATATTTATAATTGGCATTTATTTATTTATTGCAAATATAGTTGTTCTGTTTACTTTCTTATTTCAAAGAATGTGTATAGTCTTCTGTGAATATGATCTAGCAGAGTAATAACCATTGATCCATCTAGTTGTCCTCTCATTGCAAGTGCTTCTAATAATACATATCTTAAAAGTGTAGACCTTTAAAACTGGATTTTCAATTCTACCGAGTTTTGTCCTTCTAGCCAAAATCTGCAAAAAACAAAGGTTTTTTTTTACCTTTTTTGTAATTTCATCTCACTGTTGAGGCAAAAGAGATATATTTTGAAGTGGTAGAAGTATGAGTTTTAAAATGTAGTCATTTTCTCTTAGTTTCAACCAAAAATAATGCAAACTTTAAATGTCTGTGACAAAATATATTGATTTGTGTATAAAATTTGGTATTATTATTAAATACGCATAAAACATTATGCCAGTAACAGTTTTCTTGAGCCTTACAAGATGGATTGGTTCTAAATGAGTAAATGTTGCGCTATTGTCCTTGGGTATTAGCAAGGCCTTATTTCTACAAAGCTAATAATTATGTTTGATTGCAGAGGAGAGCTTTGAAACTGCAAGAAATGAAACAGAAAGAAGCACTACAGAGGGAACATAACCGAGAGGCACAGATAACACGAGAACAAGAACTGATAGCGAAGCCTTCAAACTTAAAGTGATCTAATGACAGATTAGCTGGTTCTGTCAAACATCTTCCAGAGGTACATCTGAATTTCTTGTATCAGGGAAATGTATACCTACTTGTAAGTTGACGCTTTTGTAGCAACTGAAAGTTATTTGTTTCTTTGATTTATAAACTCTCAATATTTACAAGTGTTTAAATTATTTTTGGCCAATTATGTAAAAAAAATTTAATAAGATAATAATTTAATTTTAATTTTTAACAAGGTTGACATCATTTACTATTTAGGACAAGATGTAGGGCTTTTTGGCATGGGCTTCAGATTAAAAAGAAAAGAAAAAACTTTTAATATAATTATAAAAAGCCAACAAATCTGTATCTGCCTTTACATAACTACAAACTGTCACATCAGGTGTTTTTGTGTTGTAGGAAGCAAATGAGGGCAAATATTATAAAATTATTACAATATTCTATCTAGACTAATAACTGCAGACAACCTATGTTTTATTGTTCAGGTTTTTTTTTCACATTCGTGTACCATTTCTTCATTGTTATTATTCACCAAAGTAATTTTTCATTGTCAGTTATTGTTGGTTTTGAATTTGTGTTACTTTCTCACTATATGAAAGTTTGGTGATTGTGAAATAAATTCAGATTTTGATACATTATTATTCATTCTAAATGTTATGAAAATGGATCTATTTCTAGCATATAAGTAATTACTAAAGCCAAATTATAGGTATAATATATTCGGTTATGTAAACTTATTTTTCAAAATGTAAGAGGCTTAAAAATATAATTATTTTAAACGAAATGTGGGTTGGTATGACGGTCGTATTGTCCAAAACTGCAAGCAAGATCAGCAGACATCTTGTTCAACATTAAACCCACACAATAATAGAATTTTAATTTATTCTTAACTTACGCAATATTTAACATATTTTGTAAATTATTGTTATACTTTTATAATATATAATTGTTAAAATAAAAAATGTGTTGAAACTGTATTATTTGTAAATATTATTAAAATCTATTTCTTGTTAAATATTGAATAACAAATTGCATATTTTTATTTTTCACAAATTTAATCCTTAATGCAATAATGAGCCAATACATCCTCTGAAGAGGACCATGAGCTGATAAATCGAACAGAAAGAAAAAATTCATTTAATTTTTTACCAATTAAAAATATTTACAATACAATGCAAAATTTAAGAAAAACATATTTTAAACATTACAGTGAAATCTCCTATTATTATTAAGATTATTACTAGAGGAAGGGATAATTCAACCCCAGGCACTGCGACCGATTGACCTATTGTGCAACTTACCTCTTAAAATACCTAGTTCAGCAGATTGGTGCCCCTAATAAGTTCTAACAACCCACTGACTAGTACATTCTGCTGAAGATCCCTAGTGTCTTGGGAAACTAAAAATCCCTAGCCTCCTACTAGCAAGAGCCTCACAATCATAAATTATGTGACCTGCAGTTTCCTCCTGCACAATCTACACACGGTTTCTCCATGGTATACACCTATCCTGTTCATGTGCACACTCAGACCACAGTGCCCTGTTATGAGCCCCATGATTCTCCTGAGTTGTGCTCTGCCCAGGATATCTGCTGCCCCTTTGATTCCTCCAGAAGGAACTTTGCTTAAGAGACGTTTACAATGGGAATGCCCATGAAGGTTGTCCCATCTTACCTGGTGTTGACATGTAATCCACCCATTAATAGCGGACCTGGTCAACGATAGAGATATCCCTAAAGCCGGCTCAGGTCCGGTAAACTCAGATGCAGATCCAAGTCCAGCCAGTCGGTAATTACCCTCAACTCCCCTATGCCCTGGAACCCAGTGAAGAATTACCCGGTTATCACGGGACAGAACGTCAAGGTTCTTCTAACACTCCCAGACCAGCTTGGACTGTATTATAGGACCCGCAAGTGCTTTTATTGCTGCCTGACTATCGGTATGAATGTGAATACATGCCTTCTTGAAGCCCCGATCCAAGTTCTCCCGAACACAGTCATTAATGGCCATCACTTCAGCCTGAAATACTGTTGTATGCTGTTCCAGGGTAATAACTTCCTTTAACCCCGGTCTCAGACTGTACACCCCAGCACCAGTGCCTGACTTTGTCTTGGAGCCATCTGTATACCATACTATGTCTCCACGTTTTCCAACACACGATCTCTCCCCTCAAAGGGTCTAGATACTATGTGCTGTTTAACCATCTGATTGATCAGTCCCTATCATCAAGATTGGGTCAAAGATCTTGTTTGTGATTCTAGCATGCCCATCCAATCCAAGAATGATCTCCATGGCTGCCGTTAGTGCAGTGTCCATACAGCCAGTGATACACAGGCAGGCCAACCTCTGCAACTTAGTCAGGGACTCTCTGGCCCCCCCTCTGCTCGATCTTAGTCCACCACACCACAGCACAATAGCACACCATAGGTCTAATGATCCCAGTATAGATAAACTTCATCATTCCTGGTCTCAGTCCCCATGTTTTGCCAAACATTTTTCTAACTGCCATTAAAGACTTATTGGCTTTCCCCATGATGCGCATTCCAGGTTAACTTAGTATCCAACACCAAGCCTAGATACTTCACCTCGTTTGCAACTGGAATTGTCTCCCCAAAGAGTTTGAGTCCTCCTAAATGCAGGGTAATCCTCTTTCTAGTAAAAGGAACCAGAGTAGTTTTCCTGGGGTTAACACCTAGGTTCTCCTGACAACACCAAGTTTCCACCAGTGATAAGGCTCTCCCTGGATTAGCACCACTAAATCGTCGACATATCCTTGGGTATAGCATCCCTCTGATGAGAGAAGATTCAGGAATGAGTCCACCATCAGGTTCTATAAGAGAGGGGACAAAACACCCCCCTGCAGACAGCCCCTGACAATCTCCACCTCCATCTCTTCTCCTATAGCTTTAGCTACAACTGACCTCCCATGCAACATGTTCCCCACCTAGCCACACGGTATTATCCAACCCACAGCTAGACAGAGCACGAAGCATGTGAAGCGTTGTCAAAAGCTCCCTCAATATGTAGAAAGACACCGAGGTCGTATTCTTCGGGCTCTAGAGTCCCTTCCAATCTGTGAACCAAATTATGAAGTGCACTCTCACAACCATTCCCTGAATGGCCGGCATATTGACTGACATGTAGAGGAATTGTGCCCCCTCTGACATATCTATCTACCAATTTCTCTAATGTCTTCAGAAAGAACGCAGTCAGACTGATTGGCCTAAATGTCTTAGGATCAGCATAAGATGCTCGCCCCAGCTTAAGAATAAAGACTACACGGGCCGCTTTCCACCCTACATACCTAGTGGCTATGCTAGCCCGGTACATGAAATTTCCTAAGCGGTCACTACCAATTCAGTAACAATAAATTACTGTTATGTTTTACTTTGTCTATGACATCGATCACAATTGGATTAAAAATAATAATTTATTTTACTTTTGCAATGAATAACAAATTGCATATTTTTATTTTTTACACATTTAATCCTTAATACAATAATGAGTTAATACATCATCTGAAGAGGACCATGAGCTGATAAATCAAACAGAAAGACATTGACTATTCATTACATTTTTTACCAATTAAAAAAAGTATTTACAATACAATGCAAAATTTAAGAAAAGCATATTTTAAACATTACAGTGAAATCTTCTAAGCAGTCACTTCCAATTCAGTAAAAATAAATGACTGTTATGTTTTATTTTGTCTATGACATCGATCACAATTGGATTAAAAATAATAATTTCATGCAAACTCAAATTTATAAAATAACAATTATAAAAACTTGATGACATAAAGAAATAAAAATAAAAATTAATATACTGTACATATATTTACATAATGTAAACTTACAATGGTTATATGGAACGTTACCAATTCATTCTTTACAGAATATCTTACCATTACTTTTTTTAACAAAAAATACACTATTTACATATTATTAAATTCAACACCTGTGTCATCTAATGGTAAAAGATGCCCCAACTCGCAATCACTCAGCACTGGTAATGCAGCAATGTTATGATTACTCGTCAACTTTGCTTTTATCGTTTTAATCTTCCAATTCCCACTTGCTAGAGGGTCTTTCAGTAGTAAAAACATCTGCTCAAAAGTACCGAAAACATGTCCAACCGTTTGATGTAACGTACCACACGCCAATACAGCCACTAATCCATTTGGTTGTGATTTGCCACGCACACCGTCAGAACACAAGTTTGGATGAAAATACAGGTTATAGTTTGTTTTAATTTGTTTGATTAAGTTAACAACATTGACACTACCGTAGGTTTCTTCGGTGATGTCGTTGTTGTTCGATGACAGATAAAATGATATATAGGCATCCTGCCAAAAGTGTTCAGGACTTAATCCTTCCTCGGTATTACATAACTTGAAGTACCAATCACAGAATTGTAAGGCAAGAGCATCAGCCATTGGGCCTTGGATACATATGTCCTGAACAACCTGTCAACAAACTATGAATTAATCAAGAATACAAAGTAAAAATGACTGATATGTTACATGTACAAACTATTTACTTTACAGTTATTGTTGTATTTGTAAATTTTTACAATTAAAAAAATTGAAAGCTAGTAGATTGTCATTAATTTAAAGCCATTCAACTGTAATTAAGAAATTTGAATTATATTCAGACTAGCTGTTACCCGTTGCGGCTTTGCCTGCAATTATAATGTAAGCAATAAAATTTATAGTCGATTTTCAAAATCAGAATAGGTCATTTCATTTTAATATATTGCTATATACAATATCATACGATTTATGGTTTTCGGCCAAGACATATAAATTTTTGCTACTCGATACGCTAAAACAGGGTCATGTCATATTTTAATAAAATACAGTACAGTAGTACCTCGCGATACGATGTGTTCTAGATACGAAGTGGAATATCGCAAATATTCGTGCTTGCGAAACGATACGTTTTTCGCGATACGATCCCAATACTCTTGCCGCTTGAAATTGTTTTGAAGTTGGCAAACCTCACACGTCACTAAGCAAGCCTCAATACGTCACTATTCAAGCTGTTCTGCTATTGGTCGACTTGACATCATCTTCCTTTCTCTATAAATCCTGTTCTCCTATTGGTCGGCATCACGGCATCGTAGGATACCGAGTCCACACAAAGCGTTAATGTGATATCGTTCTCTCCTTCTCGAGACCGCGTGGCGTTCGTACAGTTCATACGATATTCTTGTGATTGTGTGATCGTAATATTATTTTGTGATAAACTTTATTCGCCATGGGTCCTAAATGTGCTTCTAGTGCTGGTGGTGATAAGGGGAAAAGAAAGTCATCGATAACCATGGAAGTAAAGTTGGAAATTATAAAAAAATACGAAAGTGGCATGCGCATCATGGCTATTGCTAATGAATATGGACGAAACCAATCGACGATTAGTACCATTATAAAGAATAAAGAAGCCATTAAAGCCAGCAAGTCTGCAAAGGGCGTTACCACCTTCATACAATAAAACTGCCCTTAATGATGAGATGGAGACTCTTCTTCTTATTTGGATAAAAGAGAAGGAAATTGCTGGTGATACGATAACACAAGCTGCTATATGCCATAAAGCCACTGCCATTTTTGAAGACCTCGCAAAAGCCCAGAGAGGCGAAGGGACATCAACACAAGAGGCCCCAACGTTCAAAGCATCTCATGGGTGGTTTGAACGATTCAAGAAGAGATCGGGGATACATAACGTGGTCAGGCATGAGGAAGCTGCCAGCGCCGATGAAAAAGCAGCGCAAGAATTTATCGAGACCTTCAAAAAGTTAATCCTCGATGAAGGCTACATCCCTCAACAAGTCTTCAACTGTGATGAAACGGGGCTTTTCTGGAAGAAAATGCCCCGTCGTACATACATCACAGAAGAAGAAAAGAAACTTCCTGGACACAAACCCATGAAGGATAGACTTACTCTTGCCCTATGTGCAAATGCCAGCGGGGATTTAAAAATAAAACCCCTACTGGTATACCATTCAGAAAATCCTCGTGCCTTAAAGGCACATAATGTGTCGAAGGATAAGCTCGCCGTCTTTTGGAGGTCCAACGCCAAAGCCTGGGTCATGAGGCTTTTATTTGTTGAGTGGGTTAATTGCTGCTTCGAACCTGCAGTGAAAAAATATTTAAAGGAGAATGGTCTTCCTCTAAAATGCCTCCTTGAGCTCGACAATGCCCCTGCTCATCCTCCTGGCCTTGAAGAACAGATACATCCCGACTTCGACTTCATCAAAGTGCTCTATCTGCCACCGAACACCACTTCCATCCTCCAGCCTATGGACCAGCAAGTCATTGCTAATTTTAAGAAGCTTTACACGAAGCACCTTTTCAAACGATGCTTCGAAATGACAGAGAGCACGCAACTCACACTCCGTGAGTTTTGGAAGAGTCACTACAACATTGTCCATTGCTTAGAAATCATAGAAAAGGCATGGGGTGAGGTCTCAAGGCGAACCTTGAACTCAGCATGGAGGAAATTCTGGGAACGAGACTTTGAGGGTTTCGAAATCCCTACTGAAGAAGAAACTGTGGATGATCCTGCTCCATTGGAGAAGATTATTTCTCTGTCAAAGTCTTTGGGGCTTGTTGTCGATGAGGCTGACATTGACAACCTACTCGACGAGCACGAGCTCAACACTGATGACTTGAAGGCATTGGAGGCAATGCAAATCAGCGATCTTCAAGAGGAACATCATTCGAGTGGTGAGGAGGAGGTGGAGGTGGCACTGACATCTACGGAAATACGGGAAGCCATCGGTTGGTTTGAAAACTTAAACAGTTTTATTGAAAAAAAGCACCCAGAAAAAATGCGTACAGCTTGTGCAATGGAAAATGTGAATGACATTTGTATAAGTCATTTTCGAAACATTTTGAGGAGTCGTCAGAAACAGGCTTCTTTAGATAGATATTTTTCGAAGAGTAGTGCCCCAGAAAGTGAAGAAGCGAGTGTTTCTAGTAAGAAAACTAGAAAGGAAAGTGAAGACGATGATGTATCACCTCAAATTTAAGTTCAGTTAGTTAAAAAAAAAGCAAAAAAAAATTACAAAAGATAAAAATTATTAAAAAAAATTGATTTTAAGTTTTCATTACTGTGTCTAAGTTTTAGAAACGCTGTACGCAATTTATCAGTGTCGTAATAAAAACTATTAACCCGTACTGTACGTACATACGTACGTATCATCAGCTGTGTGTGTGGGTGCTGTTACAACCACCACCAACTAACCCTCATGTAGCTATCTACCACCACTCCTCACCATCCCCACTGAGCTCTGCTCCGTCACCTTGCTTACCCTCGCTGACTGTACAGTACTTTACGGTAAGTGAAATTAATTTTTCTTTTTCTTTTTTATTTATTTATAAGGTTATTTTAATTTATAAATGTTTATTGTGTGTATGTGGTACTTAATATACTATTTTGTGACTAGTTATTATTACGTATAGACGATTTTGGTATTTATATATGGGGCGTTGCACGAATTAATTAAATTACATAAGATTACATTGTTCATTATATGATTTTTTTACGATACGATCCCGGTCCAGGAATGGATTAAGATCGTATCGTGAGGTACCACTGTATTATTAAAAGTCATTATTATACAATTAAACTGGAATAGTATTGTGTTTATCTCAGTAACGTGTTCAC
Organism: Callitettix versicolor; assembly: GCA_022606455.1. Classification (NCBI taxonomy): domain Eukaryota; kingdom Metazoa; phylum Arthropoda; class Insecta; order Hemiptera; family Cercopidae; genus Callitettix; species Callitettix versicolor. The sequence goes on along the minus strand of CM040190.1, from coordinate 40,981,878 downwards.
ACCAAATGTAATCTCATTTGGTCCAGTAGTTAAAGTGTGATTGAATAACAAACAAATAAACAAAAACAAACTTTCAGAAATATGAATAGCTTACCCGTCACGGCTTTGGCCGCAATCATAATATTGCTATGATTGCATTAAAGATCATGCACCACCGTGTTAGTTAAGTTTTGGAGTACTCTTTAAAAAAAAAAGGTTTTTATCCTGCATCACCGTATAACCCAACAACCGTGTCAGTTAGGTTAAGGAGGTTTTTTTAAAAACCTTTTTAAAAAAATAAATAAAGGTTTTTTTAATGCATCACCGTGTTAGGCCTAACAACCATATTAGTTAGCTTATGGCGTATTCTATAAAAAAATATAAAGATTTTTCACGCATCACTATGTTAGGCCTAACAACCGTGTCAGGATATGTGATATTCTTTAAGAAAATATAAAGGTTTTTTTACGCACCACCGTGTCAGGCCTAACAACCGTGTCAGTTAAGGTTTGGAGTACTCTTTAAAAAAATAAAGGTTTTTTTTCAGACATCACCGTGTTAGGCCTAACAACCGTGTCAGTTAGGATACATAGTATTCTTTAAAAAAATTTAAAGGTTTTTTCACACATCACCGTGTTAGGCCTAACAACCGTGTCAGTTAAGGTTTGGAGTACTCTTTAAAAAAATAAAGGTTTTTTTTCAGACATCACCGTGTTAGGCCTAACAACCGTGTCAGTTAGGATACATAGTATTCTTTAAAAAAATTTAAAGGTTTTTTCACACATCACCGTGTTAGGCCTAACAACCGTGTCAGTTAGGATATGTAGTATTCTTTAAAAAAACATAAAGGTTTTTTTACGCATCACAGTGTTTAGGCCTAACAACCGTGTCAGTTATTATATGTGGTATTCTTTAAAAAAATATATAAATGTTTTTTTTATGTATCACCGTGTTAGGCCTAACAACCGTGTCACTTAGGTTATGCACTATTCTTTTAAAAAATGGGTTTCCTATCACCCAAACCAATGTGACGTATTTTTATTGTTTTACTGATCTACAGATCAGTAAAACAATAAAAATACGTCTACAATCAGTACAACACTGTACTGATTTTTGCCGGTAGCAATTTTGAGGTTATGTTGGTCACTTTTATTTTCGATTTTTATCGTACTTCTCCTACTTTCATATTTTTGATTCTTGCTTTTGGGCACATAATAAAGCATTTTAGTAACAAAAATATCGAAAACTCCAATAGATGCTGCACTGCATATTTACCATTTTTTCATATAATGTAATTACACAAATATATATACTACCTTACAATTAAAGTATCCTAATAAAATTGTATATAATATATATATTCTGCACTCTGCTTCAAAAACATTGAAAAGTCTTAAATGAAAAATACCAGATTGTGATTATTAGATGAAAATGTAACATTAAAAACAATAATTTTGCAATAAATAAAACATAGATTAAGATTTGTAAAATGGGTTTAGATCTATGTCCAATCTCAGGTGCCTAAATCTCATGTTCAGTAAACAGTAATTAAACCTAACTACAGTTAACAGATGTTACAAAACTACATACTAATAATTATTTTGGGCTGGGTAAGTAGTATAATGACGTTTTTTAAAACGGGAATAGGCCTATGTGCATCTCAGATACTTAAACCATATTCGTACCAAATTTCATCTCAATTGGTCCAGTGGTTAAAGCGTGATTGAATAACAAACACACAAACTTTCAGAAATATAATATGAATTAGATCACATTTATGTAGGGGAAATTTAATTAATATATGAAACCTGTAATAAATTCTACTTCTAATCCTATTATTTATTAATGTTATATATTGTCAGTTGTTTCCTTTAAAAAAATTCTCCCACCCTAAAATTATGAACTATTTGAAAGTTACAAATTAAATCTTAACACTGGCTTTTTTAATTATAGTAGAACGACATATTTAGTGTCATTCTACTATAATTAATAGTGTACTGAATGTACATATTTTTGATATAGTTTTCAAATTAAATCCATGATCAGTATTTCCTAATTCTGATAAAATTTATTTTTTTGTTAGCAGAGATGTCCAATCTTTTTCATTCAAAATGAGATGAAAGATTGCATTATTGTTTCAATCAGATTTGAAACAAACTTATAAAAATAAAAGTTTTATAAGCCTATTGTAACTAAGGACAAAAAGCTTTACTATGCTATTCGTCATAGCTGACTACAAACTCATTCCTTTGTTTATTAAGGAATGTGCATAAACAGAATGTTTTACTTTAGGTTTTGATTTTTTTTTAACTAATAACATCTAGTCTAGGTAACAATATTGACTAACATTCTTACCATGTTATTTTTAGCAATCTCTTGATTCTGCCAATAATCAACAGTTAATTTAACTAATGAAGCCTTGTCATGTATACCAGGAATAGGAACTTTCTTACAATGCAAATAGTTGAACAGCAATTCTTTGGAAATACGTTTTCTATTTAACACTTGTTCCAGACTAATAGAGTGAAGGATTATAGCCTCGATTGCTTCTGTGAAACAAAAACACTAACATATTTTAAGTAGGCTCTTAACAATAATCTAAAAACTAACACTGCACTTTCTCCTGCAAGTCGAGGTTTAGTGAACAATTTTTATAATTACAATTTTGCCTGTTAGATAAAAGTACTAATAATAAGTACAAAATTGTTAGGCCTATTTGTTTTTGTGAGGTAATAATTATGTATGATATTCTATGTAAACAAATTACATAGTGGCTTACTACTTGATTTTTAATTTCAAAACGACTATCATAGACCATTACTCGCCCTCTGCTTCTCTCGTCATATAGGCCTAAGCCCTGGTCACACTGCACTAAGTAAGAATGCATATATACAGTCATTTAAACTAACATATAAGTTGTATTAATTATATAACAGTCGGATATTAACATAACCAGTGATATCCAAGAAATTGTTTTCAATTGGAAATATACATTTTCCTAAATGTATTGATAAAAAAGTTTTTTGGGGTTCAAAAAGAAAAATAAAATAACGTAAAAATAATGTAGTATAGTATTATGTGTAGTATATGTATAAAAGTATCATCTGATTATTAAAATTATTAATTTATTTTTTAAACTACTGAGTAAATACTGCTTCTGCTAGTACAATGTTTGTTATTTATACTTTATAATACAGAAAGACTAACTTTTCGAAAATTACTAAGTTATTGTATCAATTTTGAAGTCAACAACAATCCTAAATTCAATTCAGATACGGGTATATTTTAAAAAATTCTGTAATATTGGTAGTCATATTAATACTGTTATTCATATTTTGCCTACCAGAAACTGATAAAAGATCATATGAAGCTAGAGTACTACTAAAAAGTCTTACAAATAAATCAATAAAAAAGTATGGTTTATAAAGGTATTTGTTCAACTAAGTTATTATCATGTAATTATATTTGTTTAACTATTACAGTACCTAGCCTACTGTGTGATGAAATTGTCATTTAAATCTGAAAAACATTTATAAAGTTATGATTTATACAATTAATGGAACTATTTTGTAAAATTATATTACTGTTTACATTACATGGAGCATGAACAGTTTACTACGCCAAGTATTACTTTGCAAAGTAGTCTGCAATCAGTATGCTGGCAAGAAGTACGACATATGATCCAAGCATAGAGCAATAACAAGGTTAGTAAGTTTCACATAAAACCGTGTAGTATGTTAGTTTAGGTTTTTCCAATCCTTTGATAATTTCTGCAAAATGATTCTTTGGAGTCCTAAAAATATGTCACAGAGAAATGACGAAAAAAGAGATTTTATCAAACCCTAAGACAGATGATCAATTCACAGAAGATGTTAAAATAACTCTGTGAAATGATTTCCCTAAAGAAAGTAAGTGATTTGCTCAAATTCCTTAACTATTTTAGTGAAAAGACGAAATACGTCATGACTCATAGTTTTTTTTTTCTTCGTTTGTTACCACTCCCCTCTGGCATCTATGTCGATCAGCACAAACAATTTCTTTATTGACAAGACAACTCAAACCACTTAACAACTCTACTTCAACAGTTAAAACATCTGTACTTTTACTTGCATCAGAAGGGAAAACAGCTATCAGCAACTGTAAAGCATGTTGTGTTATTTATGGGATGGAATCTACTGGAGCAATTCATGTGACATTTGAAAAAATCCAGTGCATACAATATGTGGGCAGACAGTAAGAGAAGAAGGATATGGGATCAAAAATTCTATGCTATTTATGCTAAAAAAGAGAGCATTAAAGATCAAAGGGAAAATACTTCAAAACACCTGAAAATACCAACTGAAAAAATGAAAGAAGTTTATTTTAAGAATTTTAAAGATGTGTTAGTGGATTCCAGAGTTTTGGTTGATGTACCTAAAGTAGATAGAGGTCCATTAGATGGAAATAACATTGTGGGGATCGTATTAGATACGAGGGCGGTTTGATAAGTCAGTGACTTCTTGAATTTCCCGCGCAGTTACTCCAAATGCAACAGTGCTGCCGTCAACTGTAATCTATCAGTGGGCAACTTCCTAATTTTGAACAAGCTATGTCGTGCAGTTGGTGTTTGACAGCCGTTCAAAGCAGACAACCTCGTGAATTTTTACGAAAATGGAAAAAAGTGAATTTCTTGTGCTGATTAAACATTACTTTTTAAGTAAAAAATCCATCACTGAAACTAAGGAAAGACTTGATAAATACTACGGGGACTCAGCACCATCAATTTCAATGGTTAAGAAGTGGTTTACAGAGTTCCATTGTGGTCGTACCAGCACTAGTGATGCCGAACGTTCAGGTCGCCCAATAGACGTGATCACGCCGGAAATCGTCGATAAAATCCATGAAATGATATTGGATGATCGGAGAATGAAAGTGCGTGAGATGACTCATCCTGTACGTATCTCAACTGAAAACGATCACCGGCAAATATTATTCAAAGCTTTTGCACAGATTCGACGTTGATTTGAAGCAAAAACGGCCACATTTGGCGAAGAAGAAAGTGCTGTTCCATCAAGACAATGCACGTGTGCACACTTGTCTAGTCACAATGGCCAAAAATCCACGAATTGGGATACGAACTGCTACCCCATCCAGCATATTCTCCAGATTTAGCCCCCTGCGACTATTTTCTGCTTCCAAACCTAAAGAAGTGGCTGGGCGGTAAGAGATTTGAGTCGAATGAATAAGTCATTACCAAAACAAACACGTATTTTGAGAGCTTTAAGGAAACGTATTATTTGGAGGGAATAAAAAAATTAGAAAAACGCTGGACTAAATGTATCGAGCTAAAAGGCGATTATATTGAAAAATTAAATGTTTATTTGCCGAAAAAAATTTGTTTTATTCAAAAAGTCACTGACTTATCAAACTGCCCTCGTATAAAAAATAATTTTTAATAATTTGGTACCTCAGTTGGAATTATAAAAGATTGGCTACCTTGAAATGCTCTTCAAATAGCTACTACAACATTTACCAAAAAAACTAACCTAAGTCTGCGTGAGATTGCAGGAAAATTATTTTTACTTGGACATCAAGGATTTAAGAAATGTTTCTGTAAACAATCCAGAATACAATGTAAAACAAAAAGATGTGCCTGTAAAAAAGTAATGTACTTTTGAACATTATTATTTCTTAATTACATTTATTAAAAATGTTTAAAATCTCATTAAAAATATCCTTTTTGTTTTTCAAAATTTTAGCTTAAGTACCTATTTCTTTTGTTAATTAGTTTCAAATAAATAATTTATATTTCAATGACTACTGTTGTATTATTACCTATTCTATATTTAATAATGCATCATTTACTAAATAAATACTTTTACTATATAAACAATATTATTCCACCTTTTCACTAAAACAGCTAAGGGATTTGATCAAATAACTTATTTTCTTTAGGGAAATCATCCCATAGAGTGGTTATTTTAACATCTTCCATGAATATATCATCTACCTTAAGGATTTAATCTCAGATTTTATCATCTCCCTGTGACATAAAGACTACCTACACTAATTCGTTTGGTATTTATGCAGTGTAGGCCATTTTTTATTAAATATTGATTTCTGAATATTTTTTGTTTTATTTTGTACCTTATTATGTAATTAAACACACAATTGACCATCAAAAATAATTTTCTTAAAGATTACTTACAGTTTTAGACTGTTATTTACAGAATTATATTACGATGTCATACCTATTTACATTGCATTAAATATAATAAAGTTCATACACGGATTTACTGGTCATACCTGTTTAAATTTTTTAACAAAAAAAGCAATAAACCATAACATTTTAATGGCTATCCAAATGTGTAATGTGCATGGACCGGTAAATCTGTGTATGAAATTTAATATGTTTAATGCAATGTTAACAGCAATGATGCCATAATAGAGTTCCATAAAAATGGTCTAAAATCATTAGTAATATTTTAAACAAATATTTCCCGCTATTGAATATATGTTAATTAGATGTTAAACAATATTAAAAAATCAGTTTTTGAAAAAACCAGTAACACTGCATAAATACCCTTTTGGGGATGTACTACAGCTTTTGGTGAAAAAATAATGGAAAAGTCAAAAACAACCTACACTGCATATATACTATCCCTTTTACCATAATAAAATAAGTGGTAATTACCTTCACAAATAAAATTTTACTCATACAGTAACAATAAATTAGACCTAAATGTTATTATTGGAATGTTAATATTAATTAGGCTTTTTACATCTAATCTCCAACTTTTGGGTTAACCTTCCTACCTTCTTTGGTGTTTGGTTTTAACAGTCCATTTGTAACAGTCGCAGCAAGTGATAGAAGATCAGACAAAGCTGAAATACCACTAAGAAGTTCCGAAACGTTTGCCTTTTCTTCCGATGTCAACATTGCAATTGTTAGAAACACATATATATGATCTAAAACTCATAACATCGATCAAAACATATAACTCTCACAAATTCAATTTCAATTCAGGGAAGTAGTAACTAGTAAAACAAACTTTTTGAACAGCTGTAAGCAGTTTGCTCTACAATCTGTGGTTTAGATTTTGTGAAAGAGTTAACCGCAGATAACCAAGAAAGAAGGTTAAAACCAGGGATAAATTGTTATATTATCATCTGTTTTAAATAATTAGTGTATCTATGGTTTTATATGAAAGGACTTGCAGTAAGACTTACCAGAAGTAATATAAGAAATGTCCTACATACAAAAAATTTCATTTCAGTTAAAGTAGGCTATTTATAAAGATTAATTTTTAAGTCAATAAATAGCCTATATTACAAAAAGTGATTAGTTTAGAGTTATTTTTATTAGGTTTAGGCTGCACATACATAAGATTTATTTCACTTGTTTATTATAGTCTAAATTATGTCAATAAATTAGAAATGTTTGTAGCTCATGTGTGACTTACTTAAATATTAAACAATAATATATATTGGTTATTTAAGTATTTAACGTAAGTTATAAAACTAAGAACAAAATAATATAGTACTTACAAACAAAGTTTGGTTTCTTTGTGACTTGGTAGGAAACCTAAAAAAAAATGGTTTTTTTTTATTGTTAACACTCTAGCACTTGCAGTTACGGACTAAATAATATATATATATATATATATATATATATATATATATATATATATAGTCAAAAACTTCTTTATTATTACCTTAACTTCAGTTTCTCCTTTGACTTAAAATTAGAAATTGTACATAAGTTAAAAACAGGTTTTAAAATTTTTAAACGAAGGATTGTTTGATTAATAACCTTTGGTTCTAACCACTCTGTCGTTCAACTTCACATTATCCTCAGACTGTTTCGATTGTTGGAGTGTACCCATAGGGGAGTGTAGAGGTTTTTAATAAATACGATCTGTAAATGTAGTATATAGGTATTTGTATGGCCCTACGGTTGGCACCACTTGTGGCTAGTTGTCGCGCCCCGCCGCACGGCGTGCCTTTGCTACGGTGACCGCCACACCGATTACATGTAGCTCTCCTAGTTAGTACAATAAAGTTACTATTTCATAGTAAACCTGAAGAGTTTTCATTTATTTTAAGATTATATCCACGATATTACAGTAACAGTTTCATTTTTCCCCATAGAGTTGCACCCGACTGGTGGAAACTACCTCTCATTAGCACATTTTTTCTCTCTGTCCCAATGGAAATTTTCTGATTTAGCAGTTGGTTTTTTACACGGCAAACCTAATAACATGTTTTAAATTTTATGTACCTATGTTAATGGTTTAACAAGAGTTATTAAAAATTGGTAATTACATAAATTCTTCAATATTTTCTAAAGTGTTGATCAAATTAAAATTTAATAATTCTAGTCATTGTATGGAATTTGAATTAATACACAGAAAATGAATAATTGATACTGTATTCAAAGAAAAGCAGCTCTGAAAGTTGTTGGGTTTTTCTTAGTTTTTTCAAAACATATTGGAAAGTTTTGAATCATTTTTTTTTAATTTCAAATTTAATGAAATCTTATATCACTATATATATATATATATATATATATATATATATATATATATATATATATATATATGTGTGTGTGTACACACACACACACACATACGTAGTCGCTTATCTTGTATTTACCTACCGTTAACGCTGATCCCTCATCTTCACTAGTTTAATTGGCATGAAGTATGGACATTAAGCAACAAATAAAAAAATTAATGTGTGTGTGTGTGTGTGTGATCAACAGAAATGAAATTGTTTCACCTATTTGATTGAAAAAGATTGAACTGGAATTTTTGGAGAAAATAATATGAGATAACCTGTGTAATGTTTTATACTCTTATTTATTATAGTATTTTAAATTTCCCCGTTTCGTTAATTTCTCACACATATCCTTCCTCTTTTTAGTGCAAAAATAATATTTCACAGATTTGTTTGTTATGTATAATCAAATCTGTATGTTAATATAGGAAGAAACAGTAACATTATTTTGTTCAACTTTAAATTTTATTGGTTTTATTGAGGCTAATAAAGTTTGTAATAGGTACAAATTATAAAAATTAATGAAATATTTCTTATGCTACAAATTTTTACGTAAATCAATATTAAATATTACGTTAATCTTTATAAAATGAATGCAATTTTATATAAGGCGTGAATAATGGTAAAATAATAATGGCTGTGAATCAATGAGTGAGCTGTTTCCGTGTTTCTTTGCATAATTTCTCAATAATTATTTTGTTTGTAATCAAGGAAAATAGTCCTTATAAACAATTAGATTTTTGTAAAGAATAAGTCAGTATACATTAATTTAATCATTGTATACCTTATTATGTTACTGTATAATAAAAATTTATTAATTGTAATTCTTTATATCATTTTATAAAATTTCATTTAAGAGAAAAAGAAAGTGCTGACGTAAACTTATCTTGTATTCATACGCACGCAGGCGCTTTACTCGTGGGTAGGGGAAGGAAAAGCTGAAGTCGGCCATTTTGACTTCTTCACAACTACACTGTTTGTTTGGACGGACGCTCAGATTACCGGCAACAACTAATTTTAGTACATTTGGAAAATGAGAGTAAAAAACAGCGATTTAGATGAAGACGAACAAGGGTGAGTAAATAATGTTATCTTATTTTTGCTGTTTTAAACATAATAAAGATAAGACTTATAGCGTAGATATTATCCCGCTAAAACAAGGGCGTTTGCCATGCTATTCTGTTCTAATAATTAAGACAGGATAAATGTGATCACTCTTAGAATGCTAGTAATAAATCATATCTCATTTTACCTGAAAAATATTCTGTGCTTGTTCAAGTATGCGAATCTCTTGATACATTTTATATTTAGTAACATTCCTGTCCAATTATTTAGTCTACTACCTTAGTATAAATGGCGTCCTCAAGTTTTAGATAAATGATTGCCATGTGTAACAGTATTAAATGATTTTTTTTTTAATGTTGATCTATGCAAGACTTGGTTAAAAAAATGTTTATATTTAAATAACTTAATATTAATATGTAAGATTATGTTTATAAGTAATACTTAGTAATAAGTATTAAAAATTTATAAGTATTAAAAATTTAGCTGATTGGTCATAATAATATCTTCATACTAGGCCTTTAGATTGTCTAAAAAAGGAAACAAGCATAAACAGATATTACAAATCTGTTTTAATTGTATGTTTATGTAATAGGCTCAGAAATTAGATCTGTAAGAATATTAAATAAATGTATGTGCTATTGTTTAGGCTAAGCTTCTAAATAGCATTAAACAATAAATGTTGATGTTAGTGGTGTGACTACTCATATTTCTTAATTTAAAATAGGTTGTTTATGCAAATGCTAACTTTCCTTTTTATGAATTTAAAGTATTTTTTGTTCTATTACGTACTATTAAATTTAGTAATATTAATCCCTGGAAGATAATTTGCAATTTTTAACAACTTTTGCAGTAGCCTATTTATACAGTGTAGATTGTTTTTTTTCAAATTGTGATTTTTGAATATTTTTTTGTTTTATTTTATACAATTAACACCTATAAAACACCTCTGGAAAATAATTTCTTTAAAGATTACTTAAGATTTTATACCATTTTTATAGAACTATATAATGGCATCATATTAAATTTACATGGATTTACTGGTCATGTACGTTGTTATTAACTACATGTATCCTACTTACTGCTCATGCGCGTTACTTTTTTTTTTGTTTTAACGTCTGATTATTGTGCACACGGGCTAATCCACACGATAGGATAATTTATAGCGTATGAAAATGCCAAGCCCTCGCTAGGAATCGAATCCGGGTCCTCGGGGTGAAAGCCTAGTACGCTATCCACTAGGCCATCGAGGCGGCTACCGGCACATTACAATTTCTGACAGTCATTAATAAAAGGTTTATTAATTATTTGTTAATTTTATATGTTTTACCTTTTTTTGTGTTAGGTTCACCACCTGACAACAGTGTCATTTAAGTCATTTGATTTTTTTTTTAATATTAAAGGGTGTTTATTATTTTAGCGATCAAAAACATGTTACCTACAGGATAAGTAGTTCATTTAGGTTGAGTTTTTTTTTTTTTTTTTTAATGTAGTGTTTTTATCACGTAACAATCATGATAGGTTCACTAACCAAACACCATGTCAGTTAGGTTATTTAGTACTTATTTTTATTTTAAAAAAGTAAAAGGATTTTTATTGTTTTAACATTAAAAAACATTTTGCCTACTTTTGTTGTGCGATAGCAATTTTCAGGTTATGCAGGTCACTTATTTTTGATTTTTATCATACCCCCCCCATTCTTTCTGCGCTTTTATGTTTAGGATTATTGCTTATGGACATTTTAGTAAAAAAAATTACTGAAAAATTGAAAAACCTGCACTGAATATTTACCTGTTTTGTTACTGAATTGCATTACTTCATTATATCCACTGTAATATTTTAATAGGATTGTGATGTTTATTAATTTACACACAATAGTATTGATTAGGTTATTTAGGTTGTTTTCTGCTAATCTTTTTTCTGACATTTTGGGACTTGCAAAAATCATGATTTTAACTTTTTTTTATGTGCTATATTATTTTGTTGAGAAATTAATCTGCAGATGATTAAATTTATTATGATAAACTGTTTTTTTTTTCATGACCAGCCATGATACTAGTTACAAAACGTTAGTACATTTGTACCCTGGTTAACGGTCTTATTTCGTTCCAGAACTAAGACTGTTATTTGAGTAGACTGCTGTGCGAGTCAGCGTTTACAACAGAGGCTTATGGAAAACATTTTTTAATTTGTTGCGTAGAAAAAAATAATAATAGAGAACTCGCTATTTATATATCAGAGATGAAGAATGAAGAAAATTCACAAAACAGAAATCACATTTCAACTAAATTCATACAAATTAGGACAAATCAGTACTTTTTTAGTTCATACTATAATTTTTTTGTAATGTTTTTATTGTCACTCTAGGTTTTGTCCAGGTGGAATTTTGCAGTAATTTTAAATTAATAATTTCACAATGAGCTAGAGGTTTGATATTGTGTATACAGCTCTAAACTCATGACCAACTCTAAACCAATAACAGTACAATAACATTGGCTTATTTATAATTATTGAAAGGTGTCATGGTAACTATTACTGAAATTGTTTTGGCATTATTTTGGCAAGATCATTTAATTAATATACACAAAAAAATTGATAACAGGATTTAAACGACAATTTGAATCTCATATACAGAGACACTTAACGTTTTGTTAAATTTAAAAATCAACATTATATAACATGATAATATAACGGTTAAAAAATTTTAAGGGTCTAACAAATTGAACACAGTAAAAGAGTTGATGACACACTAAGTAAAATTGGATGTGACTGAAATGGGAATAGGAGTGGGCATCCTGAGATCAGATAACCTAAGAAATATCATGTTAGTTATTGTTCTAAAAACTGAACACCATGCAATCAAAGGCTTGTTCGTGTTAACTCAGCACAATTTTATTTTTATATTTACATATTTGCTTAGAAATAATTTAACAAAATTAAAATACTGATAATAATGTTCAGCCCTTTATCTGAAACCTAAACTGTTAAGTGGTTTTTCATTTCATGAATTAGATCATTTCTTATTCCGTGAATTAGACCATTGTGTATCGCTGCGTTTTTTGAGGAATATGGCAAAACACCTTACAACCAAGTCGAGTTATGTTACCAAGTTCTTTTTTTTTTTGTGTGTTTAACGTCCGACTATTATGCACACTAAGGCTAATGCATAGGATGGGATGATTTATAGTGTATAAAAATGCCAAGCCCTGGCCGGGAATCGAACCCACAAACAATAGCCAAGTCGAGTTAGGTTATCAAATTCTTTTTCTTAAAATTTTAATCATTAAGATCTTTAAATTTAATCATTTATCGTTTTCACCATTAATACAAATATCCTACTTGCACACAGGTGGTCATTTTTAGGTTGCATTTATCACTTTTTTGTAACCAGTTGTTTCTGCACTTTTATATTTTTGATTATTAGTATTAGGTATGTAATGGTGTTTTACTGGAAAAATTATGAAAATTGATAAAAGTCCCAAAAACGTAGTTATTTTTTTTTTAGTTTCATACTTTATTTATTAAAATAAATAATAAATAAAATAAAGCTGCACTCACAAAAATGAATTGTCAGTTTTTGTAATTTTTTCTCCAAAACATTTTATTACATGTCAAAAAGTAATAATAATACAAAATATAGAAGTATGGAAGTTAGAAAAAAAATGGAAAGTATAAATAATCGTTATTGCATGAAGTGGGTAACATGTTTTTAATTGTGAAAATGATTAATTAATAATGTTATTAATAATGAATAAAATATTATTCTTTTCTTTTTTTTACCTCGTAGGGGGGGTGAAGACTAGGTGCACCTATTGAGAGGATTTATACATCCCTCCCTATACCCAAGTCTAACATACACTTACATTTAGGGAGGCCGGTAATAGCCTCAATAAGCTTTTTGCCTTAAAATTAAAAAAAAAATTAACTTCAAAACCTGAGTTGGTTTTTGCATTTACCGAACTCTCTTGGTTATTTACAATTGTAGGTAATGTGTTTTCATTTGCAAAAGTGATTTATTAAAAGTGTAAAATTTATAATGAAAAGATATATCTTTCTTTTTTTTAAAAAAAACTCTAGAACTTAACTTACTTGGTTATTTGTGAAAGTAGGTTATGTGTTTATCATCATGAAAAGTTAAATGTGTTATTAATAATATGGTATTTTTGCTTTTCCATGTAATTTATTAAAGTAATGATTTTTACAAATTTTTTTTATGTACTTTATTGTCGAATTAAAAAATCACCTACAGAAGATTACATTGTAATGTCATTGAAGTTTGCTTTGCATGTAACATGCTAGATTACGCAAAGTTACTTACTATGCAAGATTATTACGTGACCTACCAATATACTGCTAATTCGTGTTATCACAATATAATAAATCAGTTATTGTCGTATTAATTTTTGTAACAAAACTTCTAATTCTCGGAGTAAAAACGTCATGCTTAAATCAGTATGTTGCTAATTGTTGAAGTGATTTTTTATTTAAAATCATGGCAGCTGTTATTTGTGGACTTTATATTTGCCCCTTTTTGTTACTTTAGGTTGGGATTATTGTTGTGTTGTCGATTTTCTAATAAATTAGCTTTTTTAAAAATACGTATTTGTGTTCTGAGTGCGGCAATAATTGTAAAATTGATAAAAAAAGGCCTCTTATTCTTTTCATGATTCACATACATACATACACATAAGTAATCGCATTTAAGTTTCACGATGAAAAACTACCTGTTTTTACCAAGAACCAAGTCTCGTGTCGAGGAGTTAGGTGAATATTCAACAACCTAGTCTAGTTTGGTTCTTAACCTTTTTAGTTTTTTTTATACATAATTTTTAAAACTATGAAAAACACATTAAAGATTTGTATCTACGCGTGTAGCATGTCAGATTTCTTACACCAGTTAGTATGCCGTGACCTACAGAGATAATTTTTTTTTAGTTTAAAAGGGTTTAGGTGTGTGTAAAAAAAATGGAAGTTCTATTTTTGTAAAAAAACCGTGTGATTCTATTAGAAAAATGAAATATTGGAGTGGCCATCATAGTATGGCCCAGATATGGGACCATGAAGTGAGCGCCGATCCTTACATCTAGGTGTGTGTATGTGCTTGTGTGTGTGAGAGAGAGAGAGAGATTAAAAAACCCTTCAAAATTAAAATTTTACTAATTAAAAAACAGATTATTTGGTGAAACTAGATAGTAAAAGACAATTCATTAAAAAAGGACATAATTTTACATCGCTTGTGAGTAATGGACAGCTTTACAGCTATACTACTCTTGCCATACAAGTCACATGCTTCTTCCAAACTAAAGCTCTACATTTATCCTAATCCTATCTTTCCATATTTATTTAGGTCTGCCTGCCTGTTTCTTTTTAAGTGACAAAATACTTTTGAATTGTAAAAAACCTCTGAAGATAATATAGAAATTTAATTATCTACTTTCATTTTAAAATGAATGTTAACAAGTAAACTAGAAATTGCAAATTCTTTTTAACAACACACAAGTTGCCAAGTGAGTTGAACTTCTTGGCTAGCTTTCAGATGTATATAGGTTGCATGAAATAACTATTACATGTTTTTCCATTTGAATTAAATATTTATAATAAGATGATTTTCTGCATTTAATTTTCCAAGTTTACATATTTGTGAAAGGATATTTTTGTAGTAGTATTGTACTGTGTTGTACTCACAATTATGTATGCAAGATGCTAGTAGAAAGTTGTGAGTGTTTGTGTGCGTGTGTGCATTTGCTTCCCACTTTGCAACTTTTATCTGATTTGATTTAAAAAATTGTTACACTTTTTAAATCTAATTTTGCAATATTAGTTTGCATTAATATCTGCATGGATTAAATTTTTAAAATTTCATTAAAAATACAAAAAATAATCTGTCAGCAGCGCTAAGGGTTCGTTTTTAAATTTTCATTGTATTTTTAAAATGTTAATTTATGTACATGTCAACACTGATAGTGATAGTAAAATCAGTCTTCCAAAAATATGCGCTGTAAAAATTTACATTTTTTTATGATTTGGAATTGCCACCATTTTGAAACAGTTGATGGGATTCTTCTGTGTAATAAACTTATACAAGCTTTTGCCAAAATTATTTTTTTGTATTGAGAGAAAATATTTGAGGTCAGGATTATTGTTTAAGGTCCCATGATTTAAGTATTAGTCTTGCAATAATGTCAGGTCCAATTGAAGGTAAAAAAAAAATAAAAAAATATATTATAAATATATATGCAATAAGCTAATACATTTTAATGAATAGTTTATTGTTCTGTATTTTTGAAGTGTATTAGATACATTGTCTAATGGGGATTAATTTAACATAAAAATGCACTTTTAGATGATTCGTCAATTTTTGTAATTTTTCTACCATTTTTCTTGCGTACCCAAAAAGTATCTTGCCAAAACGGGAAGTTAAAAAAAAATTGAAAATAAAAGTAACATGTATTACCTCAAATATCGCTACTGCTCGAATTAGGTAACATGTTTTTCATTGCAAAAATGTTTGTTATTAACAGTGAAAATAATATAAACTTGTCTTTAATTTTTAACAAAAACTTGCCTCTGTTGTTAGTGAATTTAGGTAATGTTTTTATTGCGAAATTGATTAATTAAATACATGTTATTAATAAAAAAAATTAAGAAAACCTAACATCTCAGTTGTTGGTGAAAAGAAGAAACTTGTTTTTCTCATCATGAAAACAATTAAATAAATGCATGTTATTAATAATGAAAAGAATATAAAGGCTTAAAAAATAGGAAACTGACGACTTAATTGAATATATAACTGCTAGAAAGCCTATGCAAGATTACTACATCAACATGACCTATCGATATACTACTGATGCAAGTTATCACAGTATAATAAATCAGTTATTGCTCAATGATACCGAATAGTGGACTCTACTGGGAACAACAATTACTGGTTGGAAAGCTTGTAATTAATTACCTTTCAGTTACTTTGGTTTATTGTGCGACTGCTGCACACACAGATATGATCAAAAAATAGTGGAGTGAACTTATACATACTATCACACAATTTAAAAAAAATCGCTTTGTGGGATATTTAGCCAAATTTCACTTTACATTTAAATGTGGCAAATATAGTAAGTAAATTAATTACCATAACACTCATAAAGATTGACGACTTAACATTTTACACTTGCACTTAGGGAGGCAATAAGAATGTGCTTTTTGCCTTAAAAAAAACCGATTTGTGCTTTTACGGAGTACTAGTTACATACACCCATCAACCTAGTCGTTAGGTTCTTCAGTTTAAAAAAAACGTGTCCTTTATATTCTTTTCATTATTAATAATATGCGTTTAATATTGTTTTCACAATGAAAAACATGTTAAATTCTTTGTGCAGTAGTGATTTTGAGGTTATGCAGGTTACTTTTTTTATTTATCCAGAACTTCCTGTAGTTTTCTCACTTTAATTTATATTTTGTATTATTATACTTATTTGACTAGTAAAAAAGTGTTTTGGCAAAAAAATTATGAAAATTGACAAATCACCTGAACTGCAGGTTTACATAATTTAAAAAAGAAAAACATGTCTTCGAAAGTCATTGCCAACTGTTCACATAATCATTGCAGCCCTTAAAAAATATTCTTTAGTGTAGTACTTCAGTGCTTAAAATAAACAAGTTTTTAGGCTAACCAATGATATTAAGTGAATTTGTGAATTTGTAAACCAAGAAGTTTGCTAATAAGTCAAAGGCTCCTGCTTAGAATAAACAAACAGCTTAGAAATTATGACAAGAAGGAAATAAAATTGGTTGAGATAAGTTTTCAGTTGAGCGCAATGCAGATTGTGTAGTTTACTTTGTTTCACAGATAAGATTATTTAGAAAACAAATTTGTCACCGTAGCATAATGTTAAAATAATTGGGGCATACTTTATTCAAATAAATTATTAACTCCTTATTGTAAATTTTTATTCACCTACCTAATTTGCACAGGCTAGCCTGGCCATTATGGTACAAGCGGAGTGATATTTTTTTAAAAATAGGGATTTTTTAAAATAATTGCATGTTTGTTTTTTAAGAGTTAGAAAACTATTTATTTTGTCAGATCCAGTGGAGGTAGTAGATGTATCAAATAAGCAAGAACTTAATTTAGAAGCTGTCGCTAAAAAACAAAAACAAATGGGGTATATTGTATTTTACGGAGTGTAAGACACACTTTTTCTTAAAAAATTGCCTCCGAAAATCATGTGCGTTTATATTTGAAATTAATATAAAAATGTCTTGCATTTGAAAATGATCATTTATTCAATGCACGGGAAACCTATCTATCTGGTGACATTGGATTCAACTGGCAGCAGCAGTGCACCGATGCCATGAACATGAGTTGTTGGGATTCATAAGCTTACTAAGACTGTCTCCCTCCCGCCCTGCCATCACAAACTCAGAACACTAGCCTATGAAGCGTCATTGTTGTTAACAGTGCCAGTGAACTTTGAAAGTGATTTGTGTTATCGGTAACAATACAGTATTTTTGTTAGTGTTGTAATGGAAAAAATAATAAACTAAGAATTTTTTAGTCTGACTGCAGTCTAATAATTAAAATAGTTAAAACAATTTCTTTTTAATAGCCTAAGAATTAGGGTGTGTCGTGTAGTCCGTAAAGTATGGTAGTTCTGGTGAAATTTGTGTGTGGGTGGGTGGGGGGTGGTTATCATGAGCCTTTTTTTGTGCATGCTACAAATAGTACAGTAATTTTTGGCAGTATGATAATTTCTAATTTTTTCATGTTCTATTTTTTCTCAAATTTACATGTCATTTGTAATCAGTAAATCATCCCTTTTAACTTTATAGGGTACTAACCATTAATGATATATGAATATTAAAAAAAGTGATTGTTGATTCCCCTAGAGTCAGAAATGTTTTTTATGCCTGTTTTAAAAATTGAGTGCTGTTTTTCCAAGTTGTAGGCTCAGACACCTGACAAAATATGGTTTTATAGTTTTCTGACTTATTGAGCCATAAGACGTATTAATGTTAATTGTTTACTTTTATAAGTTGCTGATATTTTAATTATAAAGTTATTAATAGGTTGAATAAATATAAGCAATAACTTTTGGGTAGAATAATGAAGTTGAAGTTTACAAATAAATGTGCATTTTTAACCCTTTTAAGCCATTGTTTGACCGTAACCAAGGTGTTCTGTTGTACAGGCTGCTGGCTGAAGATCCCTCCGCTGGGAAGATCAGCGCTGCAGCCTCTGACGAGTTAGTAGTTAGAATAAGCCAAAGTCATTCTAGTTCTAAGTCATTTGATAAAAACTGTTTGGCCATTTTGTTTACTGTAATAAATTTAAAATACAGGAAAAGAGTAATTCTAACATTGTAACCTTTGGATTGACAAAATTTACAATACAATTTCCAAAACCCTTTTTTGGCACGTCTGTTAACCAAGTTGGATTAATGGATGTGCCAAAAAGGTAATTAAAATTATAATATTAAAAAAAAAATCAAGATCAAAATAACCTAGAAAAGCGATTGAATTTAATAATGAAATTGAATCACTTTAATTTTACTTAAAAATATTTTTGGTGTAAAACCTCTGCTACTTTTATGTACTGTTGTAAATGACAAGTCATACTAGAAGCACAAAATCGTGCTCTTACAAATGCATTTTACGTTTCTCCAGCACCTATAATGGTGAAGCTAAAAAGTAGTTTTCACAAATTATTTAGGTACATATTACCCTAAAATATTCCCTTGAAAAATTAATAGAACTTATTTCTATATATATCTTGTTGATTTTGTTAATTTTTATATCTAAACAACTTAATAACCTGATACAACTTCAGATAAAATAATAGCAAATTAATAATAAATTGTTGTATTATTACTAATAAAATTTAATAAGCATTCTTCAACTGCCGGGAAAATTTTAACTAAATACAATATCATTTTTGATGTTTCTATTTTAAAAGTTTTTCTGATGTATAGTATAAATGTTATTCTTAAAATTATGTTTCTAGTTCAATCCCTACTTTAAAGAGCAAATAATTCAACAAATTTGCTTTAAAAGTTGTATGTAATTTAAAGTTTTTTTCCCAAACAAATTGGGCAACTTATATAAATCATATGGTTTTTCAAAAACTTGGGGGGTATAGTAGAACGAGAAATTAGTTTACAAATAAAAATTTGTTGTTACAGACTGTAAATCCATGACGGATATTTGTCATGGAAAAGTTATTCATAACAACAACTTATTGTTAAATAACTTAATTGAAGTTAAATAATAGTCAGTTTACATTTTGTGTAACATTATCCTGAGCTTTTGATAATTTATTAAATATTTCAATTTGTTCCATTTTCTGTATTTATATAAAAGAGAATTATTGGTAAACAATGGCATTAGTTAAACAGATATTAAGTTAAATTTTTATAATGTAGGCCTTCACATTTTAAATAAATTAATTTTGTTGGTCTTTTTTCAAATTTTTATTGTCAGAAGCATTTGAACAAAGAAAATGTTACAATAAATGAAATTAAGCCCTATACTTATTTCTTTATATTTATTATATGTGGTGTGAAAATTCATTTTGATAATCAGACTAAAAGTAGATTACCCCATCAAAAGTGTATTACTGTATTTAGGAAGTCAGTTAACCTCTCTTCTTAATATTGTAATTTTAAAATTATTAAAAAAATGAATGAATTAAGAAATAAACTAATACCAATAATAAGAAGAAATGATACTAATAGTTTTCATTTATTTAATAATAATTGGTTTTTTTATCTTTATAATTACTGTGTATTGGTTATGTGTATTATCACAGTAGTTATATTATTATCAGCAATTAATTGTACTGTTATCCCTACAAGTAATAATTATTTGTATTATTATTAATTACAGTATTAATACATTAATCTGTATTTTTTGTAAATATAATGTATTATCAAAATAATTATATTTATTGATTTTGATAATACTCGATAATATCTATAAAAATTGTAGTATGCATGTTTAAATGGTCACCCTTAGAACAGAAGCTATTTGCAGAAATTGATAACGAGCGAAATCTAAATGTCCTATGTAGCACTTTTTTTGTATTAATTAAAAAAAATTTCCATTACTAAGTCAGATCTATTTTGGCCTGAAAATAACTCTAAAAAGTCTTGTAAGAAATGTTCAAAAAATGCTTCTTAACATTTTGTAATTTTTCAAATTTTAATAATTTAAAAAAAATGTTTTAAATAAGGTCAGACAAATTCTTTATTAAAATAAATCTGAGAAATCATCATTGGAAATATCACTTTCACAGAATATATTTATAAATAGTGTCCATTTAAAATTTTAATTGGATACTTATTATTAACAGTCATGTGAATTTTTCATAAGGAAGGTTACCGAACCAGTTGGTATGCAAAATTTAGGATTAACACAATTTTGAAACTTGGAAATCTACTATGATTAAACAATTTTTTTTAATACAGATTTCTTGTCTTCAGTTGGTCTTTAACTTAAATACATATTCAGGCGCCAAACAAAGGTTTCCAAACCTGTTCTTTGAGAATGCATGTTTGCATTGACCAATTAAATATATACAAATTTTGATCAATGATGGGCATTGGTAAGCTACTAATACCACATATTTGATTTAAAAAGCAAAGCAAGAAGTCTGTAAAATGCAAATGAAGCAGTGCATAGATCAGTATTGTGGTTGCAGGAACTCAACACCATAAATTAATTTTATGGTGCTTTATTGCAATCACTGGGTGGCATATGTAAGCTATTAAAATATTCATGAAAGTTATTTGTAGGCATCTGAACCACATTCATTCCAATTGGTATAATTAATTGCTGAAATACTTTGTGTCGATAATGTCATGAAATGTTATGTTCTGGCATCATTAGTGAATGCTTAATCTTCGTTTTAATTATTTCAATTATTTATAAGTGGCATACTATTTTTTATTGTTAGGTTATTAAGTTAAAAAACAATTTTTTGTAATGAACAATAATTGTGATATACAATTTTAAATAAAATAATAGCAAATTAATAATAAATTGCTGTATTATTACTAAAGTTTTTTTAATGTATGGTATAATGTTCTTAAAGTTGTTTCTTGTCCAATCCCTCCTTTAAAGAGCAAATAATTAGACTTATTTGCTGTAAAAGTTGTATGTAATTTAAAAGTTTTATTTTGCAAATAAATTGGGTAACTGATATAAGAAAAAATAATGATTTTGATATATATATATATATTATATATATATCTTTGGTGTTAAAAATGTGCAATTAGGAAAATGAATTCTTTTTATAATAGATTTTTGCTTAAAAAATTTGATCCCAATGAAAATATTTCAAGTACAGAGCAATTACTTTTTTTAATAAAGTTTTTTAAAAAATTAAGAAGTTTGAAATACAAGTAGCTTATTATAAACTTTTTGATAAAATTCCTCATTTGTTGTAAATTGCTTAAAATAAATCAAAAAGTTTTTTTTAATTATTAATAGGAAATAGTTCAGATAGCTTATTTATGTTTTGTTGTAAACAGTTTGTTAAATATTCTGTTTTATGTTGCAGAAAGTTGTTTGTTGGAGGTCTTAGCTGGGAAACCTCTCAAGGTAATATACACATATTATTCTTTGAAATTATGTACAAAATGTTTCAGCAAAAAGTTGACTTGTATATTAAATCTAATTGTGGAATACTCTTAGTTTCTACCTGTTGGAATTATCTTAATATACAAAGTATTAAATATAATGATAAATTATCTTGCGATTTTAATAGATCTATCAGTTTTCAGTCTTTTGTAAAAAGGAAAAAATGGGTTTGCTCTAACTTGTTGTATGCCTGTCTGGACACATAATAAGTCAGTTTTAACAGTTAGGATGAAATTGGGCATGTGAGTTAGGTTACCCAAAATTCTGGTTTTAATTTTCCCAAATAAAGTTTTTTTTAAGTCCTTTACTTGAAAAAAAATCATATTTTCCTCAAAATTTACATTATTTTCTTCACTGTTAGATCAAATATTTTAATTTTTCGAATTTTCTTTAAATAAAAACATGCATATAAAATAAATTGTTCATACATATTGCTTTTTAAGTAGCTATGTCTTTTTGTTATGAACTTTTTAAAATAAAAAAAAAATATAAAATGAAAACTTAAAACAAATATCTTTATTTGCAGAAGCCTACAATAAAAAAGTATAATAATATAGAAGTTTAAGTATTTGTGAGAAAACATGCATACATGTTTATAAATCATAAAAATGAAATCAATATTTAATTAAAATTTCTTTAAAATATTTAAACTTTGTAAACATTTCATTCTGTTTATAATTTTTTTAAATTGTCACCTAAAAAGACAAAATTTTGGTTGCAAAGGAAATAATATTAACATTTCACAATTGAGTCATGATTATATACAGTTGTTAAAATCAATACCCGAAGTATTGCCAAAATCAGATGGTGTCTATAAGTATTCCCCCCTCACCCCCCAAAAAACACATGTTGCCGTATACCCAAAAATTTGTTTTTGGAGCTATAAATAAATTGAAAAATTGCTTATTTTTTCATAGATTGTTCATCAAATTCTGATGATTCAACAGACTTGCAAATATCCTCGGTAGACAAATACCGAAGTAGATAATTAGCAAGTTAAAATCAGTTACAGTATGAATAATTTCCCTTAACGTCTGTATTTTATGTCATGAGACTAAGGAGGCCGTGGGAACAACATTAATGGAAAGAGTAAAGCTGATAGCAGTAACTGCATCTTGAACCAGAGCAATCTTGAAATGTGCCATTCAGAGACGCATCAGATACAGTACAAATAAACAGGAAAACTACAGCAATTATGTAAAAACTTAATAAAACAACAGATAATTATGAATATATACAGCAAAAATATTTTGTAGTATTTTTAAAAAACTAAGTTTTCCCAAAGTTTAAGTTTTTTCCTTAACAAACCACTTGACTGTATAATACAGGTGGCTTGCTTGTCAGGTTTAATATTTTTTTTTTTTTTTTTTTTAGAATAGATTTTTATATTAAATTGGATGCACTGACATCAGTTAAGAATTATGTAACCAAATTTTGAGATTAATCTGATGAACCGATTTTTAGAAATAAAGCACATTTTTTGTTATTCTGTTAATAGCTTCCACACTGGATTTTTCGGAGATTTAATTGAGTATGAGATAGTTCTATGTGATATTTTTATGAAATATTTTAGGTTATTTACTTTATTTATTCAAACCCTGTTTTCGAATTTTTCAACAAATTAACGGTTTTTCATTTTTCAGAAAATTTGCAAAGGTATTTCAGCAGATATGGTGACGTGATCGATTGTGTAGTAATGAAGAACAGCGAAAGTGGTCGATCACGAGGATTTGGATTTGTTACTTTTGCTGACCCAGCTAATGTAACACTAGTTTTACAAAACGGCCCGCACCAGTTAGATGGAAGAACGGTAAGCAAAGTACTAAAAACGTAAAAATCTTGTATGTTTAAAAAACTGATAATGCATTTGTTGGATACCTTATTTGATACTGTAAGTCTGTGTGCCTAACCTATCCCAGTGCACCAAGCCATATGGACTATAATTGTGCTTAAAGTAAATGAAGTTATATATGGTTCTTTTTTATATTGTATTTAAAAATTAAAATGCTTTTAAAAATAGGCTTCATATTTTTACACATATTCATAACATTGTTTTTTCCTTGTCCCCTTCAGTGATGTATCAACCAAATTCTTCTGTATATAAATATGTTAACTCCTAAGAAGTCAGTATGCACAATTTAATTTATTTTAAAAATATTTGGCAATTTACACTAAATTGTTTATTATTTTCAGATTGATCCCAAGCCATGCAACCCAAGAACACTTCAGAAACCAAAAAGAAGCAGTAGTTACCCCAAAGTATTTTTAGGTGGACTCCCCTCAAACGTTACAGAAACAGATTTAAGGACATACTTCATGCGTTTTGGCAAAGTAATGGAAGTAGTGATTATGTACGATCAGGAGAAAAAGAAGTCTAGAGGTAAATTAAAAGTAGATACGGTGTTTAGTTCAGGGTTGCCAAATGTTAAAAAAAATTGTAATCTTGTATGATGAAAACAAATTAGATTGAAAATTATTGAAATATGATTTTGGTACAGACATTAGAGTTTAGTGAAATGGAGTGTCTTTTGTGGTAACCACAATTACACAGTAAACAAACAGTTCATTATTTTGTGTATTAATCCATATTGTTGCCTTATTAGTTTCGGATACAAGTTTTGCTAAAAACTTCTTACCAGTTAAAAGACATAATCACTGTCTATAGTTGTTTCGTTAAATGATGGAAGCAAATTGCATAAAATAACAGTATCACATATAATAATGTAAAAGATATAAAAATAATCAATTTGTGTGGCATTTATTTCAGTTCAGATCGACATTGTGAAAGCTAAGGTGCTAAAACACATATACAAATATACATACAGTACACACTTAAATTTTAAATGGTCTTGGAAAACATGTTTATGAACTCATCTAATTATATCTTGGGTGTGTTTTGCCATGGTGGCTGCTCCAATAGCTTGTATTTCATTGTTCACTAATTGTGATGTGCTTGTAGAAACACCTGATAATATATGCATGAATTTAGTTTTTTTTTTTTTTTTTTTTGACAAGCCAATTGGTAAACTGTGATCAGCCAGTGCACTTGTGATTAATTTAATTTAATTTGTTAATTTTTGGCTAATTTCAATTGGAAAATGATTTATTGGATCAGCCACTATAATAAGTTATAAGAATATGAGACAACTAAATATTTGCCTTTTAGAACACTGGTACTTACGTGGTCATAATCAAATTCAGTAAAAGAAATGCTTTGGTATTAGCTCGAACAAGTTTGTTACCAAAATAACCATCATTTTATAAATATATATGTCAAGTTAAATATACAAATTTAAAGTGTTAATTTATACAGATTTTTAACCTTTTTTTTTACTTCCAGTAATACTGGACAACACATCTTTACAAGTATGATTTACTTGGCTGATATATATGATAGATTGGCTGTATGTTCAGTTTTTATCAAATTACTGTGTTACCTGTTGGGTCGGCAACTCTGGGCTAAACATTCAGAATTAAAATTAAAAAAGAAATACAACTAATACTGCAATCACAGTGCACATTATATTGTGTTTGTGTCTAATTATAAATAAGAATAACAGGAGTAGGCGTAACAGGTGACATTCATGTAACAGGTGTAATATTTATGTTAAGAATGGTTTTGGTATGGATAGGAATACATGCTTACCTATTTTAAGTAATGCTAAAATTTCACTAAAGTATTGAGTGCATTTTTGAGTTAGTTGTCAGTCGTTAAAGAAACTGGTTATATATAATTCTAGTGCCAGGTTTTACCATTCTTTTCCCATCAACAAAAGCTCATGGTAAATTTGGATGAACAGTCATACGTGGTGATAGCCTTACATTCCTTTTCGTTTATTTGACAATGGGACATAACAAATCTTGGACAATAAAAAGTAAGTGAAACAGGAGAGTGTTTAATTAACAGTGTTTACATCAAATTGGTTCACGATAACTTGTTCTGTCAAGTTACTTCACAGACTGTAAAAAATGAGTTGATTAAAAGTTTCCCTGCAGTATGTTTGAAAATTAAAAAAAAAATACTATCCATGGGTGAAATCTCTAGTAAATCCAATTTTTGACATTCCACTATATCTGCATTACTTGCGTGCTTGCTGTGGAAGCCAACTAAGTAGGAATATGTAAAAAGGTAAACTTGTGTGTTTAGTATTCATACCAAAAATGTGAGCTAAAGTATCGTAAATTAATTATTTTTTTTAATCTGGCCATTTTGTTTTTGGTATTTTTTAAATTCTTCAATATCCACGAAAAAATTGAATTCAGATAAAAAATGAAAGCCTCTAATATATTATTTTCTTATAATGTAGGTAAATACCTTCACTGATTTGAAAAATGTTTTTTTCTAATAAAGATGAGGACAACTTGTTCATTCATAATTGTTGAGAAAGTAGCGGCTGTTAAAACATTTCAAATTTAGTATTCTTTGAAGTTTTATTTGAATTTAACAAAATTAATTTCTTTATTTCTCACTGTACAAAAGTTTAAAGAAAGCACAAGATCATGGAAAAAGTCTATCTTGTGATTTTCTTGGTTCAAGTCCTTTGAGCACAAAAAAATGAAGATTGTGCATCAGTGCAAATCTCTGGATACTAAACTAATAGAACCAGCATGTAATAAAGAGAGGTTTTCTCTGAAGGTTTTGGGAAATAATTGTAATAAAGTTGGTGCGATTTTTTTGCACTGTAGCTTCATAGTCACAATTTTTGTTGAGAGAGTTTTATATGTTATCTTTAAGAACTACTTAAAAAAAATAATATGCATTAGTATAGTATGACAGTCCTTTAGTATTTAATTAATTTTTAAAATTAATTATACTTCGATAAAGTAATTTATATTTATTTGAAAAAAATGTATTTCATGTTGTACAAGGAGTTTAAAGAGTTATTTATTTATTATGTATTATACATGTGTTTGTCTGTCTTAGGTCTATGTAGTTGTTAAACTAGTATGTGTGCTTTCGGGTGAAATCACTGCTGCCAACCCCCATCCTCCGCAGAAATTCTTTTATCCCCCCTTAAATACCACCATTACAAATACAATAGTTATATAGCTTAGATTAGCTATGCCTAAGTATATATAGTATAATTTTATTTATTATAAAATTATCTATGGACTAAATATAGTTTATTATAAGTTTATAGTCTTATACTTAATAAAATTAATATTTTTAATTTATCAGTACAATTAACTCTTAATATAATTAAAAGTTTTTGACCGTTACATAAATGACAAAGTGAGTGATGGACATTTATTTGTGAGTGTAAATATTTTTGGGGAGTTTTGTAGAAAAGTAGTTTCGATATAGTAGAAAAATTATTCCACAATTTCAATATTGAAAGTGTCAATTCAAAGGGTCAAAAAAAATTGATCATCTTGTAAAGACTATAAAGATCATCGAGGAAAACATCTACCTAATGGCGGCAAATGGATTTGTTGATAGGTTGATGAATCATTTTATTTATTCAGGACAGGACAACTGGGAAAATCTAGATTGAAGATATTACAAATAATTTAGTAACATCAAAAAAATATAATGAAATCGCAGAAATTCTAATTTCCCATAAAATTTTAAAAATACTAGTGCATTTACTATAATAGCATATAAAAGATACATTGTTTTGGGAAGCAAGTTTAATACTTTCTTAATTTTCATTGTTTCAGAAATAAATGTAAATGATATTATTTAAATCTACACATTAATTTTCATTCAATCACTTGTAGAAATAAACTTCAGAACATGAGGCATTTATTTTAACAAAGCATTGTAATGTATATGAATAATTGATACTGTTAATTTGGTAACACTTTTTAGGTTACCAAAAAACACGTTGTGTTTTATACAAGGGTTTTTATTATTGCACATAATTTTGTTTAAATGTGTGCCGTATGTACTTTTTTGTGTGTTTGGGATAGTTTGGTCGTTCTCTAATCGTAGGACCCATGAGTCTGTATTATGTCGAAGTTATTTTCATTGCTGATATTTTCAGAAAGACAAGAATGTAATGGTCAAAAACTTAGTTAAATTAAGGCATATTAGAGGTTAGGTAGGGAGGCAGCAGTGTGGCCCCCGGTTGTTGGCTGTCCTCTGATGAAAACAAAACAAAAAAAGGAACATCGTTTTCGTTTTAGGCTTTGGATTTTTGTCATTTGAAGACGACGATGCAGTGGAGAGATGTGTCCAAGAGCATTTCGTCAACTTAAGTGGCAAACAGGTACTTAATCCAGCCACTCTCTCCGGTATTCCATCAATTGTTTTTCTTTCTTTTTTTTTTTAATTATATAGATGTATTCTGTTTGGTTGTTGAGAAAAAAATTAATGTAGTTTTAAAATATTTAAAATAGATGTTGTAATATTAAGTTAAAGTTAAAAACTTTTTTAATTCTCTGGATATGTTATAGAATAGGAATTTTTTATATTCATAGAGAATTTTACTAGGATATCTAGGATCAATAATTGTGCTGATAAAATTAACGTGCTAATATAAACAGCTGGCTGGTTAATTATAAGTCTGATTGATCTTCAAATAGTAGAAATCATCCACACTTATGTAGCTTCGTGTTCAGGTTTTCCATTTTGCACTGGCAACAAGTACCATTTTTTGGTACTGGTTTTTTGTTTGGTATTGGTGTGTTGGAATAGTGTCTAACAGTAACTTAAACAACTGCCACACCTATGTATTTAAAATTTTAAATAGAGAAGACAAGTAAGCATTCACATTAAAGGGGGTGGAGTAGGTCTGGTCTAAATTTACATTGTGGAATTGTTAGTAGGCTACATAGATTACAAACTGCACATATGATAATTAGATAATTATTTATTAAAGTACCTAATTAATGGTTACTTTCAGATATATAAGTTGAAAGAAAAAAAATTTAGATATTTAAGAACATTCACAAATGAGCGAATTCTAATAGCACATTTAAACAAAAAATTTGTTCATCTCTATTATACGGATTATGTTAGTTGGTCCTAACTATAACAGATTAATTGGGGGATGTCTATATCAGAGCATAACAAAGAAAACATCACTTGGGTAAAACTGAGTTTTCAGGATTTTTGTGAATTTTGGTAATTTTTGCACCAAAATGCTTTATTATATGCTCAATGTTAATAGTCCAAAATTTAAAAGAGTGGAAACAACAGGAAGTTAGAAAAAAATGAAATAAATGTAATAAACATAACCTCAAAGGGATTATCATAACATGGTATTAAATATACCACGTGAAAGTAGCAAACATTTTTTTAATTGCAAAAGTGATTAATTAAATGTGTGTTATTAATAATAAAAACAATATAACTTTTTTTAAAAAAACTTCAGACCTAACTCGACTCACTTGCACAAAAACGTGTTTTTCATTGTGAAAGTTATTAATTATATGTTTCATTAATAATGAAAAAATTCCCATTAAAAAAAAAAAAAATTTAGTCCTAACTCGATTTGGTTGTGGGTGTTTTAAGTTATTTCAAAATCTTACTACTCAGTTGTTGGGTGTGTAACTTGGTTGTAGGAAGTGTTTTTCATCGCAAAAACAATTAATTAAATGCGTTCATTATTGACAGAAAAAAATATACACTTTTTTTAAGAAATAAAAACTTCTCTGTTTTTATTAACAACTCTGTTGTCAGGTGTTCAACTCGAAAGAGGCAAATTGCAAAGTTTGCTAACAGCAGCCTTTTTTAACAATTTTTTTGCAACAAGAACTCTCATGGTAATAAATGATTTATTATAAAGTGATAAATCGCATGCAGAATACCTCACTGAGTAACTTTTGCGTAATAATCTAATGTAATAAATCCAGCATGTTCCATACAAAGAAAACAATTATATCAGTATATAGTTCGGTAATAAATGGCTAAAAATTATAATTTATTTTAATAAATTTAATTTTCCATGGGATAATATATCTCTTAGGGAAGTAAATAGTGTACATAATAATAAAAAAAATTGTTAAAATCATGAACTTTTTTAAAAGACCTGAAAAGTTAGAAATACCTATCACGTTTATGCTTTCAGGAATTGTTAAATCAGTTTTTTAACATGTTTTAGTTGCACAATAGGTCAGTTGATCGCAGTGCCTGGGGTTGAACAAATCCCTTTCTCTAGAACATGTTTTATACTTTTTGAGGAATGAATGGAAAAACATGATTTACATTTTATTATTCATGATTAACCTTGTACATGTGCCACTAGGGGTGAGCTTAAACTAGACATCTGAAGTGTGTTCGAATAAGCAGAAATGAAAACTAACTTATGTAGTTAATGTACCATCACAACTACCACTAATGTAGAGGTGCCTAAGTCAAAACAAGTATCGTTCAAGTTTACTTTGTATACAATATATTTATGAACCTCTTGATATTTATTATGGAACTGATGTATGGAACATTAGAGTTCAACTTACCATAATGAATTTTAATTATTTAAATGTAATTATGAACCATGACAACATTTAAATATGCTTAAAAATATTTTTTTGTTTACAGTCATCTAGTAGTTCTCAGATAGTAGTTCTTTTGAAAGTCTGTTAAAGTGATGAGCAGTTAACTGTTTTGTGTGTATTGAAAAATTAATTCTGAAATATTAAAATTTATTGACACAGAGTTATTGTATGCCAATTTCACTTCGTGTAGATTGGGTTATTTAAAGTTATTTTAATCTAGTCATCTTCGTTTAATATATATCCCTTCATATTAAACAGGAATAAATATTATTTTAATAATGGAATATAAAGTAAAGTAAAATTAATATAATTATACTGGAAGCATCTGTAGAAATGTTTAAGGTCTAAAGACCAAAAGTAAGATAACTTTATACATCATATTTCAAAATGTTAGCTGCAATATATTCTTAATATTGATAGAATGTAATATATATACAATAGGTATAAGAATTAAATTCGTCAGTTTGTAGTAATACGTTGCTATGAAATTTTAAGCCTAAATTAATGTAAGTATAATAAATAATAAAATGTTCATTAAATGAACTTGACCGTCTTACATAGTTTCAAATGCCAGCAAATTTTGTATATTTGTTTTTAACTATGATTCTCCATTTTCTATTAATATAAAACATTTCGTCCATGTTGTTGGTTTTACTAAAAAGTGTTGATAAATGGTTTAATTTATATAAATTATCGAGTAACTTCAAAATGTTATTCATACTATTTGAACTTTGTAAAAATCAATAGGTAGAAGCCTGGTACAGATGATATGTTTACATAGGTATTATAAACTTACCTATTTAAAAAATGTGTAATTTTGTAAATTTTTTTCTGTAATGAAGTACTACAGTTTCATGTAGTTTGTGGAATGTCACTAATTTTTGCTAAAAATACACATATTTTGATTTCTTCCTACTTGAAATTATTAATTAAAAAAAATATATTTTAGTATATTGTCAGTTGTCATTATTAGCAAAGGTAACATAACTGAAACAGAATACATCATATAATTTAAAAACAAGTTTATTAAATCATTCATCATAAATTTTTAGTTTGTTTCTCGTAGATTGAAATTCATGTTTCAGCTTAAAATCTTGAACTGGTGAATAAGTATATTTTGTTTTCATCTGAATCGTTTAGCAGTAAAATTATACCAAGCTACCAGAAACAAGCTAATATATTTAATTGCTGTGACATGTCTATTTATCCAGCTGTTACATTTTTTTTTTTACCGTCTGCATTAGCCCAAGTGTGCACAATAGTCGGACGTTAAACACAAAAAAAATACATGTTTTTATCTTTTATATATAACTACATCCTTTGTTAACTACGTAGTTAACAAAATTTTTAAATGTATGAACATATAAATTTTGAAGTTTGTTGATTGGGCATTTCATGTACTATTTTGTTTTACCTAAAACTCAAGTCACTATAGCGTATTTCGTTAGGGTAAAAATTGAATTGAAGTTTAATATTTTTTTAAACATTCAGCAATCTTGTTTAGCTTAAGAAAATTTAATATTTTGAATCTATTTTGATATTAATATTTCTGACTATAATCTTACAAGAATATTATAATGTATGGTAATTATTATTATATTATCTTCCAAGGAAAAATGTGTCATAAAAGGAAATGCCAGTAAAAACATTTAATTTACTAAATCAAAAAAAAAAAAAAAATTGCATTTCAGTTTTTCTGTTTTGTTTTTTTTTTTTTAATGAATAGCGCCTTAATTCTATTCCTGTGTCTTACAATTTTTTATTATGATACTGGCTAGAACCTTCACTATTTTAATACTTAAAAACAAACATCAAAAACAATTTTTTTCTAAATTTTGATTTTGTAACAACTGGATAAAATAATGTTTTTTTATGTTTGAATTA
Source organism: Callitettix versicolor (assembly GCA_022606455.1). Classification (NCBI taxonomy): domain Eukaryota; kingdom Metazoa; phylum Arthropoda; class Insecta; order Hemiptera; family Cercopidae; genus Callitettix; species Callitettix versicolor. Next base: position 40,949,340 of record CM040190.1, on the reverse strand, counting down.
AATATTTTATTGTCCAGGGGGCCACTTTAGTTTTATCGATGCAAGTAATTAATTCGTATGTTAAAAACATGCAACTTTTTTCATGTATTTTTCATCTTTTTCTTTATCAAACCATATTTTATTTAAATTAAGTATTAGATTACTTTAATTTTAAACCTTTTGTCATAATAATATAATTTTAACTCAAAATACTTACTAATGCCAATTTGTAACCATGTTTTGTATTATTCGTGTGTACAATAAGGTTAGGTTAATAATATTAGGTTAAATATTTGAACAATAATAATATACAAAATTTGTAAAATCTAGATTCTTTTAAACTAACATATGCCTAATTTAAATCAATACATTTCATCGTATAGATTAAATTTGCAGTTAAGAGTAGTCGTCCGTAAAATACTTTTTATATATATATATATATATATATATATTTTTTTAGCTTTTAAAATTCTCCATGTATAAGTTAAAATTATTGTTTAGAAAATTTTGTAATTGTTACAAGTAAGATTTAGGCTTATTAAATTATGCTTTTGTAATTACTGCTTTTAAAGATAAACATAATAAAAAGGTCTTAATTGTATTAGCTTAGTTAGTAAAGTGTTTAATTTCTAAAAATCATACAGTCAAGTATTTTTTTTTAAAATCATCCAGTCAGTATCGTGATTTTTAAAGTTTGCCTAAATGTGTTATACTATTAACGGGATAAATTTTAAGTTTTGTTTAATAAACATGGCCACCATACACACACACAATTTGCTGCATGCAATACTCTTGTCAACTAGCTAATTTTGTATTTATTTTTAAATAAAATGCTATGGATAAAAATATGTAACGTTCTTCTCTACATATGGATAAAAACACAAATGTTACAATTTGACATCAGTATATTTTATGTTAAACATGAAAAAGTGGTTTTGCTTCTTACTAGTCCTGTGAGTTTATACTTGAGTTGTCCAGTATAAATTTGCATTTTATTATACAGGAAGCACTCTCAGATTTGCGACAGGTAGGCCAGATAACAGAAGGCATAATTGTTAAAATACTCTTGAAAAAAAAACAAAAATGGCTAAATTAGCTATACATTGATATTGCGAAATTCTTCCTGTAGGTACTCAAAATGCCATGGCTACATATATACTAAATTTTTTTTAAACTACAAAGTGAATTAATTATAAGCAGAAAAGTTAATCTTCAAATACAGCACTACACAAAAATAAAAATACACATAATGTAAAAGATATTTGTTCTTGTGGCAACAAAAACTTGTAATGTTTTATAAACCAGTACAGTAATGAAAATGTAAAGCCCAACATAAAATGTACTATATGGAAAATAAACAATTCAATTAAGTAGGTCTAAAACAAACTGTTTCACAACTGATATTTGTAAATTTTAGTAAAAATGTACTTGTTCAGAACAAGACTTCATTGTCTGGAAATAACTTTTCCTCCTTTTGTATTGTAGACGTCATAAATAAATGTTAACCCCCGCAGGATTTAGACTTCTCTCAAGGTACCCCTCCCCCCCCCCGCGAAAAACCGATGTGGTTATCATCGCCGATCTCAAGGTACCCGAGTAACACACACTTACATTTAGGGAGGCGATAATAGCCTCAATGTGCTTTTTGCCTTAAAATAAAAAAAAAGTAAATGTTAACCTAATCTATTGAAGGGGCAAATTTTGACCTACATTCTACCTTTGACAATTTGGTTTTGAAGTTATTGGTTGAAAATTTTCATTAAAAGACTTGTCTGAATCTGAGAGGATTACTGTAATTTCTTTTTATCATAAATTCATTTTAAAATAATCTTTTTTAAGTAGTATCACCATTTGTAAATTTGCTGATATATATTTTGGTACAATTTTAATTCAGGATGTTTGTTGTTCAAAAGGTTGAAATCAAAAAGGCGGAACCACGTGATTCTAACAAAATGAATGATAACTCTGGAGCCAATCAGTGGGGACCTCCACAGAATGCTGGTCATATGACAATGGGCGGTGTAAGTATTTCTGTAGATTTAAGTGATATATTGAAACAATACAGCACTAATCTTTTACCTTGTGATAGTGTGCATAGTTTTGGTGCTTTTCCAAAACTAATGTTTTTCAGGATCATTGACAATAATTCCCAAATTTATTTTTTCTTAAAACTTTTTTATGAAGTATACCTTTTATCATTAAATATATAATTAAATTGAGTAGTAAGCGAATCTTTTTGTAAAACTGAATAAAAGAATACATACAAAATAACCACAAAAAATGTATTATTTAACAATAAATAATATTTATAAACAATTTAAATAAAGGAGTTGCCAATAAAGAATAAATCGTTTCATTATTCACTGTACTAAATTTAAATTAAAAGCCCAAAACAAATCTGTGATCTTGGGTATTTCTTTAAAAAAAAAGGGAGAGAAGATTCTAAAGTTGTGATGATGATTCGATGACGAGACTGACAGCAGATGTATTTTGCTTTACTTACTGTAGTACAAGGGGTTTTCTCAAGTACTGCATTAGTTTAGCTTTCATCTATTGTTTGATGTTTTTGGCGACTGAACAACTTTGGTTTACAAATTGCAGTAATTTAATAGTAAAGTTTTGTTAATACAATGCACATTTTTTGAAAACAATGCAGAGTCATGGTGTTTATATATATATAAACATACATAGGACAAATTAATACTGTATATTTTTTTAGTTCAGTAGTCAAAGTTTGTCTTTTACTTCCATTACCACAAGCACTTCTTGTAGGACCCATTTAATTAATATTTAAAAAAATTGAAAACAGGATTTAAACAATTTGAAACATACACACGATACTTAAACGTTTAAAAATCAAGTCTGATTATTGTCCAGCCACCCCTCTTAAATGATGATTTATCATGCTTTCTTTCAAAGTCTTGTTAAGGAATACTAGCATGTGAAGGTGCTTATAATAATTGTTATTAATCAATTGCAAGCTTTGCAAAACAGAATACAGTAAACCCTCGGTTTTCCAAACTAATTAAGGAGGAAGATTGGTTCGGTTACCGAAAAGTTCGATTATTCAAGGGTATTTATTGAAATACCCTAAATAAAGTATGAAGTTCAGAAAACATTAATATAAGACATCATTTAAATGTATGACTCATCAAGTAATGCCATTTTAGATTATTTAACTTTTTTGCTGACTTGTATGTGAAAGCATTTCTGTCCAACATTTCCTATAGTGTAGTTACAATTTTTGTCGGTGCCAACAAACTAGAGGAAGTAATCTTCTGCATATATGAGTTTGTAGGGATGAGGTCTATTGTTTATGCATACATATGTGTCATACAGATCTACACGTGTAGGGTAGCCTTATGCCTATCCTAAAATGAAAATGTTTTGAACATTTTAGTAACTGTAGTAGCCTATTATTCTAGTATTACCTATATTTAAAGCTAACAGATGTTTATTAGTAGTCAGTACAGTATGTTATAAATAATTTCATTATCATTATCATTATAAACAATGAACATCCCTGTAGTTGATTGTTAAATAAACTATACAAAAGAAGTACTGTACTGTACATAGGGCAACTTGGTATTGCAATCCAGTACAGTTTATTAAAAAGTTACTTCCCTTTTGTAATATTTTCTGAAGTATTGAAAAAATCCTGTTTTTACGAATTACATCACATTTTGATGGTGTTCGGATATGTGGGTTTCGGTTATTTGAGGTTTGGATAATCAAGAGTTTACTGTACTTAAAATAGTAAATAGGAATTAATTATAATTGAGAAATATCCTTTTGAGTTTGGTATTCTCTTCAGATTAAAATCTTTGGTGTATCATGAGTCACTCTATACTATACATTTTCATTTGAGTAGTAGAAGTAGGAACAAGAGTATTAACTTATCACAAAGTTTTGTCAAAACGGTGACAAAAATAGTTACGTTTGTGCGATAAAATTGTATAACTTATTACCGCAAGAAATGAAAATGTCACTTGATAAAAAAGACTTGAAATCAAGACTAATATCTTGGTTACAGATCATATATAGCACTGATGGGTATAATTTTGTATACTAGTTTTATTTTTTTAAAGTACCAGTCGGTATCCAGATATCTGTTTCTTTCCCACTGTTACACTGTAATTTTGCTGGTTGCATAAATAAATAATTTTTTTTCCCATAGGGAATGGGTATGGGTACTCCTAGTGGGCAGATGGGAGGTCCAATGGGTGGAATGGGTCCGATGGGACCAGGCAGCATGATGCAAGGCTACCAAGGTTGGGGTTCCACTCCGCAGACACAAGGATATCCAGGTAAAAACATTTTGTTAATTTTAAGTATTCGTAAATTAATAAAATACAGGTAATCCAATTTCATAATAATAATTTGTGCACTGTACTTTTTTAGGCTAATATAAAACTGATGTTACTGAGGTGTATTTCAGTTTGTGTTTTTCGTAATATTGACAGACAGGCTTACAAAGGAAAAAATAGAGTTTCTGTGATGCGGCCCCTGATCATTTTAGTTTTTTTTTTTAGTAGAAGTTAACCGATTTTTATCAAAGTGTACAGTAGTCTCGATTAACCGTCATTCTTGGGTTTGTTGAAGAGGTGGATGATAGATCAGACAAATTAGAGAAATAGACTGCCTGTACTTCCAGCGATGATAAAAATAACGTATTACACTCTGTTTATAGCTTAAAACTTTGTTTTGGAACATGTAGTAAAACTTATATTTTCTATTTAACTGTAATTGTGAATTGTATAAATTTTATATACAAAAGTATTTTTACTGTAAATTATATGTACTTAACTTTTTGACAAGTAAGATTACTCATGTGGCTGTTATGTAATCTACTTACACACTGAATGGTATTATCTTAAAATTGTGTGTGTGTGAGAGAGAGAGAGAGAGAGAGAGAGACAGTAGAAACATTCACGCAGTCATTCAGAATTTGTTAACACCATTTGAAGGGTTTATATCTCATTTCATTAGGTAGTCATTTACTTTTAAATTATCAGTATTTGTGTAGGGTAGCAATTAGTGTTGGCCGCAATCGCCTATGCTATAAGTAAGTGGTGCCAGTTACTTTGTTTTGCCTGGTTACTTTTATTATTTATTACAAATTATTTACTGTGGAAGACTGTTTAAGAATGTCGGATAGTAGAATTTACCTGATGCTTAAAAGGGTGACAGTTAATCGAGGTTATTGTATTTTTAAACACAATGATCAAGCATATGCTTCAATTGAGGGTCTCATAAGCCTTGTTTCTTATGATTTAAAATTAATATCGTCCATTGAAATGTAAATGTGAGTGTTATTTTATTTATATAGCTAATAAAGAATAGATTGGCAAACTTCCGTAAAGGATAGACCGTGGAACATGTCCCAATGATCATATTTGTAACATACCGCACGGACTTCATCGCTTGTAGTGTGTGATAATGAATAATTATATATTTTATGTTTAAATACACAATCACTGTCAAATATGATTCGACAACAGTATCAGCTTTTTGTAAGGCTGTCGATTTTTGTGTTGGTAAATATAATAAAACTTTATAGGATCTTTTTGTAAAACAACATGATAATGACTACTCTTGCCTAGTGGAGCATACTAGGCTTTCACCTCGAGGACCCGGGTTCGATTCCTGGCGATGGCTTGGCATTTTCATACGCTATAAATCATCCCATTGTCTGCATTAGCCCAAGTGTGCACAATAGTCGGATGTTAAACACAAAAAAAAAAAAAAAAAATGTTATGATAGTTTTCATAGTTTTTGTCACTTGCACTATGAAACAGTTCTTGGCTAATGTTGGATACGGTTTTGTTTTTGTTTACTTGTGATCAATTATGGTACCATTTTCGCAGAGACGCTATGCGTGCAAAGTTTTTTTTTAATTTCGTGACACGACCCAGTGCTGATCCTGACCTAGTAACTTCTTTTGTAACCTATGGAACAGTTAAATGACGATTTCTACGAATCACAGATCGAAAATCTATTTTTTGATCATTTGTTTAGGTTGAGAGTCGTCCTAATTTTGGATTTTTGTCAGTTGATGTATTGCCTGAAACGCGTATGCCAATCGTAGCATTATGTACGGGCTTATACAATTGTCCTTATGGGCCTTCTGAAGCAATGCCCACCTTATAGAAAAAGATATACATGTGTTAAAGCAAAATTTAATGTTGCAACATTGCTCTTCAAAATCCTTCATTTTCACTACATAGCACAGAGCTGACTGCACATGTTCACTAAACCGGTTTTTTTCGATAACTGATGAGTTGCTATAGTGTGTCATGGGCTTCATTTTTTTTTTTTAGAATACTACTAGGTGTAGCGTAACACATGCATTCAAACTATACAAGGTTTTTTTGTAATTTCAAAAGTTAAGTCTTTTTTTTGAACAGACCTTATACATGAGCATTATTTTGCTGTGGTAAAAAAGTAATTTTTGATCTATGTGAATCGATTATCTGACATTCAACAATATTTTTTACAAAACCTTACTTAATATGACAGATAGAATGGCCTGAACAAGATCTTAAAGCAGATGGTCCAATTGGATTTTCTTCAAAGTGGACTTGCAACAAATTACTTATATAACATAAATTCTTTTGAAAATTGTACAAAACAAATCTTGTATAACAATCAATTGTAAGTTGTCCAAAACTAATCATTATACTGTGTGTTTGAGACCTCTACAATTTTTAGCTCTGTGATTATTGTTGTACCCGTAGGTACTAAGGCCATACCTGTAGGCCTTCCAGAAAGTGTTTTTTATATGAATAATACAAGATTTGTTGAAAAAAGACAGCTTCGAAAAATATCCAAATTGAATCATTTGCCATAGATTATGGACCATTTATTTGCTTTGTGGATTTCTTTTGGGAATTCGTTGTAATTCAGTAAACATGCAAAATTAATAAAACAATATCTTAACTGCTTAAAAGTGAGCATTATACTAATGGAGAACGTATGTTATTGTCTAAAAGTATATACATTGATAAGGTTAGTAATAGTGGGGATTCTGGTTAACTTTTAGTTCTCAATAATTAAACAAAAATAACGCCTTTATGTGTATTGGTAGTGGTAGCGTAGAAACAGTCTGATAGGTTAGGCTAGGGGTCAGCAATGGTTTTCAATGTCGTTATTGTCGTTGCAGGGCAATGGGGCCCATCCAACCAATCTCCGATGAATGGTAGGTATCTCCAACTAGTAGTTGTGTTTGTCATTAGTTTGTAGATTGTAATTTGTTTTACTTTGTTCACACTTAAGTCACTTTGAGAGATTTATTCCATAGTTGTGCTGTGATTTGTTTCGTAGACATTTAATTACTTTCTGATTAGATTCTTGTTGATTGTAAGAGAGATAGCTAGTACCATACTTAAATCTATCATTTGATTTACTTGTACATTTAGGCAGAGAAAATTTAATTTTCAATACCACAATCTGTTGATGTTTCTTTGTTATAATTTTTTGTTATTTCACAGCACATGAAGGCATTTCTTCTGATATAGTTTTCATGATAATTGGTGTATTATAGTCTCGATAACTGCTTGAAATTAATCTTAGATCAGAACAAAATATATTTGAATACTTGATTATCAAATACAGACCTAAAACCATCTTTATTAATATACAGCAAATAAAGACATCTCTTATTCATTATGATAATCTAATTCATTAGGGTGATGGATTGAGTTCCTAGAAAGTTAGAAATTAATCTCATGGTAAAACTAAATATATTTAAATGTATTCATTATCTTGTTTATTATTGAATCAGATGTTGATTTTTCATAGTTATATAATAAATAATTTGAGAGTTTAATCGAATTACCCATTCCTTGATAGACTGTAATAACAGTGGTAATATGGCAGCCATATTTAATGAGCTCTGTATGTGTGCTATAAGCTTATCCAGATCACTATAGATATTTCCTCTCATCCATTTAAATTAATTACATTATAGTTCCACATATCTTAGCTGCCCCCTGGTCTGTCCCTGACTATCCAGTAAACCCAACTTTGTAACTGGATGCTTTTAGCAGAACTTAAGAAATGAAATAAGTTCCCTTGCAGAAGTTACCGTGAATATTTCGGAAAATCATTCTCTTCAATGAATGACAAAGTGCGAAAACTGAAATTGGTCCTGGGCATATAATAAGTATGGCAGTTTTTGTCTCTGTTCAGTAAAATTATTTCGAAATACTTAAAGCAGAGTAAGTCTCTTGTAATTTGTGTAATGGTTGCTGAAGTAGTTGAGTATTTTTGTAATTTAAACCGTTATGTTTCAAGCCAAATTGTATCAGGCCTCACTCGGATGCAATCTTCTATGTACTTATATTTCATTGGTTTGCATTGTTAAGATAATTGTTTCTATATTTGTTAGTACAGTTTGTTCAGATATTAAAACAAAACAAAATGATTCTGGATATCACTGCGACACATTTTACAAGCAAGACTAGTCGGTAAAAAAACCAATAATGGGTGTGATAACGCATTTTTATTTATATCAATAACTGCCCTGACAGTTAATTACAAAAATGTTCCCTGAATAAAAGGTTAAAAATTAATTACAGTTTTATCTACAATTCTTGTAACGTTATGTATGTGTAGATAGATATGTGAATAAGTGAATGCTGCATTTGTAAGAAAGTTTTTATTATTCTGTTCATGCGTTTTGTAGAATCATTACAAATTGTATAGCGATTTCGTTTAGTTTTTTTATGTAGACTACCCAAGCTTTTTTGTCAAATTAACCATCTAAAAAAAAATGTGCTTTAAGATGCATTGAAAAAATGTCTCTGAAATTCAGAATTCTTATAGTAATAACTAGTAACTAAAATAAAGATGCAAAATTGAGTTGAAATTTCATAAATATAATCTAATTATATTTATTACTATAAATATAACTAATTTCAATGCACTTGTGACTTAAGTGTTAAAGTTCATTTTGTAGTTCTTTTTTCTAACATTAAAAAATGTAAATAATTTTTAATACATACTAAAATTTGATTTTTCTTTAACTAAAACAGCTGCATGATTTTTTGTGATGACAACTTTAGAAGTGAAAATTGTTTTAAAAATAGCTACAGTTTTTTGCAGTTTTAGTTTTTTTATTAGTTTTTTTTACTGATTTAGATAAATTTGAATGTATGATTATAATGCGAGACCTGCTTCAAATGAGCCAGTATGTTTATTAGTAATTTATACAGCATTATTTTAAATGATCAACATTTTTTCATCAATAATCAACAAATATTATTTCCTTTCCGATGTTTTTGATTTAATATCGTTAAACTGAATTTAAAATCGAAGTTAATTGTCAGCTTCCATCACTGAACATGAGATTGAATAATTTGGTGGTGTTATTTATGACTTTTACTTGCAACTTGAACTTTTAGATTAACTTCATTGTGATAGATCAAACAATTTGTAATGTATCACTTTCATCATTTCTTTCTTTTTTTCCAGGTTATGGCACACCGTCAGGACCTGGAGGCTATCAAAGCTGGGGCGCTCCTCCAGGCCCTCAGGGCCAGCAGATGGCGCCTCCACAATGGGGTTCTAACTACGCACCTCCTCAACAGACGGGTTATGGTTCTTATGGTGAGTTTGCTGTAGGTTAGTTTCTTTCCATTTTTATTTTCTTATTACTATTAAGTTAGATTTACGTTAGTTTACTTAATTTTATAATCTATTGGTTAACTGTAATGTTAGAAAAATATTGATGATCTTGTTTTGGTAACCAATAATTTTTTATTTTTACGAATAATAAAATAATTTTATAATAACCCAATAATTTGACAATGGCAAAAAATAATTTGGTGATTCATCTTTAATTTGCTTAGAATTAAATTGTTTTATAAGTAATCTGGTTTTGTTTCATTAATGATAGTTTTTTTTGGCTTAAAACATTCTCTGGCATCTTTCAATTTCTAGCTTCAATTTTTCTCTTTCGTTCCATAGAAGTTGATCCAGTCCCCTCTCGATCAATTCCTTCTCTCCAACCTAGTCTTGGTTTCCCTCTTTTTCTGCGACCATATGGTTTCCATTTTAGAATCTGTTTTTGAAGTTGATTTTTACCCATCCTTTACACATGACCAAACCATTGAAGTTGTTTTGTGTTAGTGTCGTCTACAATGTTGGTATCTGTTGATCCCGTATGATGCTGTTCAGTATCCTTATTGCTCTTTTTCCAAGGTCTTTTGTTATATCTGTCTATGAATTCAACACTAGTAATTGTCATTCCCAAATACTTGTATACTCTTTTGATTTTTGTGTTGTTTCAATAGAAGATTCCTGCTTTACTCTCCCAACGCACATGTACTCCGTCTTAATTTATCACTCTGATTTTAGCTTGAACACAATTCTGTGCTAAGGCCACTAAGTGTATGGTTTGTGTACTGATATTTTATTTCCCATGTGTCCCATCTGTTATTTATGTAGGCAATGATTGAGAAGTCTCAGACAGCGAACATGCCTGTCCTGTTAAAAAATGAATGTTTAATTAGTGAAGGTTGGAGCTAGTTTTTCTGTGTGTCCAGGTATATTGTTGTATTGATCGGGTTTTCCATAAAAGAAGATCCTTAAACTTTTCTGATATGGCACAAAAATCACAAAACCTTGTACATGTATCTCAATTCCCGATGTTCATGAGGATTTGGAAATAAATTTTATTATCAGCTATCAAATTATTGAAATTTTTGAGCTAAATTTTTTTCAGTGTGAATATATTCTGTTAAGTGTCAAGATAATTCATAACTTTTTCATATTTACACTTCAAAATCTGATTTAACCTTCGTTATCGGTTTAAAATCTGTAAATCGTTTTAAATTATCAAATTCTAGTGGAAATTCAAAAAAAATTAGTATTAAGGTTTAAAAATGATATACTATTTACATTATAACTAGTTGATGTCTGCCAGAAATTTGCATTTTTATTATTCTTTTGTTGTATCAAAATTACTTCGATTTTAATCTAAATACCTGTCGTATACCAGTGTCGAACTTCTTTTCAAAAATTTGAGTGATACAATGATGATAAAAAAAGGCTAGAGTACAGAATTTTCAATGATTGAAAAACCCAATCTCGTTCGTTTTTTATTCTGAGTATCACTTGTAAAAAATATTCTAAATTGTATTGCCTAGTTTGTATGACATCTAATTTTGTAATTGGTACTACGTAAATTTTATGAATCTTGCAATGTTATTTTAAAAGTGTTCAAAGAAATTAAAAAATGTTTTTTTCAAAATGGAGGGTTTTAAAAATTTTTGTATTTACAGGAAAACTATATTATTTGTATAAAAAAGTTTTTTCTTAAATACAAATAAAACTATGCATTTATTTTCCTGTAACTCAAAAGTTCAAATATAAAAGTTGCTTCTAATGTAATCGTAAGATTTCTATAGTAAGCTTTAAGATGGTATGGCTACTTAATAAAGTTAAATCCTTATGGCTAGTGTACAATTTTGTGCCAGTTGCTACATAACTTACTAGTGGATTACACAGTTCGGGCAACTATAAACGGGCTCTTTATGAACTAATTATGTTCACTTGTGTCATGTATGTTAAAAAGTTGTAACATTTGAGGTGTATCTGTTGCAAATTATTAATGTCCAAGGCCTTCATTTCAGTGAAAGAGGGGGGTTCGCTCTCAATTCTTCAAATGGTCACTACAGTGTGAGAAGCTGCAGCCATGTACTGAAGGTTTATTCTTCTGCACTGTCATTCCAGAACACTTGCTAGACTTGTTGCTCCAACTTGTTTATATTGTTATTCTTGTTACAACTGATTGTACCATTACACTTTTAAATTCCAATTTATCTAAAAAAAATATTAGTGATATGAAGATGATGAGAAAGGTTATAGTACAGAATTTTATGTGATCGAAAACCCCGATCGCGTTTGGTCTGTATTCCTAAGTATCGCCCCAGTTAAGAACTTTTTTAAAATTTCATTTGGTTTTCATGGATGTAAATTTTGTATGTAAATATTATGAACATAATCTGTTGGGGTTTCAAACGCGTGAACAATGCTTGTATATTTCAGGTGGGAATAATGTAGATAGGTAAAACAGTAGTAACCGGAATTAAAAATTACACTGATATTTTTAAAACACTGCAGATTTTAACACTAAATACAAAATTTGCTTGTATAAAAAAATGCAAAAAAGTTGTTTTTGTGATCGATTTCATTTCAATTTTTTGAAAAGTGTAAGTTTATGTATTGACGTTCATTTATATACGAGGGCGGTGTGATAAGTCAGTGACTTTTTGAATTTCCTGCGCAGTTATTCCAAATGCAACAGTGCTGCCGTCAACTATCAGTGGGCAACTTTCTAATTTTGAGCAAGCTACGTCGTGCAGTTGGTGTTTGGCAGCCGTTCAAAGCAGACAACCTCGTGAATTTTTACGAAAATGGAAAAAAGTAAATTTCGTGTGCTGATTAAGCATTACTTTTTATGTAAAAAATCCATCACTGAAACTAAGGAAAGACTTGATAAATACTACGGGGACTCGGCACCATCAATTTCAATGGTTAAGAAGTGGTTTACAGAGTTCTGTTGTGGTCGTAGCAGCACTAGTAACGCCGAACATTCAGGTCGCCCAAAAGAAGTGATCACGCCGGAAATCGTCAATAAAATCCATGAAATGACATTGGATGATCGGAGAATGAAAGTGCGTGAGTTGGCTCATGCTGTAGGTATCTCAACCGAACGGGTACATCATATTTTACACATGAAAAAACTCCGTGAGATGGGTGCCGCGATTGCTCACACTCTACCATAGGTGTAATCGTGTGACCACTTCAAAAGGGTGTTTAGCGATGTTCAGCCGTAATCCGAAAGAATTTTTGCACCGTTTTGTTACTGTGGACGAAATATGGATCCATCAAAACACGCCAGAGACCAAGGAACAATCGAAACAGTGGATTGCTAGGGGTGAATGTGGACCAAAGAAGGCCAAACAGAGTCTGTCAGCCAACAAGGTCATGGCCACAGTTTTTTGGGATGCACGTGGTGCCATTGACATTGATTACCTCGAGAAAAGTAAAACTATCGCCGGCGAATATTATTCAAAGCTTTTGGACAGATTCGACGTTAATTTGGAGCAAAAACGGCCGCATTTGGCGAAGAAGAAAGTGCTGTTCCATCAAGACAATGCACGTGTGCACACTTGTCTAGTCATGATGGCCAAAATCCACGAATTGGGATACGAACTGCTACCCCATCCAGCATATTCTCTATATTTAGCCCCCTGTGACTATTTTCTGTTTCCAAACCTAAAGAAATGGCTAGGCGGTAAGAGATTTGAGTCGAATGAAGAAGTCATTACTGAAACAAACCCGTATTTTGAGAGCTTTGAGGAAACCTATTATTTGGAGGGATTAAAAAAATTAAGAAAAACGCTGGACTAAATGTATTGAGCTAAAAAAAAGGTGATTATGTAGAAAAAAGGTGATTGTTTATTTGCCGAAAAAAATTTGCTGTATTCAAAAAGTCGCTGACTTATCAAACCGCCCTCGTAGTTATTACTTGTATAGCATACATTGATTTTTATAAATTGTCACACTTTCTAATGGAAACTGATACTTAAGTATCATTTATGAGACTTGTCATCTGTTGATTATTATTAATTGGTGTACAAGTAAATTTAGGTTAGGTTTAATCATATCAAAACTTATTAATTGTTGCTCATTTCATTTACTATTTTCGCTGTTTTTATACTAAAAAATGGATTAATGTGGATTAATTGAATCCCAGAAAGTTTATATTGTATATTTTTATGGCATGCAGTCTATTTGCTAAATATAACAACTTTGTCAGTCGAGGATCTTGTTGTTGAGATTAGCTTGGCGAAACCATATAACACTGGTGGCTGGACTAGCACTTTAAAAAAATATATAATAATTTACGATTCGGTTTAATATTCATTCATGCACCGCAATTCTTTGGATAATTAAAATTTGTGTTTCAAGCGCTTGAAACAATTGTTTTTGATATATTGACTTAAAAAATTTTGATGGTAACAATAATTATGTAATACTTTTGGTGATAATAATAATTTGATCAAAGAATAACATAAAGTGATATATATGCAGGACCTAACCAATCGGGCTATGGCAGCAATTGGAACTGGAATATGCCGCAGAATGGGCCAACAGCGACAGGCGGACCTCCAGCGTCTGGGGCGCCGGGGCCTCAAGGTTAGTGGTGTTACCCCGTAGTTTGTGCAGCCACCTGTGTCAAGTAGGCCTAAATAGATGATAGTTGTTTGATTATTGGTTGTTTTGCATTTTATTATAAATATATAAAAGATTGTAGGACTTTGCATTGATTTTCTTCGACTTCAAAGTGGCTTTCTGCACTGATATTTGTCATTTTCTGGTAGTATTTCAATCACGTTTTAATTTGTTTTACTCGAGGCTCTGACTTTCAGGGGAAAAAACTTCGTCTACTGGTCACAGCATTTTTAGAAAATAGATATTTTTTTTCCTTTATTTGCATGGATTGGTTAAAACACTTGTGTACACATATTTGTAACAAAACTGGCAAAAATTACAGCTAATGTTTGTAAAATAAAATTTACTTAAAACACATTTTTCATACTTTTAGCAATATTTGCACAAAAAAGTTGAAATTATACAGATATATAAAAAACATTGAATTGAATTTTTTTTAATGTCCAGCTTGTGTACACCTGGACTAATGCAGATGATGGGGTGATTTATAGCGAATGAAAATGCCAAGCCCTGGCCGGTAATCGAACCCAAGTCCTCAGGGTGAAAGCCCAGTACGCTATCAACTAGGCCAGCGAGGCAGCTAACATTGGATTGACGGCTACTAAATGTTTTAAAATGCTTTTAGCCAAATTATTTTGTTTAAGGCATGCATGCCAAGTGTTACACTGTTTTTACTATTAAACAGTGTTTATAATCTCTATAAAATACTTTTACAAGAAGGAGGGGGGAACTAATAGACATCGTTTTGCTTGACATCTTGATTTAATGAAGAATCATAACTCAAGCTAGTGTAACAAATTTGAACAGACATCTGAGTAGAGCCCACTTTTTCTGTATTAAGGGAATCCAAAAATGGAGCCATAAAAAATGTTGAGATTTTTGTAATGATGACCAATTCTTTATACCATTCCGTATGCTTGATTCTGAAGACCATTATACAATAGACCTTGATTCTGAGGACTTGTATTTCTTCTTATAAAGTGCTTGATATTTGTCTTGTGTGCTTAATCTTTTGAAGAAACTAAAAGTAGAAATGTAGACTAGAGAGATCAGGTCTCTGGTAAACAGTCCTTTGAGAGTAATTCCTTCAACAAAAAAAAATATAATAATAATGCTAAATATCTCTGACGAAGAAATCTCTGACAAAGAAAGAAAAGCAAGATCACAATGAATGAAGCAATACTGTGCTACGAGAAAGGCACAGAATATTAAAAAGTGATTGAATTAGTGTACTCCAAAGTTGGGTGAAACAAATAAAGGGAATAATGCTAAATATTACTCTCTAGTTTCAACCAACAGCAATGAATTCTTAATTTTTTTGATACGCCTCTCCATTCCTAGTGGACCAATCACCAACTATTTGTCAATGTAATTAGAGATTCAATGAAGTTAGAGGACTGCAATTACATCATTCATTCAAAGTTGAATGAACGGTTCCTAAGCATGTTCACTTGGGGGGGGGAGTTGTCTTTTTAGTCTTTGAAACCATACAATATTTGATTTTTTTAATATTCAAGAGGAACAGCAGTTCGTATGTGCTGAAACATTAGTTTGACAATTTTTTTATAAAAACTTAAATTGGAGATCTAGTGATAAACATCTTGATTTTCCTAGAACATTTGTTCTGTGTTTTGTTAACATTTTTTACTGCTAATTCTTCTGTTCATTTGTCAACAAAAAGTAGACTGTTCATTTGTCAACAAAAAGTAGATACACCCTTTCTCATATGTTGGACCACTTTCTTAAATTAACTGATTCGGACTAGTCATCAAAAAGTATTTTACAACAATTCCTTAAAATTATGAGGTGTACATTCAGAAAGAAAGTTTCTTTTGTTACTAAAAACAAAACTAGTACAGATACAGAACTATTAATTGCAAAAAAAAAAAAATCTACAAACATGCACTATTTTCTATGTAACTCCCACCATTTTGTTGTTAGAGTGAGGCACCAAGTTTTTGTATGCAAAGTAAAACATGTCTATATTGTTTTACCTTGTGGTAGCTTGGAGCTCATTGTTTTTTAAGTTTTGAACACAAAGTAACTGATTTCCGGTGCAGGTAGAGATGGAAGTCGCTATTTGTTTGAAATAGTTCAGTTAAAACAAAAAAATTATGATTCAGAATAATCCATCAGCTAAAGATAAATTTCCAACATCTGTAATTAATTAATCTTATAATGTAATTAAATTTATTTTTGTCCTCTTGCTCTATAGAAATGTCTTTTCAATTCATACTTTTGTCTAAAAAAGATCTGTCACTTTAATTGCAAAAATATTTGTATGAACTTCTAAATCCCACAACGAATTGATGAACTTGTTTTCCATGTCATTGACGCATTTATAATTTGAAACTATATTAAGTATTCTGTGTTAAAGGTAAAATGACATTTATTTCTCATAAAATAACTCAACACAAGATCCTCGTGGAAAAGCAAACGAGTATAAACAGGACTACCCTGTGTGCTCGTACTTAGTATCGAGAATAGTTGCTGTAACATTTTATTACCAAAACATTTAAAAAGCCAAAGATGATTCATTGCTTTTCCAAAATTGTAGCTGCGAATTAATCTGCCATGTGTACATCAATAAAAATCAATTGTTTGTTTTTTTTACAGTGGTGGATCATCAATCTCTTGAGCTTTGCAGTTGGACATATTTTATTTTTACTGTATGAGTAATAATATATCGTTTTCCAGGAGACATGTATTCAAGGGGAGCAGCTGCTGCAGGTGCAGCTCCTACAGGACCCACTCCTCCTGGCACAGCCGCAGGGGCTAAAGGAGCTAATGATTATGCTGGTTATGGAGGCTATGGCTACCAACAAGTAAGTTTGGCTTTTTACAAGAAAATAATAGTTTTAAGGTAATATTCATTCGTTTTAACAGGTTATTTATTTCAAATTTTAGTATTAAAGTAAGTAATAGCGCATACTTTTCCTATCTGTACTTAATAAGAACAAGAAAGATCAGATAATCGTAGGACTTGCTAAAGTAGAATAATGTGTACAGAAATAAAAAGAAGATGGTTTTATTAATTGAGCATTAATAATAAAAATGTAAATACAGGCATGTACTCACTGAATTTTAAAAATAGTCGACCTCGGTTATAGCACTGTTTTCATAATGTCCCCAATATTCTACATTACGTGTACATGAATTTAAGGCTCGGTTACAATACTGTCTCACTGCTGTTATAGTCCAGCCACATAGTAAACGGCCTGCACGAGAATTTCATGCACATGTAAGGGAATTCCTATCCAGATCCCACCAACAGTTCAGTGACACAGATTCAGCCAATCTGAGTATAGAAACTGTTATGGCTCTGCAATAATAAAGGAAAAGAGGGGAGCTATGGTGAGAGTGGGGACGTAACCTCTCACTTGCACATTTTTTCTCTCTGTCTCACTGGTGCTCTTAGCAGTTTTCTAAGCTGCTGGCCTATAGTCACTCTCACTTGAAATACAATTTGTGTTCTATTTTTAGAATAAAGGTTGAGAATAGAAATGGACCCTTTAAATTTCATTGCAGGCTAAACAAATAATGTCTTTCTCTCTCTCTCTCTCTCTCTCTCTCTCACACACACACACACACACACACACACACACACACACACACACACACTATACACCCTAGTGAGGGGGAATTTCAATCTCACAAACCCTCACAACAGTGTATGCACTGTGTTGCATATATATATATATGAACTGTACAGTTCTTCCTATTAATTAGTTTTAACGAAAATAATTTCAAAATTGTGTAATGTGTGTAATAAACAGTAATAAAATAGCCATTAACTATGTATACAGTACAAAGTATGCTTTTCTTTGACTACATACGGTGTTGTCGCTTACAAACTCATTTACTGTAAACTCTGTTACAACACTATCTCGTTTACAGCACTCGTATAAGTTTCTTCCCTTCAGCCGTGTTATATCTGAGGTCGACTGTATTTAAATCCCTTTTCATAATAAAAGAAATTCACTTCATAATTATGCTTAAATAATGAACTATGTTATGATAAGATTTAAGCATAATTCACTATTTAATCTTTATAAATTTTTTAAATGCCTATTTCTCAGTTCAATATTAAATATTGGCGGTTTATAAATACGGGACATTGTATGGTAACTTGACCATTTAATATAGCTCATCTTACTAATTGTGAAATTTTTATACATAAGGTAGATGTGTGTACAACATTAATGTCAGTAACTAAATATTTGCAATAGTAGATCCTAAAATGCACTTAAAAAATGATTGTCATAGTTTTTGCTTCAAAGATTAAGCCCATTTCAATGTTACTGAGGTTGATAGTAAATAAAACAAACTTCAAACAAATAACCTAAGATGTGATATGCTAATGATAATTTAGGTATACTGTGAAGCCTGTTATCTCTGATCTCTTTCTCTGTCATCATATATCACTTACTTAATCATGTACAGGGCGTAGTGGAAATAAGACAATCAACCTGCAAAAACATAACACTCTTCAGGGAGTACTGATTTGTTCCTATACAGATTTATTGGTAAAAATGTACAAAGACTAAACAAATAAAACTACATCTTTTTTCCTAAACATTTGTAAAATATTGTTGCATTCAATATATTAATTTCTGTTTAAAAAACCATTAATGCTAATAGATTTAAATTTGACTGGCATTAGAATTCAATATTTATTTTTTTTACTTTTGATTGCCCTTGAAACAATAGCTCAATATGTGTTAGGAAATTAAGAATGTATCCCTTAGAGAGATCCTCAGGTTTCTGTCTGTAGTGGAAAGTACATGACCATTTATATCTGTGTGCATTCTTCTGATTCCTCAGTTCTATCCCCGCAGGGGATTTTAACACTTTACACTCACACTTACATTTAGGAAAAGTCTCAATGTTCTTTTTGCCTTAAAATAACAAAAACAAAAATCAGTTCTATAAATGCTGATTCAGAAATACGCCATTTTATGAACATGTTTCAACTCAGTCTTGTGATGTGCATGTACCCTTAATGGCGCATGTTTGATAATTAAATTTGAAATATTTTCATTAGAAATTCAGAAATTAAAAAGTTGATTTTGCCATATTTTCTTTTTTTGTGTATGTGTGTGGGTGTATATATATATATAAACAGACGTTGAAGACAGGAACGCATACAGGAGAAAGATGGTCGGTTGGAAGGTCCCAGAGAATGAAATCCCAAAGAGAGTAGGGGTAAAATGGACGGAGGAGCGGAAGAGAATCCATGAGGACAGTATGAGGGAGGTGTGGAGGATTAGAAGGAGCAAGACATGAGTTGGAGTGCTTTTGCGTGATCCAACAGGGTCTATACGCAAATAATAATTATATATATATATATATATGAATTTTAATACAACACACATGGTCGTCTTTCACATTGAAATGAATTCATGTATGGATGCATATCATTAATCCATATAATGGGCAGATTTAAACTGGCCACTATCTTGAAACTATAATATAATTTTGCTGGTTATTGAACTTGTTCAAGTTATTCAAATTTAAAATCCAGTCTAAAACTCAAAAATTATCTAGATGTCAGGATTAGAGCTCCTTTTTAGGCCTCTACATGGGTTTTGGTCTTATCACGATGGCGCTGCAGTAGTTTATTTTCCAATAGAAAAATAAAGAATTTATAGTAATAACGTAAATTGTTACAGACATAAACTTCCTATTTCAGATTTTAGCTTCAGTTTGTAATTTAGTCAATAACAACTAATGAAATCCTGGGGTATGATTTTACATAAGAGATTTGGTGTTGTATTAAGACATTACACCTACTATTTTCTTTCTGCACTCATTTCAGAATCAATACTAGGCTGATTAATGTTATTTCCATCTGTGATTCTATACTAGGCTGATTTAATGTTATTTCCATCTGTGATTCTATCTCATTCATCTTTGCCTTAATGTTAACTATGCTGACAAGAAAACTCGGAAGCACAAAATTTCATTCATTAGTTTTTGCACAAATTTTCGTTAAAGTATCGTAACTTTAAACAGTGTACTGAATTTCAAAATA
Source organism: Callitettix versicolor (assembly GCA_022606455.1). Lineage (NCBI taxonomy): Eukaryota > Metazoa > Arthropoda > Insecta > Hemiptera > Cercopidae > Callitettix > Callitettix versicolor. The sequence goes on along the minus strand of CM040190.1, from coordinate 40,929,083 downwards.
AATGACTACAGTTAAAGAGTAGTATAACAAACAAAACTCAGATATTTGTCAAGGTTTTTGCTGACTACTCTCGACCTGTGCATTTCTTTTATTTCCACTTTGCTACACTGATAAAATAATTAATTGATCGTATTGTCAAAAAAATTCTAATTTTTGTTTTTTCTTTAGTTCCTAAACTGTATTCATCAGGGCATCTTCTGTTTATATATTTATGAACTACATTCAAGCATATTTTGATCAGAATTGTTAAGAGCAGATTTAGAAAAAAGTAATTTTAACCACAAAATGAACTTGATATAGCCACACCAAAAATGAATTTAAAATAAATTAATTTCACAAAAATTAGTTAATTTAGTCTCCAGTAACTAGGGCACACCTGCACAGTCATATAAGCAATAAATCCTAATTTTAGTTATAAAATTATATATTGAAGCATGCAGCTCATTGTATTTCTTCTTGATGGCATAGCACTGCTGAAAAATTACTCGTGTAATATTATTTCAAAAATAATGTGATTAGTAATAATTAAGTTCACATGTAATATTTTATAAAACTTTGAGTAATGAAGTTCCTTTATAATATTTCTTAAAACCAGTTATAAGGTTAAACTTAACATAATGTAATTTATGAATAAAAATTAGTTTTATGTACATTTTGTGATATTTTCCTAGTCAGGGTCTAGTCCCACAAGGCATATCACAGGTTCCTACTTGTATGTATTTATTGCTAACAAGTTAAGTAGAGTCTCAATTAACTGTCATTCCGGTGACAATTCTGGTGACTGATGTTGGAATAGACGGATAACAGAAATAGGTCACCCATACTTTCGGTGATCAATAAAAATATGCTATACTCTGTTTATAGCAAATAATGTATTATTTTTGAAAATTTAGTAAAACTCTTAAATTGTCTGTTTAACTGTAATTATGTATTAAACAAATTTTATATACATACGTTTTTAATACAATAAATTTCTGTGCTTAACTTTTTGACAAATATATATGAGTGCACATGCTTAGGAGACTGTTACACGCTGAATGGTATTATCATAGTGTCAGAATGTTTATCTGTCAGTGGAAAAATGCATTACTTTGGAATTTGTTGATGCTATTTGAAGTGTTTCTCTTATTCCAGTAGATTGTTTATATTTCAATTATCAGTGTTTGCACATGGTAGCTATTAGTATCAGCTGTCATTGTGTAAATTAAGTTGTTACAGTGTTTTGCTTTGTTTAGAAAGTTATTTATTACAAATTTTTTACTATGGAATACTGTTCAAAAATGTCATAACAGAATTAACCTGAACTGGCAGTTAATTGAGACTCTACTGTATTGTCTGTATTATACAGACAATACTTTACTGTATTATACTGTAAATATAGCCTATTTATATTTAGTGGCTCATACTACATTGTATTGTTTCTTTGTTCTCTCGCCAGTTCCCATAGCTTGTGAGACGTAGATGAAACAAAGAGTAAATAGAGGAAACCATGATTGATACCTTTAGGTGAGGTATTAGACACAGAATCCTTTAGACATAAATACTCAATTGGCATGAACGCATTTTTATTTACCCATCTGATAAAATTCAAATCTAAATAAGTGTCAGTCTGTTGTAAGATTTTCCAGTATCACTTGTGCCAATTAAAATATTTTTGTTACTTTCAATTGACATAACATTGTAGTTTCTTGTAGCATTTCAGAACATATTTTATTTATGATTAAGAAAGAACACTAAACATTTTTTATTTTAAGTTGATAATGCCAGTCATTGCAGCAATTTCAAAATAGTGTATAATTTCAGAGTTTATCAAAAGCATATTAAATAAAATAAAAAAAACATGCAGTGGTGAAACAAACAAGTAAACTATAGTTTCCAAAACTGGTGTTCATTTACTACTAAAAATCCCATTATGTAATTTGCAGGATATTTTCATTTGTAACCTTTCAGGGTCAACTATCCAATATCTGATGCATGTATGTTTGCACAGGATTCGACGAGTTATGGTGGTGGCAGGAGCTACGATGGCCCACTGAGTGGGGCACAAGGCACTGGAGGTGGGTACACGAAGCAGTTTGACTTTCCTAAGGAGTGGCCGTCCTCTTGATTAAGCCAAGCCAATCGCGGTTAATTTTTAAAAAAAAAGTGAGATTAGGGCGTAATTGTAATAGTTAATAAAAAAAAGTCCTGTTTTATAATGAATTTAAGGACAGAAGCAAAAGTGTCTTTTTAAATCGCTTAGTTTTTAAACCATCGACTGATTGTACATACAGGTAATAGGAAGTTTCTTAAGATAAAGTATGATCGTTACTTGAACTTGTCCCAAATGTTGAAACCACAAACCCCCTCCCCCCTTAATCTATTTTATAAACGAGAAAACAGTCATTAATTTTAAGGAAATTGTTTTTTTGATAAGCAATAAGTAAATATTTACTTAGACTTTAGTAAATAATTTGTTAATTAATGCAGTGTACAAATCTCAATTCTTAGGATTACAGTTTTAAATAAGTAAAGATACAATTAATGATAAAATAGGTTTATTCAGACGTAAGGTTAATATTTAGGTTTAGATCTAACTTAATTATAATTATCTGACTGGACAAGAGTACAATTTTTACGATTCCAAGTTTTTTGGGAAAAATTAAGGAACTTTGTAATTAATATATCTGCTTTTATTATTATTATTATTAATATAATTATTATTAATGGTTTGTTTTTATTTTTGCCTTTGACAGAGTTTATTTTGTAATTTTTTCTTTAAAAATAGTGTGGGTTTTTATCCACGTTTTTGACGCTTTTTAAAATAAGAAAATTCCTATTAGACGTTGTATTATTGTATTATTGTGCGGCAATATAGTAGCGATGAGAAACACTATGCGTGTTGGTTTTATTAACCCTCTCGCTTCCTTTCCATAGCAACATTGCGAGTACCGCAACATCAAGGACAAGTTGAAGTAACTAAAGACACGTTTTGTTTTCATTTTTTTCTTTTTCAAAATTTCTTTTATTGTTTGGTTTTATTTATTTTTTTGTAGTTGAAATGGCCTGGTTCAATCGTGAGGTTCGGAGGCCGTGTTTGTACTTGCAGTGTTGCCACACATCCTTGCTCACACCCTTGTGTAATTTTTTTTTTTAGTACTTTTAAGTTGGCAATGCTCAGTGCATTTGGCATTGCACGTTGGTCTGGGGTATTACAGTATAGATAATATTTGCATGTATTATGTAGTTGTAGATGTAGCTTATATGCAAAACAATTCTGGTCAGCCACATTACTATATTCCTGTTTTAATTTAATGCCATTTATTTTTTTATACAGATTTTTTCTAAAAGCTATGATTTTTATTAAACTTATAGCATTTTAACACCTTCCTGTGATGTGAACATTAATAGTCATATTTTCTGTCTTTACATTTTAATTTTTCTCAACACCAATTTTATGGATAGTACATTGTCTCCATTATGTTTGTAACTAATTACAAAAACCCTACAACAATAATACCCACAGGTCATACATCTTTTTCAAAAGAAAATTTAACATTATATTAAATTGAAATTAAAAATTAGCATTAGAAAGGGTAAAATGAATCATCACAATAATTTTATAACCTAACCTAAGATACATGATTGACAAATGATTCCTCAGTTTGCTAGTTCAACAGTAACAGGCTCTTGGATAATTTTCTTGTTAAGTACTTATTAAGATAAGGAAGACAAGTTGTTCACTGATTTCTTCCCCCCCCCCACTTCTTGTTTCAAGAGTAAGTAATAAAAATAATTGTTTTGGTTATCATAATATAAGTATTGATAAATGTGCAGTTTGGACAAAAAAATGAACTAACAAATGACATTATTATATAGTAATGTGTTTAACAAGCTAATATTCAACAAATCTGTTATGCTTTGTTGTATGGTTATATATGGAACAAATCTTTATTTTCCTGACCCATATCTTTCAGCTTAAAATTTTTAACTTACAGTTATGGCTACTAAACACAAAGTGGAGAACAAAAGATGCATATTTTGTCAAGGTTCTTATTCATCAAAGAATATTAATAAGAGTATTAATGTGTAATACCAATAATATTACCTGTAATATCAATGTTTTTTGTCAGTGATATTTAATATCAGTAATTGGTGGAAGTTCACCAGTATTTGATTAGACTATTATTACTATTTATGGACCTTGGACCAATATTTTGATTATTAATCTTTGAGAATAGTCACAGGCTAGTTGGTCTGATATTTATTGGTTTCGGACACATTTACATTCCATTTTAATAAATAAAGGGAAATAATCACAATTATCAACTCCAGTGACAAAAAAGGAAATCTTTAATCCCTGTTATTAATCTAAGCAGGCATTTGTTTTTGAGGAAGCTGATAAGCTTTACATATCATCTACTGGTACCATCATACTAAAGGTTATCAGTCTTTCTGGTTATTTGTATTTTAGAGACTGATGGTCCAATTAAGGATTATCATTTTTGTCGATAACCAAGAAACAGTATTTTGTCAAGTTTCAGAATCGATTTTTTGGCGATAGCTCCAGAATCAATGCTTGGATTACGTATGTTTCAGTTGCCATATTACTATCTCAGGTTCTTAAGTCAAGATTTCTGTGCTGTATAATTTTCCTTTGTTATAATCCTCACTCCTCATAACATGTTCAAAGTATTCTAGCTTTCAGTGCTTCATTGTGCATGGAAACTCTATGATTGTATCCAGTTATAGCAGTACTTCCGCATTGCACACTTTATCTGTACATGCAATTCTTAACATACACCATTAATTTTACATTTAAGTTCAAAGTCTTCATTATTCTAGTGTTTGTCCATCCTTTCATTCCTTATAATAGAATTGGGAAACAAATAGTGAGTTGTAATCGTAGACCTAGATATGTTAATAATCATTCCATCTTCGTAAAAGCTTTTCTGGCCTTTCTAAAACATTTAAACAACACAGGAGATAGTTATGTGCACTCCATGGTTTGATTGCCCACAGTAGCATAGTTTTCAATAATCTTAAAAATATGTGACAGCTAAAAAAGTAGTTAATAAAGACTACCTACAATATCATTAATTATTTATTATGATAATCGTAAGGGAATTTTAAGAATTCAATTTTTTGTCTTCGAATTTTTGTGCAAAATATTCTCTCTAAAAGAAATCTAAACAGTAGTCTTGATTAACTGTTAAAGTGACGGGTAGCAGAAATAGACCTCTTGTACTTTAGAAAATTAATAAAAATAATAGTGTACTCTGCTTATAGCACAGAATATTTTATTATTTTGGAAAATACAATAAAACAAATTTTCTATTTAACTCTAGAAAAAAAAGTTTTGTCATCCCCTAAACAACATAGGAACTTAGTTACACAACCTAGTTCCGCTTATTAACACATAAACAACTATGCTAAAAAAATCACCATACTTCTCTCTCTGCTTGGAAACAGCTTAAGCCTGGAAAACCTAATTCACTTCCATCAATCAATAATCACTTCTGATTGGTTTCCAGTGCTCGCATATATCGGGTCTACACTATGCTACATTAATACAGTACTGCTGGCGCATCTCTCGTTTACAATAGCTTCAGAAGTTAATTCTTAGAATCGGTACATTTTTTCTCTAGTTTTAACAGTGGAATTCTGAGATTATGGTTCCCGCCATTATTTCGAGTATAAATACAGGTCGAAATTCGTTGTTCGGCAGAACATCGAGGAGAACCACCCACTACACAGCCTACCAAGACACTACAACTTGCTCGGAAGGTAATGGGAATGATCCGGCTAATAATCAACATGAAGCAAATTTATTTCGCATTTCACAGCAGACCTGATAAACACCCAGACTTCTCCCGGAGACTACCAACAGTTTTACGTACATATGTCTTTAATACAGTAAATTATCTGTACTTAACCTTTTGAAAAGTATTCACAACATGCGAGAGTACCTTTGCGCCTCACTTAGTACTCTTGTGATTGCTAATGATGAAGTGTTTCTTTTTCCAATACCATGATAGGATTGTTTACTTTTCAATTATCCTTCTTTGCTTAGAATAGCAATTAGTGTCAGCTGCTGTCGCCTGTATATAAGTAAGTCATGTCCAGTTGCAGAGTTTTGTCTAGAAAGTTAGGTTTATTATTTATTACAAATTATTTACAATGGAAGACTGTTTAAAAATGTCAGATAACAGAATTAATGTCATGGTTAATTGAGACTACTGTATTTAAATTGTATTTCCAAAAATACATTGTACAGTACAACCACCCACACTGCATGACTGCCGAAACGACTACCTAATAAATAGAAAAACCTTGTTAACCAAACTTGGGTTATCCAAAACTCATTTAGTAAATGTAAAACTCATCACAGTAAATTCTCTTAAAAAAAGTTGGCAAATAAGGGAAGTGTACAGGAGTATAAGGGTGAGATAGTATGGACTTTCAAAGAGGTAAGCATCTGATCTTGAGTTGACTTCTTGAGCCACTGACTCAAGTCTAAATATAACTACACTGCCAATCTGTAGTAGTCACTAACTCAATACAGAAGTGTGAATTACATTAAAATTTTGTAATGCTGCCAACGGCCTTCTAATGAAAAGATGGGAGGGCCACCACTGCTAAAAACGTCGTGAAGGACGTAAGAATAAGGCTTGTTTCACACAGCCTAAACAAAGACGTTAGAATCATTTGACCTTCAAAATCTTCTAGAATTAATTATATATAAAAAGTATCAAATTTTCATGGCTTTAACAAAAAATTATTACCCGAAACGATTTCCTCTTCTTTATTTGGGATAATCGTGGTTGTACTGTAACAAATTTTCTTTTAGCACTGACTGTATTTTTCACCTGGACTTCAAGTGAACACAACAGTATTTTATTTTTATTTGTTAATTATTACTTTTCTTTTTCTTCATCTTCCATTTAATTAACACTTTTCATAAATCAAATTCATTTAATTTCATGTTTGAAAAATTTTTATGAAAATGTACCACAAAACAGTTTTTTTAAATTTAAAATGACACTTTCAGAAAGTATAAGTATGATATTAAATTTAAAAAGAAATGTATTTTGCAGTACGATATGACATATATTCTCCATTAGATTTTTTTTTTTTTTTTAACGTCCGACTATTGTGCACACTTGGGCTAATGCAGACCATTAGAGAAATGCAAAAGTAAATTAAGAACACAGTGGGTTAAAATTTACTACTAAATATATTTTGTTTTTTGTAAAAGATCTGTAAGTCTATATAAACACTGTTAACAAACAATATTTATGCGTAAAACATTCTCTCCTCAGAATTCATCGACATAAATTTATGGTGAGTAAAGCATATAACTTACTTATTTTCTTTTATGCCATTTATTATTATTGTTTTGTTTGGACCAGTTGCATGACAGTGCACAATTGTGATTCAGTAGTAACATAAAGCAATATTTGAAATTGATTTCATACAGTACTGTTTCCTCATACAACAGTTAATTTATATTTAATACTGGTCAGTTGTTTTTCTTTTCATTGTACAAAAATTATAATTTTTATTTAAACTACAGTTGATACTAATATCAGCTGTAGTTTAACAGCTAATATCAAATAGATATTTTAATTATTAAGGTTTTTTGAGAGCTAAAATTGCTGATGAAACATTTTATAAATGGATGGTATATTGTGCATGATATCAATTGAAATGATTGTAGAGTAGTTAACAATATATCCACAGTACCTGTTGATTACATTTTGAGAACTAATTACTGCTGTTTGAGTTATAAATAATTCTAAACATTCAGTCAAGTACTTGCTGTTGTGTGTGCATGTTTCAGACCTAACCCTCCTTAGAAGTACAGTGCAGCCTGTAATCAAAATATTTGTTCATTTGCTTTTTAAAATTTATTGAGTGGGTTAGCTGCAATTTTAACCTGGAAGAAGATTCAAGTTTATTTTCTATTGTTGACTTTTTTGTGTATTTCTTCTACACAGTTTTAAGGCACAATTTACACTCAGTTATTAGACCATAATTGAAAATGAAGTTTACCCACAAACAAACAAATTTTGCTTTCTGATTTTCCAAATAGTGAAAAATTAATGACCATTTCTTAAATTATTTTTTTCAAACAAAATATATGTTTTAAAGATCGTATGAGTTATTCTTTGTTTCAATAGGTGAAAATTTCTACATAGATTTCTCTCTAGGTTGGGGGGGGGGGTAAATTTGAAGTACGTATTCGATTTTAAAATAGAAATTTTAGATTACTGCTACTCGGACATTGATATTCTTGTGCAGGCTTGTATCAAATTCAGATCATATTTCCTGCAAGAATGTAGAGTAGACCCGTTTTTAGAAGCTGTGACTATTGCCAGCACGTGCAATTTAGCGTTTTGACGTAATTTTCTTATTGGTATGTAAACCATACTATCAAATATCCTATCTCTTTGAGAGTTGTCCATACAGAGTTGCACTGTCTTCTAATATTTATATACCAAAAATAGCTTTTTCTATGGGTGTCCACTTGTTTTAAAAACTAACTTTAAATGACAGTGAATAACTATTTAAACCTTGTCAATATTGTACTTAATTCAAAGGTACAAGTAGAACAAGTTATTTATGAATTTTTATTTTACCAGATACAGAAAAATTTGTAAACCTGTTCTAAGTATTTTTTCTTATTTATACATAGTATTACTAAAAAAAAGTAGCTAATTATAATCAAGAAGATTAAATTATTTAAAACTTTTAATAATATATGTGACATTAATTTTGATAAATTTATTATTCTTTGTCAGTCACTATGAATCATACTTTAGAATATAAACCTGAATACTCGTATTGTTGAATGTCAGCGTAAGATAGTTAATGCTGTTAGAACAAATGGACACCCATCTTGAATGTATCCACATTACCTTCCATGCTCCTTACCTAATATTTCCTATTCCTAGATGTGAGCCCCTCCAGCACCACCAAACCTGGCTATATGACTTTATCCGTCTCAGGTTCTGACTCGAGTTACACTGGCGGAGGGCCTGGACCACAACGAGGCAACAACTATACGGCACAGACACCTGCTCCAAGTTTCCATCCGTACAGACGTGTTTAATCCAAGTATGCAGTTGTAAACATTTCCTTAGTTTAGGGCTCCAGTTAGCTCAAATCTTCAAAAAAAAGTACCTACTTGTGCACATCGTTATTCATCTGGCAGAGTAAAAAATTGCACTAAATTTATTTTTTTTTCAGTTTACAGTTATTTTTAATTTGTAGAGTTGATGACAAGTTTAATTTTTTGACACAATAATTTCGTTTGTATTGTATATTTTAAGATAAACCATTATGGGTAGCCATTCCAGTTGTAATAAATATACTTGGTACCAGTAATTGTTAAGTGTTTATATTCATCATAGTATACCTTTTGATGGAATTACGTCCTAAATGTGTAAAGGTGATTTAAATATAGACAGGTAAGGTGTCTGCCAGTTGCAGGAGTTTCAAAAGATGCTCAAGATGTAAATGCATAAATTGCTGTATCTTTGGATTAGGTTAGTGTGTCGGCTGAAAAATGTCTTTTTCACTCTGGAACAATTTATTACTATTGAAATTCTGAACAGTATTTTAAAAGAAAACAGTTCTAAGTTTTCTTACTGAAGTAGCTAAGTAATTCATGTTGTATAAATAAAATAAACCAAATTTTTTTTTAGGAGGCCTTTAATAACTGGTAGATGCTGGTAAAGAAAATGGGGAGTTTTCTCCATAATAAATTCCCCAGTTCCAACCCTACACTTTAATTTTTTTAATAATATGTTAGTGAAACATAGTTTTTAAGTTTAAGATGCAATATTCCTGTGAAATGTGTTAAAAAAAGGATACTAAATCTGTAAAATTGGATGTAACATTTTTACATGTAAATAAAGTACTTTTCTTATTTTCTGCTACCCCAAAAATGTCACTTCATTTATTTACACCTTAAAAATTAGTTCATGGTTACAAGTTTCTATGAAGTGCTGGTATTTGTGATCTGTTCTCTTTTGTTTAGTATAGTATTTTAATGTATATAATTTCATACAGCAAACTGGTTTTCCCACAGCTTTTAGATTTTAGTACAGTCTTTGCAGTGAATGCTTTATGACAACCAGGCTAGGTTCAGTGTCTTCATATACACATAAAGGGGAAGTTTATAATAAGATTAAAATATTTGTATCTGTCCATAAGTACGATGTAAAACTTCCCTACTTTGTCATCATTTATTAAATGACGTATCTTGTATTTTTTTGTTTCCATCAGTAAACAAGGTATTGTACTCTTCCTGTTAAAATATAATATTTAAGAAGCCACTCCCTTAACTTTAGCAGTTGAGAGTTGGGATAATTTTACTGGCAGTTTCCTCTCTACTAATTGGGGCAGTACTACAGATAAGTGCACTGCAAACTTACTGAGGCAAAGATTCTATATTTAACCATTTTGTTATTCAATGAACATATCATGAATGATCATATATGTAGCTGCCATATAATTTCAGCCCTTAAGGTAAATTTTATTGTGTGTGTGTGTGTGTACTTGTTGCTACTGTAAAAAACAAGATAATTCAGAATGAGCTTAATGTTCAAAAAAGGAGGAACGACATTATGAAGTAATTACTTAAGGGAGGTTAATTTATGTAGTTTTCAAAGCGTACATAGTAGACAAAGCTAAGCAAATTGTTTCTTGGGAGAAGGTAGTATTTATCCTGTTATCTTCAACCTCTCCTTGCTAAAAAAAAAAAAGCGTCACTGTTTCTACAAGTTATGATGTAGGCTAGAGTAATTGCTCATTGTTTAGGGATGGCTGGTTTTTCTGTAGGTGGAGACTTCGTCATGCTAAGATTATCATAGAAATAAAATTAATCCATCTCTACGAGAACCAATAATCTGACCAGTCAGTACAGAGAAGCATGGACAAACCCACTACTAATTCCTAGCCGGCGGAGGCAGCTGACGTGAGCAGCTGATGGGCTTAGCGACCCCACCATACCTCTAGCTCATTCTACTCTCACTCACTTACTCCACATACACACAACATACACACCACATATATACACACACACTCTATCACACAAACACATTTACACCCACTTGAGGGGGTGCAGACTAGCTGCACCTAATGAGAGGACCTAGACGAACCTCATGGCACCCGAGTGTAACACACACTTACACTTACAGCACTATACTTACGATTTAAACACTTTACACACACATACGTACATTTAGGGATTTGCTGTACTTGTTCCGTTATGTCTGGGAGTGGCAATACTGCTTGGTTTCCTTTGGCGGGGCCAAGTATGTGGAACCTGATGTGTGCCTAGCACTGCCGAGGACCTCTGATGGGATAAGTTCTGGGACCGAGCAGCCTATAGGCGTCTGGCAAGCACATGAATGTTGAGTTATGGGTGTCGGAGCCCATAGCTGAGTCTATCGAAACAAGTGGTTGCATTCTGTGAGTTCATAGAGGGCGGCTGCCAGTGGTACTTGGGTTTGGGGAACCGTAACGATGTACCGGAACCCATTCCTAAAATATTCTGGAGTGCTGACAGACCATGTATTTCGGCTCCAGAATATCTGGAGGTCCCCCCCAAATTTTTTTTTTTTCTTTTTTTTTTTTTTTTTTTTTTTTTTTTTTTTTTTTTTTTTTTATTGGGGGTTCTCGCTTTAGTTCGAGTATCCTGGGCCACTGGTGACGTCTGGGTGCACCCTGTGCCATTTGCTCGAAACATCTTCGTTCATGAATCGCTCGGTATTAAATTTATGGATCCTAACAAACAAAACGCCAAAACTTGTGTAAAGAGACATCGTTCGGTTTCACCCGACGTGTCTGAGGAATATAGAGAAGAAATTGAATGCCACGAGGAAGTACCAAAGGAATTGTTTTACCAACTCCTAGATATCTTATTTTTAGAAACGCGGGAAGGTGATAACCTTTCCAAGGTCTCTCCTTTCCTGATCAACAAGGCAATAGTTGGGAATGCAGGTCCTGTTGCTTCCATTAAGAAGCTACAGAACGGGACTTTGTTAGTTCAAACAAAGAGCGACAAACAAAGTAAGTCGCTGTTGAAGATGGAGTCGTTTTTTGGGAAGGTTCAGGTATCTGTGGAACCCCACAGAACTCTGAACTTTGCTAAGGGTGTGGTTACCTGCAGGATCTCCTCCATGTTGACCTGGAGGAGATAAAGTCCGAGCTGTCCGGTGAATGCATTACTGATGTCACACGTATAATGCGCATGGAGAAGGGGCAGAAAATACCTACTGCTTCCTAATTCTGACCTTCGGGAAACCTATCATCCCGAATATATCAATGCTGGGTACGTGACGCCTGTCTGTGCGACCATATGTCCCGAGCCCAAAACGTTGTTTCAAATGCCAGGGTTTTGGGCATATGAGCGCAGCTTGTAAGAAGCCTGAAATATGCGGACATTGTGGTGCTCAAGGTCATAATAGTACGGATTGTAAGGATGATCCTAAGTGCTCCAATTGTGGTGGCGATCATCCTGCACGGTCAGTTAACTGCCCAAGTACAAAGAAGAGAAAGCAGTTCTAACTATTATGACCAAAGAGAAAGTATCGTTTTGGAGGCCAGGAAGATTTACCGATTTCAGAAACCTGTCACGGAAGGCAAGTCTTTTGCTGCTGTTGTTTCTTCCAATAAAAAGACATCCTGCGCAAATTGTGACGAGCTTACCAAAACTGTCAAAGTTTTGACGGAGCAGGTGGCTCAGTTACTCTCAATATTTTCTAAATCGTCCACTTCTGTTTCTACTTCTGAACAGGAGCTGCAGTATCAGGTACTACACCTATCCAGACCTCGTTACCATCTGTCACAAAACCATCACAACAATCTTCAGGAAAGGTTCCTTCTGTTCCTAGACCAAGTACAACAAAGCCGCAGGTGACAAAGTCACAAGTTCTTAAAACTAGTGATAAAAATATCACTCCAGGGCTAGAGTACTTTCTGAAAAAGAAGTCTAATACCTGCCCTGCAACAGTTGGATCAAAAAATAAAAGTTCCATTACAGGAAAGAAACCTGTGATTGAAAAAAAAAAAGAAAGGAAAATTGTCAAGGAGGCTTACCTTCAACCAAAAACCTCCCAAAAACATAAAATCTTCAGAGTCTGACATTAGTCACAGTTGTGACTCTGTGTCTGTTGACTCTGATCCACCTATAGTATGCTCTATTGAGAAAATGAATCCCATCATAAACTAAATTATTAATTTTCAATGTCAACGCCTTCCATTTATAACAACGTGATACAGTGGAACATTAACGGAGCCAAAAGTCATATTGAAGATTTAAAACTTCTTGTACGCGATACGTCTCCATTATTCATTTGCCTTCAAGAGACGCACCTTCACCAATCGCACACTTTCAATTTAAGAGGGTGTTCTGTTGTCAGGGCCGACTTCATAACGGAAGAACGAGCGAAGGGTGGGGTAGCCATACTCGCTCGTGACTCTATTGATGCCGTTCCTGTGGACATAATAACTCCTTTACAAGCTGTCGCAGTTCAGACTACCGTACCATTTAAACTTACCATATGTTGCATTTATTTACCGCCTAGCTATGCTTTCCAAAACAACGACTTAGTTAACTTATTAATTCAGTTACCTGTCCCCTTTCTATTGATGGGTGATTTTAATGCTCACCACACATCGTGAGGCTCTACTACATGTAACTCACGAGGAAACCGAATTGACAATATAAGGACTACATTAGATCTATGTCTTTTAAATAATGGTTCCCCAACACACTTATCGCCTTCTACAGGTGGTTGGACAGTCGTTGATTTGACCTTTTGCAGTCCAATTTTGGCAACGGTTCGAATGGTCGGCGATGTCTGATCTTTACGGCAGCGATCATACTCCGATTAATGTTTCACTTTGTACATTCCACCGTCCGAATCAACGCCTCCGCGGTGGATTCTACAAAAGGCACAATGGGTGGATTTCACACAGCAATTTGTATCACCTGACATTGAATATTTTAACTCTATTAATGAAATAGTACAAACTTTAACTGAAAATATTTTAGACGTAGCACATAAAACTATTCCTCAAACCTCGACTCATCAATCTCGTCCCCGTTCCTTGGTGGACTGAGGACTGTAAGAATGCCTTGCTTTTACGTAGAGCGAGCTCTAAGAAGGTTCAACAGACGACCAACGAGTGAAAATCTTGAGAGGTATAAAATTCTCGAGCTAGAGCTCGTAGAATATTTAGACAAAGTAGAAAAAATTCTTGGACCCAGTATATTAACACAATATCAAGAACAACACCAGTATCAACTGTTTGGAAGAAACTCCGTTCCGTTTCTGGTTCATCTCCATCAACTCTGATGGGCATCAAACAACGGAACGGAATAATAAGTTTTGATCCTCGAGATATTGTTAATACATTGGGTTTATATTTTGCAGATTATTCTTCGTCTACTTCCTATAGCAATGGTTTTTGTCGTTTCAAAAATATTCAAGAAGCAATGCCATTCGTCGTTGGTACGTCTGTTTCTCCTTTGAACGCGCCCTTCTCAATAGAAGAGCTGGAATCTGCACTGTCATCCTCTTCAGATTCAGCACCAGGCCCTGATAACCTTGTATATTCCATGATTAAAAATCTTCCAACATCGGGGATAATTTCCCTCCTGAAGATATACAATCGTATGTTTGAGGAACACTCTTTCCCCGATGTTTGGTTGGAAGCAACAGTGATTCCTATTCTTAAGCCAGGCAAAGATAAAACTGATCCAAACAGCTACCGCCCTATTTCTCTTACAAGTGTGCTATGCAAGCTAGTGGAGAAAATGGTAAATCGCCGTCTTGTTTGGTACTTAGAAAATAATAATTTACTCTCTAAGGACCAGTGTGGTTTTAGGCAAGGGCGATCTTCCATCGATCAGTTAGTTTTATTAGAATCTGCAATCCAAAATGCCTTTCTGTTACGTCAAACACTTGTTGCAATATTCTTTGACCTAGAGAAGGCATATGATATGGCTTGGAGAAGAGGAATACTAAATAAATTAAAATCATGGGGTATACAAGGTAATATACTAGGTTTTATCAAAAATTTTCTCTCTAACAGATATTTCAGAGTACGCCTTGGATCTACATTGTCAGATCGTTTCGGTTAGAGAATGGCGTCCCGCAGAGGGAAGTGTACTTAGTGTGACTTTGTTTGCCGTTGCTATCAATAGTATAACTACTAATGTGCGGTCTCCTGTTCGCTGTTCTCTATTTGTGGATGACTTTGCAATTTATGTTGGTGCTAGAAGTTTGGCCACAGCTGAAAGAACACTTCAGCTTACAGTAAATAGATTGCAGTCATGGACGAATTCAACTGGGTTTAAATTTTCTGCTGCCAAAACTCAATGTATTGCCTTCAGTCGCCGTCGACAGATCCGAACTCCTTCAATATTTCTCGATGGTACAGAAATTCGGACCATTCCATCTGTTCGATTTTTGGGGTTAATATTTGACCAAAGACTATCATGGAACCCTCATTTGCGTGATTTAAAGTTACGATGTAACAAAATTCTCGATATGTTGAGGGTGCTTAGTGGTTCTCGATGGGGCGCTGATAGGACCTGTATGCTGATGTTTTACCGTCGCGGTGATTCGTTCGCGGATTGATTATGGCAGCATTGTATATTCGTCTGCACGACCATCCGTATTAAAAAAAATAGACCCAGTCCATCACTCTGCAATACGACTCGTCTCTGGAGCCTTCCGTTCTAGTCCCGTTGTAAGCATTCTAGCCGAGACTGGGGAACCTTCACTCTTTCGACGGAGACAGAAACTACAGCTAACTTATGTAAGCAATTTATCATCTAAACCTTGGCACCCTGCTTTTAATACAGTTTTCCAAAATCAATTGGTGCGACAGTATGAAACTCGACCGAATGCTACTGCTCCTCTTGGTATTAGAACTTCCCGTATTTTTGATGACTTACGTATTGAACTACCCCCAATGTTTGAAAGGTCCTTTTGTCTTGTCCCTCCATGGAAAATCAATATGCCGACCTTTGATTTCTCCTTAAGTGCATACCAGAAAGTCAACACTCCTAACATTGTGTATCAACGTGAGTTTTTTCGACTGACTAGTTCATATCCATCTGCTAAATTTATTTTCACAGATGGCTCTAAGATGAATAACAATGTTGGGTGTGCATTTTACTCATTGGACGAAACGTATAAGTATGGATTACCCTCAACTTGCAGTGTCTTTACAGCTGAACTCTTTGCCATCTTAAAGGCTCTAATCACTTTTGAATTCGATAGTTTGCATTACGTAGTTTGTTCCGATTCAAAAAGTGCACTCCAGGCAATGCAGGATATGTATTCGGTAAACCCTCTGGTTCAAGATGTTCTGTGTTCTGTCCATAGACTTGAACTACGAGGTGCAAGAGTATCATTTATCTGGATTCCTGGCCACTGTGGAATATCTGGAAACACTATAGCGGATAATGCGGCAAAGGAAGCAACTTTTCTTCCGCCATGCACTCAACGTGTAATCGTGTCTGACTTCCTCTGTCACGTAAAACATTTAATTCATCTACAGTGGGAAAATGAATGGGCAGCTACAAGCTGTAATAAATTGAGGGTAATCAAAAGTACAGTTCGTCCTTGGGGTCGTCAATACGTGCAAGTCGCAGAGAAGAGGTGGTGATCACCCGCCAGCATCGGTCACTCCATGTTAACGCATGGATTTCTGATGGAACGCGGGGACCCACCTAAATGCGAGTTCTGTAGGGAAACCATCACAATAAGACATATATTACTCGATTGTGATGGTTTCCAAAATGTGCGTTTTATGTGTGGTCTGAGCAACTGTTTGCAGACGATGTTGGGAGATAGTGCCTCGGCCGTTGACCGGGTTCTAGACTTCCTTCATCGTCTGAATGTTTTAAATAAAATTTAATTTATTGTATTTGTAATTTCTTGTGTTATTTTATTTATTTATTTTATTTAAAAACTTTATTTCTGTTATGTTTTGCATTATTTTACGAATTGTTATTAAATTTTATTCATTATTTATTGTTATTTAGTTCTTAAGTGTAATATATCTATATCTGTTATCTAAATTTTTAATTTATTTTTACTGTTATAGTTTGTTGTTGTTGTTTTTGTTGTTGTTTTTTTCTTAAGTTAAATTTTGGTTAATTAAATTTTTTTTTATATACTTTAATCCTTCGTGACGGCGATGATAACCTAAACGGTTTTTCGCCGAAAAAAAAAAAAAAAAAAAAAAAAATACTAATTCCTAATTATAGGTCTAAGTCCGAGAGGAGCTGTTGAAATTTCTGGTGTTTTGTCAAGTCTTTTAATGCTAAGAACTTGAACAAGCGTTGCATGTTCAGTTCAGATAAGGACAAATCAGTGGACATACATGGGACTCAGTTCTAGTTGGTTAAAAGATTATAGGGGTAGGTTGCACTGTCTAATTTGTTCAAGTGTAAGGGAGCACAAACTGCTGTTAGTTTACTTTTTCACTATGCTAAGTATTAAGAAATTCTGTAAATGTGAAAGTCAGTTTTTATGTTTTCAGGTTCCCTAAACTGAAAAAAAGCTGTTTTACTTTGATGTCTATGCACATTACTGAAGATCCAACTAAACCTGATTTTGCTGATTTTTGTTAAATTTGGCATGTTAGTATCACAACATTTGGCATGTTACCCCTATATCACAACCATTTATTATTATTTTTTAAATATTTAAAACATTTTGGTCAAATTATTTTGAAATTTAAGGCTTTAAGAATGTGGAAGTCAAAAAATTTAAGGTTTATAAAGAAATAGTTTTAAATCACTATTACTCACTATCTGTTTTGACCTGTTGTGTTTCATTATATTCCCAAAAAGAAAAATCGGGTTCAGGATCTGTAGAAATATCTAGACTAGTATTGTAGTGTTCTTGTATTACATCTTAAGTCTTAATTTATCACGAAATATCAGAGGTAAATTAATTATGTGAAAATTCAAAAGTAGTTTCACACGTTCTTTGTTAAGTATAGAACTACTACAAAGAAGAAGTACAGAACTACTATTTAATAAAGGTTTGTTAAGTATATAGGATGGGTGGGATCTACATACCCATCCTTGAGATACAAATTCAATTTCTTTTGAGCCACCTGTTGTACAGACCTTTTCAAACTTATCTTTAGTTATGTTATTTAAATTTTTTTATATTATTTGCAGAGTCTGGGTTCTACATAAAACAGGCATTTCGTTATTTATCATTTACAGGTAGTATGAATCGTATATTCTTTCGTATCACTTGGTTACATAGTACATTAATAAATATCACATATCTGTGTCATACCAGTAAACATATTTATGTGTAACTAGTGATGTGCGATTGCAAGATGTTTTTATAATCGACCATCACAAAACAAAACAATCGAATACCAGTCGGGTTAACTATTGAGATGTTTGGCAATTGTTAGGAAGACTGACTGCTAATTGCTGACTAGGCTTTTAGAACAACCAAAGTTTCCTTTTCTTTAACTGGATATCAGTATTAACAGTATTTAGTAAAGTTAACTACACTCCCTTTTACAGATATTGTCATTGAATATATACAGATGTTTTCTTATGTATTTATAAGAAATAATTATGATAATGAAACAGTTCTACATTGTTACGTACAATATGCAAAACAAACTGTAAACTTAAAAAACTTCAACTTCACAAAATAAAGTTAAAGAAAACTTTATTGCACACATACATACTAAAGCACAATTCAAGGAACCGTTTACTGGGGTGATAGCAAAATTATAAATTTTTACTTAAAATTTATATAAATAATAATAAGTAACTCATTTAGATTGAAAATATAATTTAGTTCTGCTACTGTATAATTTAAATATTTAAAAACAATTATGACATAATGCATAAAAAACTGCCATGGTACATAACCATGGTGTGCCTCCCTGATGTATTAGAAGTGAATTTCCAAAAGTATTTTTTTTTTACCTCCCTTTTTGAAATTCTGATCTGACCACATAATCAGCATTCAAATCTGGCATCTGCATATACTGACACTAACAAATAACATTGAAAATAAGAAAATTAAACCTGACTGCAGTAAAAGAAAATTTCAATTGTAATGGATTTTAAATGGTAAACACAGTTTTTAATGCCGATTATGATGATGAAATCGGATTTTCAGAAAATATTAAGTAAGACAAATAAGTAATGGATTTGTAAACAATTGAAATGGTCGCCATTTTCAAAGTGTTAAGGAATTCTGCTAACTAACTTGTCCAAGTTACTATTATAAATCGATTTTTGGTGTCAAGTTGGAATCAAATCAGACCAAAATTGTGCATGTGAGCTGCTAAAACACATACATTTATGTATTTACATACAAAAATGTAGGTAAATACATAAAAAAACATATATTTATCTCAGTTGTCAAACTTAACTAAAGGGTTTTTCATATTCGTCACTGATATAAAAAAAAAAACGGAATAAATCTTCGCCATTTAATTGGAATAATTATTCAATATTTCCGGCAACATCTGTTCCGATTGCAAGTTGCTGAATCATTCGATTGTTTTGTCGGGGATTTAGGTCTATAGTATTGTAGGCAACAACAAAACTATTTATAATCCAGCCACTTAGTAAACGGCCAGTGCGAGAATTTCTCGAGCATGTATGAGAATTCATCTCCAACAGACCAGTGACAGAATCTGCCAATCTGAATAAAAGGAGAGAGCTATTCTATGATGAGAGTGGGAATGTACCTCTACCTTGCACATTTTTTTCTCTGTACCTCTAGTGTTCTTAGTAGTAGAGATGGGTAAGAAAACTCCAAACTGTTAAAACTAACTTGTTATTCTATTTACGAAAAACAAACTGCTTTGCCAAACGGAAACTAACAGTTTGAATTGGACTGGATCGTTATTTGTTAAACAAGGAACAACAGTCTGGACTTCCCCAACACCTACATTATATTCGAACGTTGCCGCAAGCGCTAAAACATTTTTCTTGTTATTTTCCTGTTAAACTGTTGACAACAGTACAAACACCTTTTCTTTAACTTGCTATTTGCTATACTTTTTCCCTCTATTCCTTGTTGGAACGTAGTGAAGTAAGAACTGTTTGGGCGTTGTCAAAGTTTATCTCTATTTTTCAAACGAGTTGTTTGAAAGTTTTAAATGTAAAATTTGTTGTTCAAACATTTTTTAAACTGTAAATACAGCCATAATTGTGTTTTATATTAGTTTTTCTCCGTAGTTTACTTTGTGTTTAGAAATTTAAAAATATTTAGTGGACAATTTTAAAAGTTTTCTTTTACTTTTTTTTATGTTTTTAAAATTAAGTGCATAGTTTTTAATTATTTATTGGATGTGTGGACTTTTTAAAATTCACAATATCTACTCTTGTATATATCTTGAATAATTAGGTTAATAACCTATCATTAACCATTAATAACCTATAATTTTGTAACTATGTAGAGCCAATTTTATTTAAACATATTTGGCCTATGTTCTTATTACTATATTTTACTTTTTAACGTTACTTTTTTCAGTGTTGAAAAATGAAAACCTACTTTCTCCCAAATAAAAATATGACTAACATCTCACATAACCTAATTTTAATACATAACCTAATTTTATTTAAACGTAATTTTTATTTTTATTATCAATCATCAATATTTTTTAATCAACTAAAAATATTCTAAATTGTTTGCATTTCAGTAAATATACAAAGGCTATTTAATTTTTAAGTAAAAAAAATAATGCTTCTATTAGAAATTCATTGCATTTTGTAAATATAAAATGGCATACATATATATTACGTTTTGAGAATGTAATTTAATTATTACTATATTTAATTATGTTTTTCTAAATGTTTTACACCCAAAAACAGTTAAGGACATGGTGGTAATGGGAATGAAAAAGTAGTCTTAGAAAACTGATCGTTTGTGCTTATGTTTTAGCTGCTTATGTTTTATTTTTTTCCAACAAACAGTTCGTTGATATTTTTTAAAAATAGCAGAAGTTCCCATCCCTACTTAGCAGTAGTGATGGGCAAAAGCGCTATTTTTGTTTAGCAACTAATTCTGTTAATGCTTATTAGAATTAGCAGTTAAAAATAACAGTTACAACTGCTAATTTTCTAGACTGCTTAACAACGACCTTAGCAGGAAAACGCAGCTTAAATAGTAATGTCACATTACTTTATTCTTTATTCCTTATCTTGGCAGCTGAGGTAAACAAATACAGTGAGGTGCAGTTGGCACGTTTTGTCCTACCCTTCCTGCACTATTAATTTGTCTATAGGATTTGTGAATAAATCTTACGATAATGAGAAATACGAGTACAATGAACATGCAATTCAAAGATGCAATTAATTGTGTTCGGTTTGTCTTTCACGCACTATCATGTAATATGAAATATATTTTGTAGCACCCTTTTCTAAATCTATGATACAATAATAATTTAAATTTTAAAAAAATAAATTGAATTAATTTTAATTTGATTAGTGTCATGTTCGATGTTTGTAATTAATTAAAATGCTATTTAAAAAATATTATTGTATTTTAATACATGTAGGCTATCTATGGAGGCCTATCTTTTTTTAGATTTCTCTTATTTATTCATGTTCCTAATAAATTAAAACGTTCTTGTTAGGTTTTATTTCAAGTATTTTATTATAGACTATCATAATGGTTCTGACAATGTTTATTTGTGTTATAATCACATTATTTAAAATAATATTGTCATTTATTATATACTATATTATTGTAATTATAATTGTGTGAAAAATCGAAAAATAAGTGTTTGAAGGACAAATAATTTCTTGTTAATCTATAATTCTTATGTTTAAAATATAATTTTAAGCTAAATATTTTTATAATGTTAAAAGTACAAGTTTGACTTGTGTTACATTTATTATTTATAAAAAAAAAACACCCTCATTTAAATTTACAGTTAACAAAAAAAAATATGATACTATTATGCATCTGAATCTCAGGACAGTAGCCAACAACAATTAATGGAAATAAACACTGATAATGTTTCCTGTTTAGCAGTTACATTAGCAGCTTCAACGTTAAACAGGTTCAGCAGTTAGCAGTAGAGGTTAGCAGTTGGCAGGTCGGTAACAGTCGAAAGAGTGTGCCATGACTCTGCTATTAAACAGTTAGATTAGCAGCTTCAACGTTCAACAGTTGGCAGTAGACGTTAGCAGTTAGCAGGTTCGAAACAGTGTGTTATGTCCCTGCTATTCAACAGTTAGATTAGCAGCTTCAACGTTTAAAAGGTTCAACAGTTAGCAGCTGCAGTTACGTTAGCAGTTAGTACCGTAGCAGGTCGGAAACAGTGTGCTCTAACCCTGTTATTTAATAGTTTATTTATTATCTGTTATTTTTAAGTGTGATTAGCAGTCTGCTAATGCTAAAACCATTTAGCAGTTAAAAAATAACAGATTGTTAAATAGCAACCTATCACTACTTAGCAGGCCGTTGTCTAAGCGGATGACCTATAGATGTCTTAGCGATTCGGAGGACTCGGAAAAAAAACAATGTCAAGTGATGACTGACGAGAAGTTTTTACAATACAATTGAGAAATTTTTACAATCGAATAAAACATCTAGTAATCGCGCATCGCTATAAATGTCACGTAGTGTATTCGATAAAATAAGACAATTTGAAGGCGTAATATTAGTTTGGCATTGGGATTTTCTAATTGTTCTTGGTTCATTTTGTATCCAAATCTAAATGGCATTGCTGTATATGTAGGAGAATTAATAATTGTTGTTGTTTTGTCCTCTATTGTGCCACATAATAAAAGTATTGTTTTTGGGAAAGTTTTTAATTCTTTGAAGTTGAGTTGAATGTTTAGTGAATTTTCAGATGTGCAGTTTCAGTTATGTAGTATGATTATTTTATTTCTTTTTCATTTTAGTGGTGCTTTTTAAATAACGTAGGCTAGCTTAAAAGTTTCTTGTTTATTTTTCTAAGATGACATTTCATAATGGTTCCTCTAGAAACCTTAGATCAATATATGGTAACCTGTATAGCAGTATGTGGGATATATTTTGTGTTAATGTTGTTTCTTTTAGTTTGCTTCTTAAGAAAGTTTAACAATAATCCAGAACCTATTAAACATTTGGCTGGTCACCATCCTATTGAACTATTTGAGTTGCACACTGTTTCCAATCCTTATAGATATACAGTTGTGAATCAAGATCCTAGTAACACAGCATTACCTCCTCATAATCCAAGATCTAACCGAAGTTATTCATCGAGAAATAGTTCCCATATTCACAGAATTCAGTTGAAGAAAATTCCATTTGGAGGAGTTGATGTAAGCCAAATGGAAAGATTAGCAACTTTATAAGTAATAATTATAAAGCCTAGGCTTAAAATAAAACAGTTTATAACACAATTATTTACTGTATTTCCAAAAGTTAGATATCATGAATTCCTGCATTAAAGATAATAACAGATTCTGTAAAACTCCCTTGAATATACCTCCGCTAAAAACAACTACAAATCAAAAAAGAATTGAAGATTCATCATCTGCCCATCAGTTACCATTTATAATGAAGCCACTTGCAAACATGCAGGTAGGTCTAAAGTATTTTTATTGTAGACCTAAGGTGATATTTAGGTTAGTAGAGGCCTAACCACTAGTATCTCAAAAATAAATGTTCTTGAAAATTGGTCTAGAACTACATGTTTTTTTTTAATACAATGGCAAGAAATGGTTATTATTTATGTTGTAGCATTTTTTTTTTTTTAATTTATGGTACTGACAATCAAGAATATCACTTTTTTCTTGCAGAAATAATTCAAGAATACCACTTTTTTTCTTGCAGAAATAATTATATCATCTTAAAATTAATAATTAAAAAGAAAATTATCTAACCTCAGTTTCATATATGACACTTTAATTACTAGTAACCTCTTGTTAAAGCAGACTAAACATATTTTTGCCAATTATTATCTTTTTAACAAATACAGAATGAATATATTCAGAAAGAAATAAGTAACACAAGTCTGTGACCAGTATGCACTTTTAACCACCTTAAATATTATATCTCATCTAATAGTCTCAAACACTATTTCTCACGTTATTTCTTATATGGGTAATACAGTAGATACATTAAAGTATGTCTTACACAGTAGTTTATTTATGGTTCGGAGAACTGAAATTCTAATAAACAGGATATTGGTTTAGGTAGGTTAGCAACTTTTTTTTAAATAAAAAGTTGTGAAATGTTTTCTTTTAAGAAATAAATAATTTCTAACCTAACTTAACATAGTATGCATAAAAATCATGCATATTTCGATATTCATATTCGATTCTGCGTGGAATTGCAGTAGTGTTCCGATGCACTACTGCATCATGAGGATCCATAATTACGTGATTTTTGATTCATGGAATGGTTACTGACTTATGACTATCTAGGTTTCCTCCTAAATTGTGTTCCACCACATGTTTCTTTGTTTGTCTTTTGTTAGTTTCTTTTCTTTTGTTCTACTATTTTTGCAGGTTCAGTTCAGCTTACTCATTCATAGCTCAGTCAACACAGAGCTAAAAATTATTATTTTGTGTTAGTGTATGTATATTTTATGTGTTCTGTATATGTATGGAGATATGATAGACTCTACTATGCTATCCAAATGAAGTAGGACTGATTCTTTTGCATCAAACAAGAAAAGAAAAACATTATTTTATAAAGTAAACTTAAGACTGTTAAATAACTTTGATGCAAAAAAAATAAATTGTCAAAGAAGGCTGATCTACTGGAATCAAGAATCAGAACAATTAAAAATGAAATAAATTCTTGAAGCTGTAAAAAATGCTCAGTCTTTGAATTCAGGCATCATTCGAAAATGTCATGGTATTATCACTTAAATGAAAACAATGTTAAAATTATAATATGATAATGAGATATGTATGAAAAATTGTACTGTTGATCAGAAGATGGTGTGCTCTAAGACTAAGCTAATTTTTGAGAGATTAAAAGAAGAAGCTGGTGAGGTGGCTAAAGATGAATTGTTTAAAGCTAGTCATCTTTGCGCAGGGGGATGTAGACTAGCTGTACTTATTGAGAGGATTTAGATGTCCCTCGCGGTACCCGAGTTTAACAAACACTTACACTTATGACTTTAACACTTTATACTCACATTTACATTTAGGGAGGCTATAATAGTCTCAAAGTGATTTTTGCCTTAAAATAAAAAAAAAATGTTTAAAGCTAGATTTAAACAGTTGGTTCCGGCAGTTCAAAAGTCTAATTTGCATAGCATTGTAGAAAGGGAAGAAGTAATAATCGGAGATGAAGAGACAGTTAAAATTGAAAAAAAATCTATTGAAAAAAATCTCAAAGCTATGATAGGAGAAAGTGGACCAACCAAACAATATTCAGCAAGGATGAGATTGGCCTTTCTGAAAAAAGATGCCTAAAAGAACTTTAATCGCTCGTGAAGAGAAAACTTTTCTATGTTGTAAGGCCTTCTAAGACCGATAGTGATGGTTGGTGCAAATGCAGCTGATGATTGTAAGTTAAAACCTTTCTTAGTTTATTGCTCAGGAAATCCAAGAGCATTAGAAAATAAATCTAAAGGTGGCTTTCCTGTGATTTGGTGAAATTGTAAGCTTGGATGACACTTCCCTCTTTGAGGACTGCTTTGGTTATCATTTCATACTGAAGTTGAACTTTTTTGCTAATCTAAATAAATCTCAAAAGTAATGCTATTAATGGACAGCCACTAGGTCTTCCTCTCACTAATTTTGACCCAAATGCAAAAGTTGTATTTTTGCGACTATGTAGAACAAGCTTGCTTCAAACGATGAACCAGGGAGTCATCAAAAACTTCAAAGCTTATTACATGGGATGATCGTTTGCGGCATGAAACTAAGAGAAAACAACAAGCTCTTTGTTAAAGACGTGGAAATAATTCAATGTTTTAGATGTCATGAGAATCATTGGACAATCTTGATGTGAATTTTCATAAAAAACTTCAAATGGCATCTGGAAAAAATTGTGTCCATTTTTTTTCACCACTAAACTCAGGCAGAATTAGTGGAAACTTAGCCTGATGAAATCGGTAATGTGATTGAAGAAGTTGTCAATCTTGCTAGGGAAATTTAGAAGTAGATAGCGATGACATTCAAGAAGTGCTGGATTAACATAATCAGGAGCTGACAACTGATGAACAACTCTTTGAAACGCATGAGCAAGAGCAAGTCATTGAAGAACCTGATGCTTTAGACCCAGTTTAATTAGAAGATACAAATGACGTTTGAAAACTCGACAGAAGGTCTAGGTTTAGTTTTAAGTAAAAAATGGTTAAAAATTTGGAAAACCAAATTGGAGGACTGCTCCAACAAACAGTGCAGTTCTGTTACAAAACAAGGAATAAAAAAAATATATTAGTGTGCTACAAGGAAATTTTGCATAAGAATAAATTTCTGAATTGTCAGACAACTTTGTTAGACTTTATAAAGCTAGACATCAAAATAACTTCAGTTTACGTTTTTTCAATTCATAATGTATTCATAATTTGTTCTACTGTATCATCTAAGATTTTATTTCACATTTTTTCTTAAATTATTACTTTCTTTAGTCTCCTATCCAAATTAAACATAATTTGTATGTATTTAAGTGTGAAATTGTACCCAAACTTCTGCGAATTCCACTTAAAAGATCACTTGTGCTGGGTCCCACCTATGGTTTAAATTCAGAGTATTATTGTACCAATATATATAAATATAAATAAATAAATATATATATATATATATATATATATATATTGGTCCCTGTACGCCTCGGTGGCCTAGTTGATAGCGTACTGGGCTTTCACCCCGAGGAATTGGCATTTTCATACGCTATAAATCATCCCACGTCTGCATTAGCCCAAGTGTGCACAGTAGTCGGACGTTAAACACAAAAAAAAACAATATATATATATATATATATATATATATATGTAGGTTATATAATATAACACACCCAGCTCACCGTATATAACATTGTTAGAGCAGTTATAGTTAAATCTTGTTACTTTTACAAGATTGTTCTTCATAAAATATAGGCTATGTAAAATATATTGTAGCCTACATATAAAAAAGTTTATTAATAATAAATTATCAGTGAACGCGTTTGTACTACATATGATCAGTATAGCCGCTACAGTTGTTTGAGCATTGGCAGTTTGATTTACTGTAATGTACATTTGTTATTTTAGAGTATAGTATAAGCTGTAGACACAGGTTTATTTATTATTACTAATTTTTCCTTTAAATTTTTACATAAAGGACCTATAGGGGACATAAATGTCCATATAGCCTTAATACCTAATATTATTGAAAGAGTGGTTTATAATAACATTTTTGACAATAATAACATTTTTGAATAATATTTTATTTTTATTATTTTTTTATTGTAAGGTCAATTTACAGCCGTACAATTAATTGTGTACATTTGGTTGTTTTTTTAAGTTACATATTATTGTTAACTAGTTTCAGGGAAATATAGTTGTTATTATATTTTGTTTGTTTCAATCATTGTTATTTTTTAATTATAAAGTACCTTTAATTGTTATTTGTTTTGTTTCCTTGTTTTTATAAAACTTGAATATCGTGTCTAGGTGATTTTTTTAAAAATACATTTTATAATTTTTTAAAGAATATTTGAAAAGCCTAACCCGATATTGATTATTTTTGAAATTTTAGATATATGCAGCAATAAATAACTACTATAAGACCTTCTGAATGCTGATCACATTAGTTTGCAGCGCTAAGCTATTTTAGTATTCTTTGCAAGCATTGTGTTAGTACAAGAAAGAAAACACTTCCTTTAACTGTAATATAACTTATTACATATCAATGTTTATAGAAAAATGCTTAGAATAATTTGAAATAAAATAAAATATTTACAACTAAGACTTAAGCCTGCTTGGCTTTTTAAAATAAAAACAAAAATTTTGTTTTACGTAGCGGCAATATAAATGACAACAAAATTGTCAAAATAAAAATTCCATTATATACAAAATGTTAACAGTTTTATAAGAAATCTAAAAATATAATACAACAATAATTTATTTTTCTTCATAAAAACACTAAGATGATAAAATATCAATAACACACTAATTGCAAATCTAAAAAATGTCAACACTACATTAGAATTATTATAATGTTAATATTTTATTGCATTATGTGTTTTTTGCAGCCAGTAAACTTAATTATACTATTTAGAATATAGGTAATTGAAAAGTGATAGTATGTGAAAATGTCAAAAATTGCTTAGTTACCAATGCAACAACAAATACAAGTTGTAAACTAACAGCTGACTTTCAGGGGTTAGGTAATATGTATTTTTAAACTAAACAGATTAAATTGTAATAAACAAAAAGAGCATAATCTTCTGAGTATTTCTATATAATATAAATGCAGTTTGGACCATAATTATTCATGTTCATTTTAATAAATTTAATTAGATTGCTATTGCAGCTAATACTGGGAACGCACATATGTGGATCTCATATGTAGCAGTTAGTTAATGTATGAAAATGAGAAATTGAGTAGACAGTGTTTGTCTTTTCCTTTGTTTCATGTTTGTATAGGTTACCCATTTGTAAAAAAATAATAAACTGCATTATAGTATTACCATATATTTTTTTAATAAAAAAACATTAAGTTTTGGCAGCACATTGCAAAATAATATCAAGTGTAAATTATTTTTTTTTAAGTCAGTGTTTACTTAAAGCTAGTTTTACTGTCAAGTGTAAATTATTTTTTTTTTAAGTCAGTGTTTACTTAAAGCTAGTTTTACTGAACTATTTATTTTTGGAGGTCGGACTTAGAAAGCCATGTTAGCAAGTATAACCAATGCTTAATCTTGAGAATGCTTTTTATTGTAAATACATTTATATGTTGTTAAGTGTTTAATGCATCTATACCTAACTTAAATTATTTCCTTGTGACATAAAAGAGTATTTTGTATTTCAGTTGTCAAGGTCTCAAAATTTAAAAGCTTTATCTCGTAATCTTAAAGAGGATAGTAGGAGGCAACCAAGATCTGTTTTGCCATTGAATATGTTGATTTCTGAAACTGCCTATAGGGATAAATCAGTATTGGAGTCCAACAGCGAATCTTCACCTTATAACATAGCGTAAGCAGATTTCAAATATTTACTAAATTTATGTATCTTTTTGTTGTCATTGTTAGACACATTGAATAAGTACAATAAGTAGACACAATAAGTGAATAAGTAGACACATTGTTAGGCCATTAAATAAGTACAAAAAGTCCAAATCTTATGTTATTTTTAACTTTATTTGATAACACAACCTGGCTTCACGGGTGGTAACAGATGGCCCATATTTCTCGCTCTCTCTCGTACCCCATCACATCTGTTTCTTAGTGACGATGATGTGTGTTATTTTTTTTATCCAATGTATTTAAATAAGTTGCCAACCTTGCATATTTAGTTTGACATATTCTTTTAATATTTTTTATTTTTGTTATCCAATATATTTATATATATTTTTTTCATTCTTGAAATATTTGTTTTATAAGTAATTTTTGTATTTCCCTGCCAGTTAGATTATTATTATTTCCAATAAATAAATATTTCCGTTAGGCTATATGCCATGACATCATCACTCGGGAATGTTGTCTTCTATTGTCATGGATAATGTGTTTATAACCTTCTTTACATAACCTGTGGAGTCCTATAAGCTATGAATTGTTTTAATTATGAATTGTTATAATCTACGCGCACAAACACACACACACACACATATATATATATGTATATATACACACTTGTGTATGTCTAATTTGTGTATATAATTCTTTTTTTTCATTTTGTTTTGTTTTTAGTAAAGCAATAAGTTTTGATAATCAATTAATCCAAAATAGGTTCACATAAAAAAAGACAGAGCTGGGCAGGGCAGATCAATGTAATTAAACAAAATAAAAACATTCCTAGCAGAAGTAAAAAGATAACATTAATTTGTTATCTTTTAAATTTTTGTTACAATTATGTTTTTAGATTGTAGCATAATTTGAAATATTTTCTGTAAGGTTTTAAAATAAAATAAAACAATTTTTTGAAGATTTTGTAGTATGTCAGCGAGTATGAGTGAGTAGCCGATATGTATATGTAAGGTTTTTTTTCAGTGAGATCAACCAGCTGTTAAAAATTAGGAAGAAAAAAAAATTCAAACCTGCAAAATGCGAAAAGTTTCTTATGATGTTACGAGAGATACACACCAAAATGTAAGTCGTGAAGTACATTTAAAACATTTATTATACACAATGTCAGAATAGATTTATATTTTAATAAGTTACAGAATCTTCTAGCCATTTTTTGTGTTGGTCCTCATTTTAAATATGCCAGAGTAGACATTTTCTGTTTAAAACAGTAAAACTGTTTAGAGTTGATAGAAACTAATGTTAGTTTCATCTCCTAGACTGATTTAACAGTATTTAAAAATGATTGCACTACCTTGTTTGTTGTGATCCTCAAATTTTAAATAATTGTCAGTAATCATTTTTTTGAGTTAGTGATATTTAATTCTATTACCTTTTAGGGAACTTAGATGTGTTGTATTTTAATAAAGAAAATTACTTACTTTTCTTTTAATTTCAAATGTTTATCTGAAAACCAAGTGTTATTTTATTGAAATTACAAAAACCATTGCTTAAATACAGAGCTATTTTACTTATAAATATTCACTTATAAATTTTTCTTATATTATTAAATTTTATATTTTCAAAAATTAAAAATTCCAGATATAATTCTTTAAGAACAGTATAAAATTATTTCTCAATTTTTTATACATTTTTTTCAGGTTTTTTCTGTTAGTATGCCGCTGTGCTAAGCAAGACAAAGAAACACATTATTTTTGTTTTGTTTTGTCAACCTTGTTGTGCTTTGTTAATTTCTAACTTTAACCCTTTGTAATTCCAGTGGAGGCAGTTGATGGGCTATTACACCTCTAGCTCATACTACCCTCACTCACGTACTCACCCTTTCCCACACACCAAGTTCACTACTCTGCTTGGCTAACTCTGAACCCGCAGGGGGGGGGGTGCAGACTAGCTGCACCTTTTGAGAGGATTTAGATGTCCCTCACTGTACCCGAGTTTAACACACACTTACACTTGCAACACTACACTTGAACACTTCACACTCACACTTACATTTATGGAGGCAATAATAGCCTCAATGTGCTTTTCGCCTTAAAAAAAAAAAAAAAAAAAATAGCTAACTCTGAAGTGTAAAGTGACTTGTGCTGATAGAATAAAAAACAATGGCCTAATGGTGTATCAAAGAGAGCTCTAGGATACCTGGTGACCTCCCAGTGTGTTAGCCTTACCCATACATGCATGTCTCTGTTTTGGGCAGACCTTATTTCCTGTGCTTCTAAGGCATTGCCATAAGTAAAATATAAAGTAGAATGAGCTAGCTGTAATAATAAGGGTCAAGAGAAAGACAAATTGAAAAAGGAATTAGCAAGCCCCTCAGTAATGAGTTCAGAAGTCAACAATTAGAAGTAGGGGAGTTACCTTAAATCGTCTCTAAATCCTAGACGTTATGAAGAGACTAGGGAAGAAGGCACCATTTTCAGTTGATTCACTCGTAATCACTCATCACATTGACGAAATAACTCAGTTTATTTTTATAAAATTAATGACTTTTGAAATAAAATGTTTTGTTTTTTTCTTCAAACTTTATTTTTTATTTATTTATTTTTTAGGTACCCAACACAGGACTCAGGAACCATCAAAACCAATCCTGATGGCTCTAAGTTATTGCAGCAGTTACATAAACAAGAAAATATTGCTTCAAATATACAGTTAAATCTGTTAAGAACACCTCTTAGGAGGCAACAATGCAACAGGTTCAGGCAGTTATACGGCAGTGGAAAAAGTGGAATTAAATGTTATTCAGAACATTACGATGGCAATACAAATAGTTGTGAACCAAACATGGATCGTATAACAAATGAGGATTTTTTCAGCTCAGCGTTACACCATGTGATGTCTGACTCGAATATTAATTATCCGATGCAGAAGTATTGCTCACCAATAAGTAATGAAACGTTTTCGACACAATACTGTCTACATTGTAACAATAAACAAACAGATTTTGTTAAACAAAAAGAGTTTGTTTTCAGTCCAGTTTTAAATTCAGCATGTTTTAAAAGGTTCAATGATACGTTTCTGAATGATAATGAAATGTTTGAAGATTCAGGTTCAGCCAGTGAACTGAGAAGGTATTCTGCAAGCTGTGTAGAAGGAGAAACTACGGACAGTACATTAGTACAGAGGACAACAACTACAGAGGAGGTAAGGAACTACACAGGAGCTAATGTGTGTAATCAGTGTTCATTACCTCAGAAAAACTTTACAATGATAGCTTGTAACTTTTTAGTGATGACCATTTTGGTTTTTCACATTTAACCCTTTGAGTCACATAAATGAAAATGTAATATTTTCTTTTGAACATATCCTTAGCCTAATGAACATATTTAATGATATTACAGCAAAACTTCGATTAACCATCACTTTCTGTTTACCATCATTCTATTAGCAGTCCTGTTGGCTACTGGCCTGCTTACATCTTCTGGGCTATTTAAGCCGAGAAGTACATATGTAACTAAATATCTAAATATATTTACTATTATCATTTTAAAAGTCTGAGGAAAATCAGTGTTATCGTAAATATTTTGTGTGATTTATTAGTATAATATTTTTTTGTTTCAGTCAAATTTTGATTAAAAAGATTTTTTTAAATTTCCAATTGATAATACAAATTTTAAAACATTAAGTTTGAACTAGAATAAACTACTTTATTTTATTGAATATTTTAATTGGTAGTTATATTCTCTTGTAAATCCAGAACATTTTCATTTAACTGAATTATGTCATCAACACAAAACGTTATGATTTCCAACCATTTTGACTAAATAAAACTTGAAGGTCGTCCTTACAGTTATTAAATTAATGGTTATGTTACAGCTCTGTTATTTCATCTCTGTAACTCAGAAAAATACAAAAAAGTGGCAGAAGAATGAACTAAAAAAGATCATTTAATTCATAAATGTAAATATCATTTATATCAGATAGCTCATTAGATGCTATCTGTTGGATTTATTTTCAAATATTACTGACTAAAGTAGAGGAGCGATAGATCGTTGTGCTGCTTTTGTCGCTAGTATATTACAACAACATGCATCGCAAAGATGAGATTATATTATGTAAAACAGTTGTCAGATAAATTGGACATTTGGATTCAAAGGGTTAAAATGTCATTTTTATATAATATATTGATGAAAGAAAATTATCTTAATATCAAGTTTAAAAATGAGATATATTGTTATTATTTTTGTATTCATTCATGTTATCTTCACAACAAAACAAAAATTGATTTAGGCTACATACAGATTTAAGAATATTTGATAAATATTGTGCATAAAATACTAATTACTGTTTATTATACATAAAACTAAAAAACAATAATTACAGTATGTAATTTGTAAAGTTACTGTCAGAATATAATCCTGTTTTAGGAGCTGACTTTCACTTTTATTGCCAGCGCCGTGAAATAAAAAATTAAGCCCAAACAGTTTGTTGCGAACGAAGAATGAAATTCAAAGAAACAAACTTATTTGCTTAACTTAATTTTCTTAAGTAACTGTAGTGTATTAATGACGAAGTTGTGTTATATTTATAGGATACGGTTTCCAAACAGTTGCCAAGAAAGATTTCAGTTAAAATAAAATGTTTTTTTTTTTTAGATAGGCCAGTCCAAAAAAAAGGTTACATGCCAGTGTGTTAAATAATAAGTAGTTCAATAGACTTGTTTTATGTTAGTGAAATTGTAAGTAAATTATTAATTGCTTTTTTTTAATAATTAAGTTGCATAAATGTAAACAGTTGTTAATTAAATATATTTACCATATGTTAATTTGAAAAACGTATTCATCTGAAAAGTAATTTTTAAATACATTACTTTTTTTGAATAAGTAAGTACTTAAGTTACATAATTTATAATAGTTGTTAATTATATTTCAAAATGTTTAATTTGAAAAAAGTTGTTTTTCGTCAGTAAAGTAATTTTCAAAACATAGTAATTTTTTTTAAGAGAAAATATTGTTTTGGTGTTAGTGATTAATGATTTGTGAGATTAAAGGCATTTCAAGGGAAATTTTGTAGGTTTGGTTTTTTTAAATTGGGTTAAGGGGTATGAAACCCTAGGCACTATGTGCGCCTACTAATGTGATCATTTAGTAGAAAATGTCATATAATTTAGTGCAAGTAAAGCTAACAAATCAATAAAATTAGAAAAATATGCTGTACTTGTTATTAGGAAATTGTTTGAAAAATATTAGTTTACTACAAGAATTGCACTCAGGGCATTACAAGATGCAATAAATTGTGTGAACCTAACTGCTTCTGCAGAATGGATAACTTGAGGCCTAATTAAAAATTAAACTGGAATACTTATCTGTTAATTGCCTCGAGAAATATGGTAACACTTTGGGTTTTCTTTTTATTTACTAAGTACGGAATACCACAGTGTTGAGCAGTGAAATAAGTGGTGGCAAGGCATGAATATTTATTGCAGTGTGCATAAATATCTCCTCTAACTTAATTGA
Source organism: Callitettix versicolor (assembly GCA_022606455.1). Taxonomy (NCBI): domain Eukaryota; kingdom Metazoa; phylum Arthropoda; class Insecta; order Hemiptera; family Cercopidae; genus Callitettix; species Callitettix versicolor. The sequence continues at coordinate 40,894,441 of CM040190.1, read as the reverse complement.
TAGACATAGCAAAAAGTATGTCACAAATGGACTGGAATAATTTGTTCCAAATAAAAGTATATAATTTCCAATGTAGAAAGAAATTTGACACACATTACATGTTATGTAAAGTAATTTCATTCTTCCATAAACAAACATCCAAGATTAAAATCACAAAATCAATTATCAGAATTCCAGATTAAACATGTAAATGCAGCTAGGTCGGATCTAAGGGCCTACCTGTACTGACTGTCTGGCTCAGTTTTTCAACTATCACCGCCAGCGATCAAATGTGTTGAATTTCACATTGTTCAACGCGATAGTGTTTTTTCTCTGTACACTTTACTAAATCTGACATCCAGTTCGGAGCTAATGAAAACACTTTTCTTTTTTACCAGTCCATTCTGAGAGTTCAGTCAGTCAAAGTATGTAGTTTAGTGGTATTGACCTGCCTGACCGCAGCTATTGATCACCGGCGACTTTACAGTATATAAGGAGATCCCGGACATCTTGCCAGTGACATCTTGCTAGTGTATAGAATTTTGACTGATTAAAATTAATATCTGTACTACCAGATTGGTCCTCCATATATAGGATGTAGCCTAAGTGATAAAATCTGCCGTTCTGCTCAATGCCTTATTTTCAGAATTGATTTTATTACTTGGGCCATGAAATATAAACCCTACATTTCTACAATATAAATTTTGGTCCGTCCAAACTGGATGAATAAAGCACTACAGTGCTATTGATAATAAAAGAAAAGTGTTTTAGTTAAACAATACAAAAGATTACACTAATGATCCACATACTCATGATGCTTTATGAAGACATACAGTGATCAACTACATACATATGGACAGAACGAGTGGTTTGAATGTTCTAAAAGTAGCCCAGTACATACAGTTAGGCCGAGGGATCAACTTATTTATAATTTGCTTATAGGAGTCTTCTTTCTTGGCCCTATTCTCAAATTATATGGTAAAACTAATGTCTGTTTACATAGATGTAAACTTTGTTACATAGATTGCTAGGTGAATTCAGTTTAAAACTGAAAACAAATAACTTATAAAATTTAACAATAATAATTCTCTAAATTTAAAACTGTACATCATTTAAATGAACGCTTCACTATACTAATATATAAAATTGAATATTAGTATTTTGAGGATTTAGGGCTTTATTTTCAAACCAAGCACTGCAAGATGCCATGTTTATATGACCTTTACAGTTAAAAATACCAATTTTTATGCTTAGAAAAAACTCATCTGTTATTATTGTCCATTGTTTTCTAGCATACTGCTTCTAATAATGATAGATGTTGGTATACTACTTTCATAGTGCCAAATCCATTTTAAATATAAATATGTATATATTTTATTGTGAAAGTCGAAAATTAAAATATAATTTTAGCTCATTTTAAGTTAAAACAAAAAGTAAATACTAAGTTAGTTTTAAAGAGCTAATTTACATGTTATAATTAGATCAGAGGTGACTAAACGACAAAATAGCAATAAATTGATGCCCAATAAAATTTTCAACATTGTCTTGTACGTGTTTTGTTAACCTAATGAAATTAAATTTATATAGCCTACATTTACGTATATTTTTGAAGTCGTATTCATCTGATAATCTGAAGTTTTAAAAATATAATCTTTTATTAATGACAACTGAAAATATGTTTTATAGAAACAAAGTAAATTGATGTCCATTATTACCATTTTGTTTGTTAAAATGTTGTTTTGGTGATGAATTATTCCCGTAGAAGTTTGAATGTTTTAAATATAATTTTTATAAGAAAATATTTTAATGTAATTTATGTATATTATTTAGAGTTGCTAATAATTTTTAGCATTTTTTATTTATACAACTTGTAGGATGTTTTTAAATTGTTAATGCCATTCCCTCTAAAATTTCTAGACGTCATCTGCTTTGCATCCTGCTATACTAACCGTTTGTTAGATCAGTTTATAACAGTCTAAATTTCTCATCATATTATAGTTAAATTAATTTATTTGATATTTAGGCCAGGTGGCCACTAAATGTTGAACGGAGTTGTGATGAGTGGCATTCGAAACCTAACAAAATTTTTTAATGTAAGTGCAGCCACTGAAAGCAAAGCGAAGTCTTGCAACATCCACTCTGCTCCATTTCACTTTCAGTGGCCGCACCTTCATTAAAAACAATGGGTTAAGTTTTGAATGTGTAGTCCTCTCAGTGGACAAATTCACTCCTCATTGAGTGGCCACCCAGCTTTAATGGTTAATATGGAGATGGGGGGAGCTCTCCATCATCAAACTGATGACGTTCTTGGAGTAACTCCAGCCTCCCCCTCCATTGGGTTAAATGTTAAACATTTTTTTTTAAATAATACTTTTCAACAAAATCACTTAAAGTTCTCAGGGATGTTTTTGAAACTGACAGTAAGTAAATTAAGTTGGTAAAAATTTGAAATTAATAATATAGTTTAAACATTATTACAAAAATATGTTACAAATAATGTATAAATTTGTCCTGTGATCAAGCTTTTTCAGACACTTTAACCTAACCAACTACACTTTTAAAATACTTTGTAATATGTGCTTTATAATATGTATGTCCATTTAGAAGCTTTTATACCTTCTCTCCAATATGCCATTTTAGGTAATTTATTTTTAACCACTGTAAATAAATGCTATTAACAATTTATGCAACTAGTAAACTTATTATAATGTAGTATTAAGTTGTATGTTGTTAAATAATTAGATGTTTTTAAAATGAGTAGTAGAAACTAAAAAGTTCTGTTCTTCTACTTATGTAATGTTAAAGCATCTAAATAAGAATGTTTTCATAATAAAAATGCTTCTATGCTATTTGATGTTTTTATAATTGGTAATTTTTGCCTTTATATAGGTTGTTGTTTTTTGATAAAAGTAATTCAAGGTGTCCGTAAATGATTACTCTTTAATTAAGCTGCTTTTTTTAATTAACATAAATGTGTGCACAGAACTAACATAACTAGCATAAATTTTACAGTAATTTTACCATTAAAATTGGAAATATCTGTGATTAATAACACAATTTCTAAATGTATTTCTTGTTAAATTTCATTTGATTTAACTGGAAGTAGTGTGGAATATTTTTAATTTACTTTTAGTGCTAATAAAGTGCATTGTCATTATAAATTATGTCATATATTATTAAGACTAGAAATAAACCTCATAAAATAAATTATTTTGCAATCCATAAAATAAATTCATAAGATTAAACTTTACAACCATATATAAGTATGTTTATGGTTATGGCATAAAGTTAAGAACAAAAGAAAAACATTAATTTTTATTATATAGGAGTATAATGTAAAATTAGAATGTTCCACCTCTTAATATGTTTCAGGTTATAATCTATACTAATATTATAAGTGCAAAAAGTAACTGTTTCATGCCTAAACCGAGGGATCAATTTTGATGAATTTTGGTACAAGAGCTAGATGGGACCTTGGACAAGGACATAGGCTACTTTTTGTCAATAAAATAAAATTTGAAGGGAGAAATAGGGGATGAAAGTTTGTATAGGGAACCAATGTTTCGTCAAATTAGGGATTTAAAAATTCATCTTACCTATACTTTTGGTAAGAAATAAAGAAGCTTTCTGTGTGTTTATTCAATCATGGGGACGATTTCAATTTTTTTTTTAAGTTCTTACCTACCTTTGTATACCTATGTATCTAGTCTATCTATACTAACCGCTGACAGATTTTGCCAAAGGGAAAGTTAGCATCATAGTGTAGAGATTGTATACCTATGTTATCTGTAGTCTGTCTACTAAAAACTGTTTTTCCATGGAAAACTATGTGGTGTGCTCACAAGTATCAAGCCCACAAAATCTTCATGTTTTTAGCAAAGGATGGAAAAACAAAAAACTTAGTTTACAGAAATGTATTAAATGATATAATATTAATGAATAATTACATATCATTCATTGATCTGTTTTATTGATATTTAGATATTATCTTTTCACGTATAAACAACTGAACAGTTTTTTTAAAATTTTATTTAATTAATATGGAGATTGATAAAAGCTTGAAGAACAAAATAGGCTACTCGAAGTACTAATTCAATGCAGACAAAGTCGCGGGTATCAGATAGTTTTTATTATATAGTAATATAACATAAAATTAGAATGTTTCACCTCCTAACAAGTTTCGGGTTATAATTTTTAACAGAAAGTATCTGTTAACCGCCAGTCTATTATTAAAAGTTAATTACAGTAATGAATAAATAAAAGTGTAAAGAATTATCATTAGTGCAATACATACTGCACGTAATAGTAGCCAGACTGTAGCGAAAAATAATTTTCACTTTTTTGCTGAGGTGCCAAAAGGGGGCAAATTTTTGTTTTATTGACGAGTCAGTAACGTTTTGGTTGCCTAATGTAAGCTGCTCATGTTGTCAGTTGCAGTTGTGATTGATAAGTGTTGTTCCCAGTTGACACTTATATTTTATTGATACGTGATTGTAGCACTTATATTTTATTTTATTGCAGGACATATATCCAGTCATAAATACAAACTTTTTAATCTTTGTTCATATGCAATGAACGGGGCTGATTGGTTTGTGAAGAGTGTACTTCTCTCTTTCTATTTAATTAACTATCACAGCCCCACTCCTGATCCTGCCAATTAAAGTTTCATTGTATATAAAACTTACGGAGATTAAAAAAGTGTTTTTTGATCAGGTTCTGTAAGTTAAAACACGTATAATTTTTTTTAAGGAGTTTAATGTAATTTTTCATATTGCCGGTAACTAAACAAATTGATGATTTTGATGAAATTGAGCATAGCTTATCCATACCTTAAAACTTAATAATTTTTTTGATTTTATCTTTTCCAGTGGAACACTGATTAAAAATTATAAAAAAATAATTGTTTTTAACATAGTCCTTAAAAGCACAAACGAAATGTATATAGATCACTTCTATGTCTCCCAGAGCAATCTAGTTTAGATATTATGAAAACAAAATCGAAAAATTATCAGAATTTTTCAAAATTGCTTCAAATTTTGAATATATATATATATATATATATATATATATATATATATATATAAAAAGTCTTGTCTTCAATATTGTAAATGTGAAATAAAATAAATTTATAGTTCAGGGATTTATGTTAATTTTTGTTTCATTTATTGTTGAACCATAAATTTCTTTTATTGATTTTTCTGATTTTACTACATTTGGTTTGTTAATAGCTTTTAAACCAGTTGTTTCTGTTTAGGAACACACCATTTTTAAATAATTTAATGTGTGAAAGTTTGTGCACCATTTATTCAGTAAAGTTTTAGAAGGCAGCTATTTTAAGAAGGGTGACCATTTAAAAAACCTTTCTCTTTGCCGTTGACGGTAAAGCAATGTTCCTAAAGGTACAATGTTCTCTATTGTGTTTACTATGAATGTGCCAAGTTGTGTTGTGGGTCGTGTATCGCAACTCATTGTAGAGCTCTGTAATATGAAATAGCTTTTTTCTTTGTCTTATTTGCTAATTATGTGTATGATTGGAATAATTCTCAACAGTCAGGGAATTTTTTAACTTTAGAAAAATGTGGTGTGCCTGAGGAGTATATAATAATCAAGTTCAGTTGTTCAGAAACTTAAGCATTTTATTGATAGTTAATAATTATATTTTTAGTCTAGATATTGAGACAGTGGTTTTTAACCCTTTGAGGAGTAAAGATGTCATATGATGTCTTTAGAGCTGAGGTCTGTGTGAGTAGCATATTTACATCAAAACTGTCACAAAGGAAGGAATACAATTTTTTTCTCAATCAAAACATATATTTTATTGTAAAAATACATAGAAATCAAAAATAATTTAGTATATTTTCTTTGTGTGAAAATCCTCAAAACATGGATTTACATACAGCACAACATTACACTGTGAACATTTAAAGGAAGGGTATTTTCTTTTTTGTTACTTTGTTTTCGTATTGTAACAAACGTAACACTTTCTTTGAATTTTTTCCGTTCACTACTTGTTGGTAGACGCACACTACATAAAATGACGTGTGAGCCACAATGGATGTCTTTCGTTACTTGGGAACATGACTGTGTGTTGAGGATCTCTTCTTAGGATCTCTTCTTGAGGATACATTCTTTAGGCGTTTAATGTATCTCTACAATTTGCCTAATCAGATTGAGGTGATAATCCACTAGCATTTTTTCTGAACACTTTAAATTGAACATATGATATGCATCAAACTGATCAATATGAAGTAAATATAAATTGTAAAAAAAGCGATAATAACAAATCTACAATTAAACAATATTGAAATAAAATCTCTTACTAACAAACGTCTTGCTTCTAATACCGCCAATGTTTCATACATAAAACTATACTGACACTACAAATCCATCCCATTTTCCAGGAATGCCCAATTGTTATTTACCATGAGTGTACTACTTTTATTTTATTTAATGGGAAATTGTATCAATGTGAGACTACTTTACAAAATTACTTTATATTATCTTCTTTAATTTCGTTTATACAATAATTACAGTATGTAAATATAAAAAATAAGACGTCACATGATGTACATACTCATTTGTATTTTTAATGCACTCCTTAAAGGATTAAATTTGTGTGCCAAATATAATTTTCAAACTTCTCAAAAGTAATATTTTCTGATGAGACTTGGTCTTTATTCATTATTGTTAATTTCATGATAATTGTTCCATTTTGTTTGTCACGATACATGATTGTATAATGTGTAAGTCAAATAAAATTAAATATTTAGACTGAAGTAATCACTGCAAATAAGATTATAGTGTCTCTTGCTAAACATGATGGAAGCAAATTTCCAACAATTTTTTTTTAATCTTATTTTAAAAATCCAATTTTAATATCATAATCAGCATTTAATTCTGACTGTCATTAAATTCATTTTTGTTATTTCAAAGGAATTTAAACGCTAATTGCAATGTTGAAATTAGATTTTCAAAGTGTAAAATAAAACTTATTTTAAAAATCCAATTTTAATATCATAATCAGCATTTAATTCTGACTGTCATTAAATTCATTTTTGTTATTTCAAAGGAATTTAAATGCTAATTGCAATGTTGAAATTAGATTTTCAAAGTGTAAAATAAAAGATCTGACTTCTTTTGTTTAAAATGACCAGCAGTTTGAAACTCTTAAATGGCTTTTGCTAGGTAATGAATTTGTCCAGACTATTAACTAAATTGATTTTTTTTTTTTGCCAAGTTTTAATCAAATTAGACCAACATTGCAAACATTAGAATGCTAATGTATACCTCATTATATACACTAGGCCCTGCATAACATGTTATAGGCTTGTAAGACTGCAAGTTTGCTAGTATTCATAGAACGTGGCCAGTTGTAACTAACTTGTATGTTAACAGTATATATTTATAATAATTACACGTTAATCAACTAGTTAAGTATGTAGTATTACCATCCTAATTACCATAAGGGTCCATATTCACAATGTACCACATGAAGTAATTTTTTGTTGGTAACAGTGATATTTGTGCTATCAGATAGTGCACAATTTATTGCTTAAAATGTCTTATGGAAGTAGACTGTTCAAAGCTGTGGGTGATTCATTGATAAACTCTGAAATAGTTTCAAAATCTAATAGTTTTAGTATATATTAATTTTTAAAACTTTTGCCGTTCTTTTATAGTGTCTGTTTTCTTTCTTTTTTATGAGATTTCCTTGTTTACACAATTTATATACAAATCTGTTACTCTTATTAATGTTTTTCACTTGTTGCATTTATAACTGTTAATGTTTATTAACTTGTTGATTTTCGTCATTGTATACTATCAACATAACATTTTAACACTTTCACTGGCTGTGCATAAATTCAAAGCTGATTATTTCCATTCATGGTAGCTTGTCATATATATATATATATATATATATATATATATATATATATATATATATATATATATATATATAAATTATCAATAAACATAAATTAACAATGAAAATGTGTAAAGTGTATTTTGTAGTCTTAATGTCATGACAGCAGATAGGGTGTGAAAAGTGTTAAAGTTATTACTATTAAGTTGTATTAATTTTGCTCATTACATCTTGCCATTGATGTTACTAATAAAAATAATTATATGTGTTTGTTGTGTCCTAATTCAAATTTCACATACGGCGAGCTTTTAATTTTTCATCATTAAAACTTTTAATCTTGCCATTGTTGTGTTTATTGCTCTGTAATTATATATGTACTTTTACATTTTTATTGTTATGTCTTCCTTTAAAGCTAACCTAAAAAGACTGACTCAAAAGGTTTTATGTATTTAACTTACCTGTGCTTTATTGTTTAAAAGCTTTGTCTGTATACAAGTTGTTTAATGTTGTTATTGTAGTTAAATGTGTAATAATGTAAATTCATTTTGTAAATAAAATAAATAACCTGGATTTATCAGCTGTTTTGATATAAATTATTCTAGAGCGGTATTTTTTTCCCAAAACATAAACTATATACCATCACAGTTTGGCTAAAAATATAATTTTAAACAATATAAACTGCACTTTTATTTCTAGGGCTAATGTATTGAGCAGAACAGGCAGGTAGGTTATCCTGTTTCGTTCGCCAGTAAAACCATATATTCATTACTTCAAATACCGCCAAATGTTTCACACGTAAAACTATACTGACACTACCAAGCTGGATTTATTGTGGAACTAGAGGTATTGTTAACCTTGCAATAAGTAAAGGTGTTACTCTCAGCAAAATTCTAGTTAGATTGGCAGCATAGTTCAGAGATAGACATTTTCACATTCAGTGTATGAGTGGACTAAAAAAAATAAAATTGGCATGAAACTATAAAAAAATAATCAGTATAAACATAAAGGACAATTATATGTGAGAACATTTGATTGGTTCATGACAATAACAAAAATAAAACGATATAATTTTAATGTTGTTAATTCTGTAAATTCAATTCCACGACATGAATCAAAACAGCTATTATAATGCTGTGAATGTAAATTAATTATATACATTAGCTGTAAGCAATTTGGAAACAGCTACTATATTGTGATTATAAATTAATAATTTATAGATATCTGTGTGTTAATACTTTTATAAATTTTCAAGTACTTAACTGTTGTATTTATTTATTGCTTTTCATTAAAAACTGATTATTTTACAATAATGGCAGTGAAGAAATTAATGCTGCATTATTGTACTTTTATAAATCCTATAATTTCTTTTAATAATCCTATAATAATAAAATAATCCTATTATTACTTAAATGCAGGATTATTGGAGGTGAGGCTACATAGCACTATAAGGGGTGATAAAGTTCTGTAATAGATACCAAGTAGCCTAGACACTCAACAGCTTAAAAGATTAAGTTACCTACATTATTAAATCCAATGTCATTGTACAGTTAACAAACATCCATAATATTGATAGTGTATGAACAATTCATTAAAAAAAATCACATTTATTAATGTTAGTAAATTTTAATAATTTACTTTACAAATAAACATATTCTACTAATAATTAAAACAATAGGCTATTAACTTACAATAAGATACAACACAAATAATACATTATACTGTAGAGACGCTGTATAATAATAAACAAACAGTAGATATAGGCCTACTGTAACAATAAACTAATATTAACTTACTGTTTTATAATATGAAGATTTAAACATTTTTACTAGTTTCTTACTACTGTATCTTACAGATTTCAAAAAGCCAGCAGTAAAAATACCTTTTAAACTCTGACTTATACTTGACCTTTGTACAATACTAGCTATGCAAGCTTTTAAAAGTAAGCCAGCATCTGGATCATAGGCTACAGCACGTAGAACATCTTCAGTATCTTGTCGTTTCCCACTTGTATGTTTATTCCAATACTTAACGATTGCTCTTTGTGGTGTTCGAGGAAGTTGATTAAGATGGTGCAAACGTGCTGATGGATAGATATCTTGACTACAATTTGTGTTTGCACTTAATCCAGCCGGTACTTCCATAAAATCATGAAGCGATTTAATAACTGGACTGTAAAGAGTTCGGAAAGCTTCTATTTGTGGTTCAACAATGTTCTTAACTTTGTTTTTATCTTCACCAATAAGCATTCGAAAATCACCTTCATAAGAAAGATTGGCAATAGTTTTATACAATGCGAGTTCTGTAAAGTTCTCTGGCAATATTAACAGAGCTGCGTGCATTGCATTATGAAGATTCAACTGAAGAGCTGATCTTAATTCAGAATTTGTTGGTGGATATAATACTTGTACAGGTTTATGTAGTCTTCCTGCTAAATATAAATGATTCCAGTCTAAAAGATCAGTAATAAGATCTGTACAAGAAACAACTCCGTATTTCACAGTAACTCCTTCATTTTCAAAAGGAATTAAGGTGTTATAATACACACTGGCTCCAAAGTTTTCCTGTACAGAAGAAACTAACCGGTGCCCTAAATATTTCAAACCTGAATAATGTTGTGGATTTAAAATAATATTTTCATGATGAAAGTCAGATGCATTTTTCACTACAAACACTAAATCTATCATTGGCGATGATGTCCTAACACCATCTTGTTTAAACACTCCTGAACCATAAGCAAAACAATATGCAAAATGGTGTTCTGGAAATTTTGATATAATGCTGGTAAATAATGGTGACATACCGACAAGAGCATTTACTACGACTTTGGTCATAATTAAATTAAATTTACTTACTCAAATTAATACAGCAAGTATGAATTAATAAAGGAAGTACATATTTTCTTACATGATACTATTCGAAAAGTACTTGAAATATAACTATGTATATACACAACTGTATGTATACAACACTGTCAAAACCAATAAAATCACATTAAAATAATGAAATTTTAATATTTATTATTTTAATAACATTTAAAAATTTTAAATATTGTAGGTTATGTTGGAGTCAGTCATAATAAATCCGAATCACTTAAAGTATCGACTATTAAGGTTCGATTATTCACTTCATAAAATCTGTTATTGACAACGAATGTTATATGAAACACATGTTATACAGGACCGTCAATAACTACATACATTATTTTAAATACATAGGTGAAGTAATTTTTACTTGTGTATGATAATACGTTATTGTAACAAATAATTGGGATTATTATTCCTTTGTCACATCACTGAACAGTACAACACTATAATCGTAAATGCTTGCCGAATTCCATACAGTTTATTTATTAAATTGCTTCACCATTTAATAGTAGTCAACGTAACAGATTATGTGCAACGAGAGCATATAGTTAACGCAAACACACTGGAAGCTTACACGTCCTAATATTTGGTTGGACAGATATTGTCACAATATTCAGTGGACATAGAATAAATTAGGTATAATTAATTCTCTTTATTATATCTAGTATTGCTCGGTTAACAGATCAAAGATAAACTGCAACATCGAATACAGTATTTATAGTTTTATTCAATGGGTATAGGCAAGAAATAATTATAAATAAACATAATCTAGAAGTCAAACATAATGTAATATAGACATAGAACTAGATTAGATACAAAACACCCGTAAGTTAAAGCAACTAGCTGGAACAGAGAGGAAAAAGTTTTAGGTAATCATTCTTTGTCTTCGTTTATTTAAAATTATAACAATACAAATCATCAACAGAGCATGAGCGATTAGTCAAAGATACATGTCACATGAGAATTTATTTTCTCTTTCTTCCCATACGATACTTTAGCAGGCTGGATATACTAGTCTTCTTCTAATATATTATGTCTTTAAGCTCTCTTACTAAAACGTAAGTCAGTTGCTTCGTAATTAGATTTCCTTTTCGGAAACATCTTAGATTATGTCTTTATCTAGTTATAACTAAGACCCTATGGTCTTTTTACTTTTTCTTTTAAGTAACTGCAACTACAGTAAATAGAATACACGGTATCCCACCACTTGCCGGCCTTGGCGCGTCATTGGGGCAAACTCGGACGTAGTGTTTAGCACAGTAAATAGAACACTTTTTGTACAACTATTTTGTACAGCAGCAACTATTTTATACTTAAAATTCAATCACGGCTCTTTTCTATAGTCCCATTTACAAGCAATACCAGTAATTAATCTGTGCAATATCGTAGCATGAACATAGCCCAACTGTAATCATGGTTATATGTATATAAATGTAAGACCAAATATAACATAGTAGATATATCTCAACTATAGATAAACTACAAAATTCGATATTTGTATATTTCTTTATCTTTTTACGTATCTGTTATTACTATAGAATTAAATTAATAGCCACAGCTGATAAAATTATGTAGGTTAGAGATTAATGTAAACAATGAAATTTGTGAAAAGTACAAGTTTTGCTAATGTTTACATTATTCAGTAATGTTTTAATTTTGCATTTTTATTTTATTTTGTAATTTATTAAACTGAATGTTATTAAAAGTTATTAATAGTTATTAAAAGATGTAGTCCTAATTTTGAAAGTCTGTGAAAGTGATTTATGTTATGTATATGAGATAGGTTATGTTTTAAAAGTCCCAATTTAAATTATAATTGAATGTTAAGAGGTCTTAACATATAACGTATAGAATGACTGAAGACATTGATAATACTCAGCAAAAAACTACAAAGGAAGATTTTTGGGACATTGGTTGCTCAGATGAAGAAGCATTTGGTTTATCTGGTGATAACATTGCTAAAGCTAGCTGGGAACCTAGTCCCGAAGAAATAATTGATCTTTTTAAAAAGCTTGACAAAGGAGAATTTTTTCAGTTGGATTGGCAGTGTCCTGGAAGAAGACCTCCCACTCCAGCAGATTCAAGTGATTTGCAAAATAATAACAGAGATGAAAGATCATCAGAATTAAAACATGAGGAAAAGTCTGATTTTGATTTTGAAGATGATATGGCACAACTGAGGTTATCAGTTCGTAAAACTGGAAATATTGAGCCACGAGGAAGTGCTAAGAAGAAGACAACTAGCCTCGATGCAATTTTATCCAATATGGCTAGACATAGGAAGTTAGATATGATGGAAGATGATGATGAAAATCCAATATTACCATAAATTGTTTATTGGTGGTAGACAAAATAATTTTAGTTACACATTTGGTAACATAATATATATTAATTGACTCTAAAAGGTAGATAAAATTTGTAACAATATTATAAAGTTGTAAATATAATATGGAATTTGCTAGTTTATTTTTATTTAACAAAATTATAATCAACACTTTTTTGTAGTATGTTTTTCATATATTATTTGAAAGTATATTATATTACTATATGCTAATATATGAAAGCATATTATTATTATTCTTCATTGACAAGCAAAGTGAGGTCTCTGTTTTAGTTTGACTGTTCGATATTTGGTTTGTGTATATAGTTTTGGCCAAACACATTAACCTTTTAAGATGGTGATCTCTGATTTAATGATGACAAGTTTATGCAGTTTTAGCCAAATACATCGATTGATTAATGTAAAGTTTGGTATGAAGATACCTTATATAAAGCCCAAAAGGTATATGTGAAAGATTTTCCCCAGTTAGTTCTGTGTATTATAGATAGCGGCTTTTGATTTTATTGGTCGTCTTTGAATGTCTTTTTTGCTCATTGTATGCGTTTCCTATTTGCTGGATATTTTCTGTTATTTTAGCATGTAAATTATTATTACAGCATCAAAGACAATTATTTGAATGAATGTTGTTTATTGCATATGGCTGAAAATAACCTAATGAGAATGACTGCATGATTTTAATAGTCATACTATATTTTGTTGTATACATTTGATGGTTTAATTATAAGTGCCAAAACTATATTTATTTTGTAAAACAATATTAACTCATCAAAATGTAGTAGAAGACTATATATAAATTCACTAATTTCATTAAATTTTATATTGAAACTCTTTAATTTAACAGAGAAGATTAAAATTTTTGTTGTAAAATACAGTTTAAATAAGGTATCTTAAATTTTAAAAAATCAAGTAACTAGTAAAGATGTAGAGTTAGTCATGCATAAAGTTTATTTTGTCAAATTGTAGTGTGAACATGAGATATTAGATAAAGATGTGTTTCAAGTTGTTTAATGTTTTTTTTTAATATTCTTGTAGTTTTTCTCCTATATAACCCATTTTCTGTATTCCTCTTTCCTAGTTCTTTCTAGTTCTTTATATTTTTTATTTCCACAAGCTAATTTTGTTCTGCAAGTCTTTCGTTCTTTTCTAATTTCTTCCTTCTTTATCTTCAATTTATTTTTAACTCTTACTTTTCATTTTTTATTTACCCATTACATTTTCTCCATAATTTTATCAGTTGGACGTTCTCTTTCAAGAAATGTGTTTAAAACTATCTTCTTGCCCCTTTAATCTGATTTTTCCCCCTAACATATTTTTGTATTTTCTTTCTTTGTTTTTGTCTTTATCATCTTTTCCAAATCTTTGTTTTGCCATCTTTATCATTCTTCCTAACCTGTTGCTTCGTTATTTCTTTTTATACGTTGATATATTTATATTTTCTTTTTTCTTTTATTACATTTATTTTATTTTTTGCTTTTATCGTCTTTCTTATCTTTTTTCTTTTCATTTTCTTTTTTACACTCACATTTTCCTTTATTTTTTTCATCACCTTTTTCACCTTTCTTATCATTTTTCTTTTCGTCTTTCTTTTTACATTTGCATTCACTGTTATTTTCTTTATCCCTCTCTTTTTTGTCCTTTTTCTTTTCATTATGCTTTATTTTCTTTTTTTCTCTATCTTTCTTTTCCTCATTCTCTTCTTTACATTTACATCTGCCTTTCTCTGCAGCTTTTCTCTCTTTTTCCTTTTTCTTCAGTTCTTTTTTAATTTGTTTCCGTTCTTTCTCTCTTTCTTCTTCTTCTTCTTTTGCTCGATCAGCAAACTTCTTTGGAGGTACATACCATGGAGCTCCCACCCTAAAAATATTATTTAACAATAAAATACAACTAATTATGTTGTCATTATGAAAGGTGTCAAATTGAAGTGCAGAAAACATATAAAAAGGAAAGTCAGCATTAGGATACAAATACTCAAAAGAGTTGGCAGTAGAGATGGGCTGTGATTACCCAGATATAATTGTTACACTGATTTTAGCTTCAAAAAAATACTACTTACCATAAAGGTAATACAAGTACAGCACTCATGTGTAAGATTGAAATTTTTGGTAAGTAGTTATTTTAGAACAAACATTTTTTTTTATAAAACAAGTTTTTAACTCAATAATAATTATAACAATAAAATTTACATTTAAAATAACATTATAATAAGTAATTGTAATAACATAAATATAAATTTCAGATTAATTTATTTAGTGTAATCTGTAGCTGAATTAGTGTTGTGTTGAATATTGCTGCTGTTATAATCCTATTGATGGTGTATCAATAATTTCTTTACATTGTACATTTCCCAATGTACATACAAATACTCTTGCTGCTGTGAATGAACTTAAAGTAGTGGTGGGGCAGAAAACACCAAACTGTTAAAAAAACTGCTTTCCTATAAATGACAAACAAACTGCTTTTTCAAGCGGAAACAAGCAGTTGGATTTGAACTAGTTTATGATTTGTTAAACAAGGAACGGACTTTCTCCACTACCACACCAACGTTCTATTCATATATTGCCGCAAGCGCTAAAACTGTTTGCCTGCTAATTGCTTTTCTTCTACCTGCTTTTATGCTTTTTCCCTTTATTTCAAAGTTGTTTGTTGCTTGTAGTGAAGTAAGAACTGTTTGGCCAGTATTAACGTTTATCTCTATTTTGTTGCGAGTTGTAGTAACAACTTCTCACATTTTGTAAATACAGAACCTAATTTTATTTAAACAAATTTTTTATATTTATTATCAAACATCAATATTTTTTAATCAATTAAAAATATTCTAAATCGTTTGCATTTTGGTAAATATGCAAAGGACTAATTAATTTTTATTTTAAAAAAAGAATGGTTCTATTAAACATTTATTGCAATTTGTAAATATAAAATGGCTTACATAATTATTATGTTTTGAGAATGTAATTTAATTATTACTACACTTATAAGGATTATTTTTATCCTTTCTAAATGCTTTATTCCCAAAAACAGTTAAGGACATGGTGGCAGTGGGAATGAAAAAGTAGTCTTAGAAAACTGAACGTATGTGCTTTATGTTCTAGCTGCTAATACACCTTTGAGCTTCATTTTTCTAAACCTGTTTTTTCCAACTTTTAAAAAGCAGCTTTTTTCCTTAACAGTTTGTTGACGTTTTGTAAAAATAGCAGAAACGCCCACCTCTAACTTAAACAAAACAATGCAGCTACTCAAAATCAGCCCTGTACTGATTATTATACTCACAACTCAAATGTTTAAGTCCAAAACATTTTTTTTTACTGTACACTGTAACAAAGTACTTAAATAACTGTAACAAATATTTTCAGATTTTAGTAAGGATTACTTTCAGGTTAGCTAAGTAATTCAGGTTAGCTAAGTAACAATTACAAAATACTGGATTACAGTATTTCAGAAACACCTGTAAATTTCAGGTGATGTAAACGACAGCAACAAAAAAAGCACAACTAGAAAAATAGCAACATGATGCACTTGTTAGACAGTCATTGATGGCATGCAGTTGTGTACTAATAACATCTGTTTTTAAAATTGGAATACTTAGTGATGGAATATTCATGTTATTATTATTATTTGTTCAAACGTTTGTCATCATTTACATACTGTTTCTGTGTACACAAGTTATGATAAAGGTATGAATAAGAAATATTACATTTAATTATAAGAATAGAAATAAAACAGCAACCACATATGTAAAACTTCCATAAACATCATGGGTAAAAGAAATATCCATAAATTTATTAAAGTATTCAAGGATCGCCTCTCCTCTTAAGAACAGCTGTTTTGAAGATAAATAATAATACTATTCTCAGTTGAATCCTCTGCCACACTTACTAAACAAACTGTTTATTCGAAACGTACAATCAACAGATCATATTCATCATCAACTTTTTTGTTGATGATGCACAAAAAATACTAAGTTAAGCACATGGTCACTGTTACATAGATATGCTGGTTGACAAAACAACAGTTGAAGCATCACCAACATGTTTTCCACCATTATAAAATTCTAAAAGAATAACAAAAATGTTTATTTACAAATCATCGATCAACATGTTACATTTAAATTGTTTGACCTTTATTACATCATCATTCATAGAAATGAGTTAACAGACATTCTAACAAAGAAAGGTTCAATAATCATACAAAGCATGGGAATACCAAACTGTCTTAGCAAAAAGTTAATAAAACAATTAGTGACCCATAATTAATAAAACTAAATAAACCTTATTTTTGAGGAAATATGGGGAGAGAAAGGCAATAATTGGAAAGGTAACAAAGTGAAAGTAAGATGAGATTCAGAGTATTCCTTTCTACTCAATACAGGACATGAACACAAGCATATTCAAAAGGATTAACATTCACAACTCTGTAATGTTTACTTTTTGCTACAATTTATACTCAGCAATTGACAAGAAACTAATGTATACAAAAATTGATAAAAAGTCTCAAAATATTACTTGTTTGAGTAAAATTTGGAAATATGTATTCAAGTAATAAAGCTCTGAAGTCAGAGGCTGATTGTTGGGATGCCAGAAAATTGATTGTTAGAGTATGAGCTAGCTATATCATATATATTATGTAAAGACCAGTTATATATTATCAATAACTTAATGTAATCACAAAATTAATTCTTTTTTAGTAAAAACATTGTCTGGTGGTTATAAATATAAAAAAGTTATAATTATCATAATAATTGTACAAATTATGATAAGAGTTATTATATTCTTTTAGCAGATCTTTTTAAACCACCCTGTAATTTTTTAACTTGAGTTGTTCTTACCCTGCTGGGATGGCCAGTATGTCGGTGTACTTCTTTTGACTCTTTATATTGTCTCTATTTGCTTTGGAGTTGTACAGCAAGTGAGGGCAGGGTAAATAAGCAAATGGAGGTTGATTAGCTGCATCTTTTTGTTTCATAACCATTTCTGCCTTTTGTTCTTCGTATGTCTTTTTCTTTTTTTTCTTCTTTTTGCCTTCATTTTTCTGAAAATAGTTCAAATAAATATACTGAGCCTCACAGTGTATCATACTGAGGTTTTTTTAAAAAAAAAAAAATTGGCAATTTTTAAAAAAAGTATCAGGCTGAAAACTACATGATGTCAATATTTTCCCTAAGCAGTTAGTATAACACAGTTACTTTGATCGTTTGTACACATACTCGTGATAAAAAAAGTGCTGGTTTTGTTCTCTAGTGATGAATACATGTATCAGGTCCTCTAAGAGGTCTACTAGACACCTACATAAATTATTTTATGGGCCCTCACCCTTTCCACATATTACCAACTGCAAATTCCCCTATTGAACCTGCACATTACTAATGAAACAATGAAAAGTTTCAGAATAACAGAATAATTTATTGAGATATTGCATTTCCATGAATTTGAAACAAGAAATAAAAAATGAAGACATCTCGATCATAACTATATTATAAAATTGTTTACATCAGGTTTAGCAAAGCTTTCTATTGATTGGTTTTCATTTAAAGTTTTACACATGGTACCCATTTATACCAATATTCAGAAACATCAAGTAAAATAAAATGTATATAATTGGTAATGTGATGTAAAAATTCAATTTTAAATACTTTGTTTCTCTTGCCTATTCCTAGATCCCTCTTTCTCAGAGACACCGATACACACAAATGACAACAAATAAATCCATCAAATTCTGCATGACACCATATTTTCTATATTTCATACAGCGAGAACATAAAAATTTGTCAAGTTCAAATTTAACTGTTGCACTGAGAATGTTGTATCATTAAATTTTATTGTCTGATTATTTGATTGAAAATTATCCTTTTACACTTTTGTTTTTCACACAGATGTCCAAGTGACAAAATATATTACATTTTCCTATGACCAAACATTTCTGTAAAAAAATAGGAAGAATAAAATACTTTTTTAATTGTTGTTTAACATCCATTTAGACAAATGAGTTTGAGGGATCAGTGTTTATGGTAAGGGAAAAGCAATGGGAGCAACTGTGGCTTGAACTAAGAACCTTTAGGTATGAAGTTGAGTGACACAGTAGACTGACCAATACATCAGCCATTTTGACCAATGAGCTCAAGGAAAATAAAACAATGAGTACTGAACAACACAATAGTTCAAATCTTAATTTTAAATTAATCCAAATTTTCTGGTGGTAAATGAAAAATTAAAAAATGATGCAATTTAAATTAGTTTCAAGCAATTTTATTGCTCCTTATAGTATTTTCTTGTATAAATAGAACCATTTCAACAGATTAATTGTCTACCTTCTCTCTGTAGTTACCTGTCCATCACTGGCATTCTTTCCATCTCCCTTATTCTTCTGTCCTTGACTTGCAGGTTTAGCAGCTTGTCTCTGTTTACTGTGGGTGGTGTTTGGTTTTTTCTGTCCTTCCTTAGCAGTTACTTCTGATTGTTCCCCTGCTGCCTTTGGTTTTTCTGCCATGACCTACGTCTAAAGATAATTTAAATAATTTGTTAATTTATATATTCACTCGAAAAAAATATTGAAAGTAAATTTGTTAAAAAGTATTTTATAAAAAAACCATTTACAGCATTATGGTTTTTTTATTAAAAATATCAAAAATAATTAATAAAATGATGTTAATATGTAGCCTATTATACAATTTAAAACTGACTAAAAGAATTTACTGTAATATAAGATTATATACTAGATTACGTTTTTGAGATCTGGACTGATCTAATGTATGTAAAAATAATAATTTAATATTTTTGTTTAACACATACTATCAAAGTAAAATATTTTTTAATCTACATGTTACAATATATAATTATACTTGACAAAACATCAAGAAATATTGGTGGTACTTTATTAAAATTATGACTTTATATAATTAACAAATTTTAAACTGAAGTAATATTTTTTCTGTAAACATACATACTATAAAGATACCATAATAATTGGTCCTGAGAAATTGTAATATAGTCTTGTAAAAGTTTCTAATTAAAAAAAAATTTTTAACAAAATTTATTTTACATTAACAATATATACATATAAGAGTACTTACTGTGTTTTATGTTGTTAGAGTAACTTGAATTTTGTATGTTAAGTGCTGGGTGTATGTAAGTGTAATAAATGTGTGCACTAATAATGAGAATAACAAAGTTTATAATTTTCCTACATGTCTTTTATTTAGAATTTAAAAAAATAACAGTCTTTGTTAATTGAAACATGTGTTGTGCATATTTGTGATCACATGTAGAAAACATTTTTGATTTCAAGTATTAATATAATGTTATTTCAAAAATTAGTTCATGTATAAATATTTTAATGAAATTATTTTGTAAATATTTCTTAATTTTTATATATATTTCAACCAGGTAGGAGGAGGCATGATTATTGTATGATTAGGAACCCTTCCCCTTTCAGGCCTACTAACAATTCCAGAATTTGTTGTGTATATATGTATCCACTGTATTAAAGAATACTGTTTTATTGCTAGTGCAATAATCAGAATTAATTAAAAAAACTATTTCTATAAGTTACAAAAAGTATTTAATAATGAGGTGAAGTTTATTCAATTAATTTAAAAGACTTAGTAAGCATAATAATATTATTGTAAAATAAATGCAAAATATATTCACTGATGTGAAATGACTTCAGATGCATTAGAAAAGAATATGTTGTAAAAGAAGATCTGATACTATCCATATTGGTGCTTGCTAAAGTTGACATCTGTTTGTAGCATATTTTGAACTGTTTGAAAAGGTCTTTATTTTAACTAAAATAACCACAAATTTGAATTAAATAAGCTTATGCACTAATCTGGTTTTTTTACAGGTTGAGATTAAAAAATAAAACTACAGCAATATGGTTAGTACCAATAGTCCTTAAACTAATATAAATAGGCATATTAAATATTTAATTATTGTAATGTTAAAATTCGCGCCTTTTTATTTTTTGTTTACCGAATTTCCTGTAGTACTACATTAATCGCTCAAACAAAAACAGTATACCGGAGTGCAGTACAGTATCTTGTAGATTGTGCTAATCTGTGATTCATGTTTTCGTTCAGAGATAATATATCACCATATTACAGTGGTTTTACTATTATGTAATTATTAGTTAGTCTATGGTTTTATTTAATACTAAGTTTTGTTAATAATGAATAATTAAGCCTAAAGCTGTATTTATTATTTCTGAGCATCAATTTTTCTCAATTAGAAGAGCAATGAGTTAGATGTCATTAGATAGGACTTTTTTCAACGATTTTTGATATAGCAAATTCATATTATGATCACATTTTTTAAAAAGGGGAGGAAGAGAAAAAAATAAAGTATAGGTAAAGGATCGTTTGAATATGCGAAAAAGTAAGACGGATTTATTGGTTAATTAAAAAATGTTTCTTTACTTTATTAATTTTAATGATTCGAAAGTAATAAATAATTATTTACTAACTAGGAAATTTAATTAGAAAAAGGAACATTTTTTGAGTTCATATTTCTAACACACTTAATTTAAATTAGAAGTGTAACTTATATTCACATTATTACAGTTATACTTATACTTAAAGATAATATTATTTCATTTTTTGTTGTTGTTGTAATGAATAAATGCGAATTTACTACCATATTTCTGATTTTGGCTGTTTTTATGTATGTCTTTTTCATTTCTAGTTTTGCCTAATCTACATTCGGACAGTGGCTGTTTCGAGAAATATATTAAAAGTAATTCAGCAGATCTGGTATTTCGACATTAAGAACCCAACTCGAAAAATACATCTGTATTTTATTGTATAAATCTTTACATCTTTGACTTGAAACTTCTTATGTTCTAATCTGTGTTGCCAAATTCCTAGTACTGATACTTGGAGCAATGCAACACAAAGTTAAAATGTACTAGTACTATACTAATTATTTAGTCTGTTATAAGTGTAGATTTGCAGTACATAAATTGTCTCATAATCAGTTAAAGTAATTTACTAATACAAATTAAAACTGAACAATATACTATAGTTTTAGTTTCAATTGCATGTGTGACTGTGATTCAAAACTTGTATTTTATTAGTGTAGATTGACATTAAAAGAACAATAAATTTAGTTCCAAGCTAATTCATAGCTTTTTTCTTCATTGTGTTGTGAAATTACCTCAAATTAATCTGTACTGTTTTTGGTGAGTAGCCTACCATATTTTGATATTAAATGTAATCAGTGTAAAAAAAAAAAATGCTGACCTACATTCCTACTTGAGTGATAAGACTTAGTGCAATGATAAATTAAAGTGCCATTAAATTACTGTTTTTGGTTACATTTTCTTTCTTGGGTTTTAACTTACAGTTCTTTGATGTAGGCTAAGTTAATGTTAAATACAATTATCGTAAATTTATTAATTAGTTATTCTACTAACCTAGTTAAGAATGACCAATCATAACAGAGAATTTTTTTTGTTGGAAAATATACATTTTCCTAAATAAATAGTGATAAGAATGCACTTTGGGTCTTTTGTTATAGTTAGTAATTTTTTCGGTATTTGTGCAGTGTAGCCTGTTCTGCATTTTTTGTTATTTTATTTACTACAACGCTTTATTACATTCCCAAAAGCAATAATTCATAATATAAAAGTGCAGAAACCACGAGAAGTATAATAAAAATAAAAATGACCAACATAACCTCAAAATTGCTACTGCGTGAAAGTCGTAACTTGTTGTAGCTCGGTAAAATGATAAAAATATGTCTAAAACGAGTTTTGAGTGATGAAGAACTTTATGTATATTTTTTTAAACAAAAAAACCCCATACCTTAACCGACATGGTTGTTAGGCTTAACATGGTGATTTCTTGTGGTTTCCGCGCTTTTATATTTTGGATTATTGCTTTTGAGCATGTGCTGAAGCATTTCAGTAAAAAAAATATCGAAAAAGGCAGAACGGGCTACACTGCATTTTTATCACTTTTGCACCTAAATGCTTTATTATATGCCAAGTATTAATAATCCAAAATATAAAAGTGCAGAAACATAACCTCAAAATAATTAGCATGCAAAAGTAAGTAATATGTTTTCATCATGAAAACAATTAATTAAATACATGTTATTAATAATAAATAGGCCTATAATAGAACTTAAAAAAAACATTAGAACCTAAGTAATATGGTTGTTAGAACATAACTAACTTATGGGAAATCTAGCTGACATGGTTGTGTTATTAAATGGGTGTGCTGAAAAGTGTGTTATTATTAATGAAAACAATAGAAACTGAAATTAAAAAAAAATTATGTAGGAACCTAATTAACATGGTTGTTGGATGGAAAACCTGATGTGGTTGTGTGAGAAACACCTAATGTAATTTTGTATATATCTAGTATTGCACAAAAGTATTCTGTATATATAGTCAGTATGTGGCTAGGATTCTGCATATAATCCGCAGGGGGTGCAGACTAGCTGCACCTATTGAAAGGATTTAGATGTCCTTCACGGTACCCGAGTCTAACACATACTTACACTTACAACACTACATTTACTACTTTAAAACCTTACACTCACACTTAAATAAAAAAAAGATTGATTTTGCATATAACTAGTAATCTGCTTGTTAAGTTAGTTTATTTATATAGCTAACAATAAATTAAAGTATTAATTAGGTCTTCGTTAATTTTACTTGACTAATACTGGACAATTTTTTTCGAACTACTAAGTTAATTTAAATGTCAAGGTAAATAGTTTATAATATGATTTACTGGTCTTTAGTTAAATCAAAATTTAACTGAATGAGCATGTTAAAATAAGTTAGAATAGTTTACTAGTTACATATCTGAAACAGTACAAGGTGTTTTAAAGTTAGCCTATATAAATATATTTCTATGACTGAAGTAGACCTAATTAACAAATTCTTATTAACATATGGGTTAAGAAGGTGAAAGTTAAACTTAAAGCAGTGAAAACTTCCCTTATGTAGGTAATCTGTTATAGCTTCTACATTCCAAACTTTTGTGAAAAAGCTTTTCTTTTGAAGGTTGGACTTTCACTTTATGACTTCAAAAATAATATCCAAATAATGAAGCTACTAGGCCTACAGTAAAATTAATGTGGCCTAGTAATAATCTGACTGAAACAAATTTACAATCAAAATTAAGGCCTAGGCAATTTTGATTGTTGAAATTGTAAATTTTACCTATTGAATAATACATCAAGAACAATGTGTAGATTTTCAATATCTTAAAAAGAAGTTTATGAAAAATTAAATTTAAAATTTTATTTTAGACTAAATTAAAATATTTTTGAATGAAAATATGTAATATTAAATTTTCATATCACTCAGAAATGAGCATATACAAATTCATTTTATTCGTGTTGACTTTACTTATTGTAAATATTTTTAAAATTATTATTAAATTCTACTAAGTCCAATTTTAGTGATCAAAAATATCAGTGGGGTTGAATGTTTCAAAATTTTATAATTTTGATTTGATTTCAAATTTTGTAATTTAATGATATGTCAGTAATTAAAAAAAATATTTCTTTTTAAATTTTGAAAGAAATTGTTTTATTAAATATTCTTTGAATGTTATATTTTATATACTGACCTAGGGCTGAAAATTTGTGCTCTCATCAACACCAAAATGGTAGAGTAGATTTAGCGTAGATTTCTTATTGACCTTGTTTTTTCATATATCGGAAAAAACAAGTTGTTATTGGATAATTATTAAACATTCAGTTATACCTGCCATGAAAAAATTGTATACATTTTATGTGTAAATAAAAAACTCAAGCAATCTTCATTAAGTTTTGCTTAAATATACCTTCAAACACTGAAATAAAAAGTTAATGTATTATTACAGAAATGTTGTTTCGGAAGCTACCCACAAAAATTGGACAGTTGGCAGTGGGTTGAGGCCTAATTCACCAGAATCATATGCTCAAATTTTTGTCATAACCAAGGGTTCTCAACCTTTTTTCTGCTTCAACCCCCAAAATAATTTTTTTAAACCATAGACCCCCATATGTTTACAATCTGTTGCATAAATATCACTGCAAATGAAGCTTTTATTAGGAGCAGTTCAGTAATACAATTTTTTAAAGTTAATTTATACTTTGTATTATTAGATATACATTAAAGATATAATTATGTTTATAGAAGCAGAAATTTAAATAAAATATAAATCATATAAATAAATAAAATTTTAATTTGATGATTGATGTCTTTCGATTATCTTACTTATATCCGGGGCAATATTTGTTAAAAATGGAATTTATTTAATTGACCCCCAATAGACCCGGATTTAATCGACTCCTTTCAAAGTTCAGTAGACCCCCACGGGTCCACCTGGACCCCGTTGAGAACCCCTGACCTAGATGTAAATTACAGTATTAATCGCATGAAATCATTGTTAAATTTATGGTTGAGGAGTAAGTTACAAGGAAGTTGTATAACTCTGACTGTCTTTGGATATGCTTTTTATTAATTTTATTACAAATATGATGTTTATCATTGCTTAAAACCACTAGTTGTCAGTTTTGTAGCCTGTGTACAGTAGGCCTAGGCTGTTATTTATGAGATCAGTTTTTTATCAATGGTACACAAATTAGAAGTTGGACAGTTAAGGTGCTAACTTCTTCTTGCTATTTTTCCACCATTTTGAATTTTCCTTAAATACAAATTAGGCCTGACTTCTTTGTAATCATTACTTTCTCATACATTTCTGAAAGGACAAAAAGCGACAATCTTTGAATGAAAACATTTTAACCGCTCTCAACTGGCTGCCATATTTTTAAAACAAAAACGTGTTGTAACCGTTATGTTCTTCTGACTTAATGATTACATGCTAGCGGTGCTTCAAAGACACTGAACACGTTGTCCTGGGGTTTCATGACATCCCTTTGTATTGGAAATAGACGTTAGTTATGAAACGCTGTTAAGAGACAAGTGTTCAGTTTCCTTATCTACGTGTAAAACAGACACCGACATGTAGATAACAGTTTGATCTGTGTTTTGTGCGATTAAATTGTTTGTTAATCTGTGTTTACAAAGAGTGATATGCAGTGGGCGCAATAGAGGGGATTTTTCCATGCGAAATTTAAACTGTATTTTTCAGTATTCGTGATTTTAAAATCTTATTTTCCTCGCCGTTTTGTAAAAAAATATATATTGCGGTTATTTATATAGTAATAATATATTGTCACACCAACACGTTTCGTGACCCCTAAAAAAATTAATCACGGCACGCACCTGTCTCGGCATTGTGAATTTCCAGCAGTAATTTAGTTTTTTTTCTTGTTTGAAAATCGAATTCTTCGTCGTATTTCAGCAATAAAAATTGCATAAATTAGGATTTTAAACTTTCAAATTAAATTACAAATACTACTGACGGCTGTGAAATCAAATTTTCAAAAAAAGAAATCAGAAAATTTTTATTGCGAACTTGCTGTTATTCTGTATGATTAAGTTGGAAAGACTGCAGCCGGGAAACGTGACCATTTTGTTCTTTAAATGCCCTGGGGTTCTTGACGGATGCGCGGTTTCAACAGGTTAATTAGAAAATAATGTTAGTTTCAACAGAACATTACAAAATAATGACTAAGGCTGCAAATATAGCGGATAGCTTAAGCCAATCTTTCATTTATCTGACGGCTATAGGTGATTAAATTAAGAAATAGGATTAGAGTTAATAGCCGACCTTGTGACAGCTGGTTAGAAGGTTGGCTCTCCGGTTAGATAAGCGAAATGTACGGTGTAGGCGGAACGTCAATTATTAGTGGAAAACTTTCATTGCGTATACGTTGACTCGGAAGTACGTTCATGAAAGGGTGATTAAAAAAAATCACGTAATAATTAGTACCAGTATTGAAATAATAAAATACACACGTATTGTACTTTTAAGTTATGTATGCACTTTCTAACGAAACTTGAAATTTTATAAATTTATTCCACAATTATATAAAAAATACGCACAAATGCGTACCCATGTAAATGCGCGCGCGCACGCACGCACACACACGCACGCACGCACGCACGCGCGCGCACACACACACACACACACACACACACACACACACACACACACACACACACACACACACACACACACACACACACACACACACACACACACACACACTCACACTCACACGCACACACAAGACAAGGACAGGAAAGATCCGACCTATCACGTATTAAAAATTTCTGGCGCCTTTAGCTATATCATACCGACAATAAAGTGCCCTACAGGAGTTAAATTATTTGACCTTTACATTTGTCAAGCTGTAGGCATTCGCTATGAGCACAGATTTACTCTTGTCTAGCAATACTAACCTAGTGCAAGATATTTCACTACAAGCGTTCCAGATGAATTGGAGCGATACGTTCTGTGATATAGCTTACCAAACCGTTGGGCGAAAGTATCTTCTTGTGTTTCTGATGGTTTTGAATATTTACGGTTTACGGATCCAAAAAAAAGTGTGGTTTCTTGGCTGTCTGTTTCTGTGCGCGCAATACGCATGAATTTAATTGACGGAGAATAAACTAATTGATGATGACACTTTTAACAATCCGAAACAAATTCAGTTGGCCTCAAAAGAATCTGTTTTCGCTGGCAACAGAACAACAGTGAATAGTTGTGTGGTACTAAAAACCGGCGCTACTGATTTTGTTAAACGTCCGGACATTTTTGTAGATTCATAAACTTAAAGAGCGCGAGTTATTTGTATAACACCAAAATAAACCTTAACCATCTCGCCTTTAGATTCCCATCTCGTAAGCAGAGAGGAATGGTTGTGAAAAATGTAGGACATTAAAGCCGTTTAGTTTTTGTTTTTGGTGGCTCGCCAAACTCACTGCGGAAAAATGTATTCATTGCCTCCTAAATTACATTAAGTATTTATTAGTTATTTTAGAATACACCAGCCAGTGAAATGGATATGTGTCCTGTTTCAGTATTGTTATGATTTTTTTAAAAAGCTTTTATACAAATAAAACAGTATTGTTGTAGCATTCTTAAAATGTTCAGTGTGCTTAAACTTAATTTGTAGACTTTCTGGAGATATAGGCCGTAAGTAGGATTATGTTTTAACAAGAGTCTGTCAGCGGTCAGGGTTCATGTAATTTAAAAGTTTAAAGTACTAATACCCGGTTGCAAGTACGTCCATTTATTTTAATCGCTTGTTACCTAAAGTGACTTTAAATATAAAGTTACTTTAAATATTTTCCTTCTTGCAAAACATTTTAAACAAACCTTTA
Source organism: Callitettix versicolor (assembly GCA_022606455.1). Classification (NCBI taxonomy): domain Eukaryota; kingdom Metazoa; phylum Arthropoda; class Insecta; order Hemiptera; family Cercopidae; genus Callitettix; species Callitettix versicolor. Next base: position 40,866,168 of record CM040190.1, on the reverse strand, counting down.
CCTAAAGGATGTTTTAAAAGCTTTGTTAAATTTAATAAGTTTTTAATGGCTGGCAAGATGGCCGTATGACGAACACCTGATTATTTTTATGTTACTTGAACAGTTGTTTTGAAGGTTATGTTTTGTTTACATTCTTTTTTTATTGTTTCTAGTAGCAAGCATAATGTTGCTTTTTTGTATTTTCAAATAAATAATAAAATAATCAGAAATTTTGATATATATAAAAAAAATGATGGTTATTTAACTAAAGTTTAACAAAACTGATACTATAGCACTAAAAAACAATAAGCACTTTTATCGATTGTAAAACATAACCTCTAAAAATGTATTTAAGCATTGTTTAAAGGAATTATGCTACTTTAACGGTTCTATAAATTTTAACAGACGTTCTAGCAAGACTACATTTAAACATAGATTAAACCTGTTTTTTTAAAGAGTGATTTTTAACAAATGTTTCAGCCACCCAATTCTGTGTTTAACAAGGCTTTAATGACTTTAAATATAAAAGTATTTAAAATAATTCAACGTTTTTGCAACCGGGCTTAATTTATGCATACGAGGTGTGTTCAGAAAGTAACGAGAATTTTAATTTTTTGAAGAAAATATTTATTTATTCTTCTACATTGATGCTGTCGCCTTCAAAATAGTCCCCATTGGAGATTATGCACTTGTGCCAGCGCTTCTTCCAATCCTCGAAACACTTCTGAAACTCGATCTTTGAGATAGCCTTTAGTTCTTTCAACGATGCGCTTTTAATGTAAAACGACGGCCCTTTAAGGTTCTCTTTATTTTTGGAAATAGGAAAAAGTCACGCGGAGCCATGTCTGGGGAATATGAAGGCTGGGGCATAGTTACAGTACTGTTTTTGGCCCAAAATTCACGAACAAGCAATGAAGTGTGAGCTATTGCATTATCGTGGTGCAAAAGCCATGAATTGTTTTTCCACAGATCCGGGCGTTTTTTTCGGATTGCTTCACGCAAACGGCATTGAACTTGTAGGTAGTACTCCTTATTGACCGTTTCACCTGGTGGCAGGAATTCATGATGCACTATGCCATTAATATCGAAGAACATAGTGAGCATAACCTTCACGTTCGACCGCACTTGTCGAGCCTTTTTGGTCTTGACGAGCCAGAATGCCTCTACTGGGATGATTGAGCCTTAGTTTCGACGTCATATCCGTAAACCCATGTTTCGTCACCTGTTATAATACGTTTCAGTAATTCTACATCATCGTTGACTTCATTTAGTGACTCCTGAGCAACTTCCATTCGCCGCTGTTTTTGTTCAAAATTCAACAATTTTGGAACGAATTTTGCTGCCACGCGTTTCATACACAAAACATTGGAAACAATGTCATGACATGATCCAATTGATATGCCAACATCATCAGCGACCTCTCTAATTGTGATTCGGCGATTGTTCATAACCATTTCTTTCACTTTTTCCACGTTTTCATCGGTTGTTGATGTGCTGGAGCGTCCAGGGCGTTCGTCATCTTCAACGTCTTTACGGCCTTCTTGGAAACGCTTATACCACTCGTAAACTCTTGCTTTACTCATAGCAGACTCACCATAGGCCTTTGTTAACATTTCACACACTTTGTTACACTTTATTCCATTTTTTACGCAAAATTTAATACAAATTCTTTGATCCATTTCTTTTAACAAACGAAAATCGTCGAGTTCAAAAACACGTCTAACCTTAGTGGCTATCACAGACAAAGTCAACAATGAAAATAGACAATGAAAATATCATACTTCAAGGACAAGTATACCAACATAATTTAAAAAAATGTTTGACAATCGGACTCTCCAAGACCGCGAAATTTAAAAATTTTCGTTACTTTCTGAACACCTCGTATTTCACAATTTCAAAAAAAAGGCGAGATTAAAAAAAGTATTAATTTCGTAAGTCACTTCTATCACGTTAGCGAAACAGCAGCGTGCAACGATTATTCAGTTTTTGTTGTTAAAATTCTCCGTACTTTGTCTAAGATCTGGGGCTTGGATGTTGAAGGGCCAAGTTAATTTCTTTGATCCTTACTATCGTACATTGCTGGTTTGTTAATAAGAAAAACCATAAATCTAGAAGAAATAGTAAAGAGTGATTTAGAAAGTCATCTTGGATGAAAAGTTTACCAAAGTTTTTTAATCTTGTCGCCCCCCTCTCTCGTCTCGAGTACCGAGCACGGTTTTGGTTTCTTCTAAACTTCTCATCAAAACCTTTTTCTGTCCACAAGCTCGGAGCTAGTTTCGGAATAGTGCCGATTGAAGTAATTTTCAAAAATAACTTGTCTCCAGTAGACTTGATTAATAGCGTCGTCCAGTTTGATTTATTCCCTTTAAAATAACAGAATTTATTCATATTAAATTAAATTTGTTGTGATTTAAAGAGCTAACAATTTTTTTCTAACAAAAAAACAATCATATTCTATAACAACCTACAAAAAACCCGAAAATCGCGAAAATCTAAAACACAGATTTCTCAAAATCGGCTTTACCAGTTTTATATGAACCAGTGTTATATAATGTAATATAAACCATCGTTTTGGGATTTATTTTCGTTTTCCTAGTAAAGAAAGTTTTTTATTACAATGTTAAAACGCTCACTTGAGTTGCCTCAAAATTAATCATGTTTCCCCTTTTTTTCTACTTAACGTAAATACTTTATGCCAGTTAGACTAATGAGGACGGAGAATCAGCGTTTATGGTAGGTAGGGGAAAAGCAATAGGAGTAACTGCGGCTATAATTAAGAAGACTAAGGTGCGCAGTTCAGAGACACAGCAGATTCAGTTCTTTAGCCACATCGACCACCGAGTACCCCATATTTACTTATAAAAAGTAGGAAACCCAAATAAAAGAATCGCTACTTGCCTTTGAATTTGTCCCCAGCGGACCTTAGAACCTTTCATTTTTCGTAATTGATACTTTCCCGTAATCGTCTAACGTACAGTATTAAAAAAATATATAGGCCTATTTAAAAAGCTTGTGTAACGTACTGTCGGAACATTGCCACGTTTCCAGATATAGGATTTGCCCTCCAGGCCGAGGGGATAAAAGGGGAAAAGGGTATGGTTGTTAACAATTTTCAGTGTGGTATTCACTTCGGGTCACAGAGTTACAGTGCGACACAATGCTAATCCCCTGTGACAACACAGTTATAATCCCCGTGCACGTCATTCGTCATTGTGTCTAATTATATTTGCAGCGGGCGTGGAACTCTTGCGTTATGTTGTTCTGTTTCTTTTATAATTTGTAAACATGTTTTAGGGATGGTTGTAATATTTGGTTTTGCATGTATATTTCGCGCGTCACAAGTCTCATATTAAATTAAAATTTTAATTAAAATATCCTATGTTTCCGCCCGGGATCGAACCGGGGAAATTGCGCGTGTGAGGCGCACGTTATAACCACTATACTACGGAAACTACGAGATGTTTGACCAAAGTAAATATATGAAAATAATCGTTAATTTAATTTTGGTAGTTATAGTAAAAGATCAGTTGTTTTATATTCGTAACGATCAGATGATCTCACTGAACAGCGGATAGGTTGTAATAAGTTTTAAGTTATGTTAAAAACTAGCTATGTTAATTTGTCATTTATATTAATTCGTAACTATCAGCCGATAAGCTATAATAAGTTTGAGGTCGTATGTTAATAACTAGCTGTGTTAATTTATCGTGTTTTCAAAAAAAAAAAAAAAAATCGTTATTAAAATAACAGTTAATACAATAAATGCAAGATTATTTAATAAAATACACTTGATTATAATTTTTAACAAAATATCGGTTATTGAAATAAAACAAAAATCATGTGTCGTGTTTTCGAACAAATTATTGTAATAGAAATAAAAAGGAGAAGAAAACATGATAAATGATTTTTATTTTTGCTTCAATAACACACTTTATCGGATGATGTTCGCGTTATTGTTGTTATTATTATTATTATTGTTTATTCGGACATTTGTCATCATTTGTGTTTAAAAACAATACACAACTTTTCTAGAGTATGGTAGTTATAGTAAAAGATCAATTGTTTTATATTAATAAGTAACGATCAGCTGATTCCATCGAACAGCTGATAAGCTATAATAAGTTTTAGGTTATGTTTTTAAAAACTAGCTGTTATAGTATCAATCAAAATCAAGAGATCAATTTTATATTAATCCGTAACGATCAGCTGATTTCATTGAACAGGTGATAGGCTAGAATAAGTTTTAGGTTATGTTTTTAAAAACTAGCTATGTTATAGTAAGAGATCAGTTTTATATTAATCAGTAACGATCAGCTGATTTCATTGAACAGGTGATAGGCTATAATAAGTTTTAGGTTATGTTGTTAAAAACCAGATATGTTAATTTGACGTGTTTTCGAACAAATTATCGCAATTAAAATGAAAAGGAAGAGAACATATTATCCTACTCGTGATTTTTATTTTTAGTTCAGTAACAGAAATTCTTTTTTTTTTTAATTAAGAATGAACACCATTTTGTAGCCGTCGAACGAATTTTGCTTCGTAACGGAATTATCGTAGCTGTATTTGTTTAGTCTCCAGCAATATGCAGGTACAAAAATATATTTTTAAGTTCAGAACGGGTATATCAAAATCTCGAATTGATTTTTTTTTATAGTTCATATAATGTGTAAGGAAAATTACATAATCTTAACCTCTTTACAGTGCGGACAACAGCTTGATGTGTTGATGTAGGTCAGTAGGTTTATTCGTTCTGTTCTATTCTACAGTAAATATGCAAATAAGGTTTCATAGAAATATCTCAACGCACTCAAGACGGATCGCGGATAATTCCGGTACGGTGAGGAACGTACCAAGAAATCTTTTACATCGAGGCGTCGATTTCTCAAACCCGGTTTGGTTGATTTTGCCCAAACTTTATTCATAGTCTAAAGAAATTGGGTAAATATGCAGTGTAGGTTGTTTTCGATTTTCGGTAATTTTTTCACTAAAACGCTTTATTACACTCCCAAAAGCAATAATTCAAAATATAAAAGCGCGGAAAGCACTGGAAGTACGATAAAAACCAAAATAAAAGTGACCCGCATAATCTCAAAAGTAAGTAACTTGTTTTTGATCGCTAAAACGATAAAAAACCTTTATTTTTTTAAACTAGTGACCTTACACGGTTGTTGCGTGATGAACCTAACACAAAAAGAGGCAAATCGCGAAGTTCCACAAATAACGGACGCCATTTTATTAGCAATGTTTTCATTACTAGAACAAACCAACGGAAAAAGGAATAACCTTAACCATTTAGTAATGGCTGTCAGAATGTGTAACGCGCATGAGCAGCAGAATGTGTAGTTAAGTATAACGCGCATGGCCGGTAAATCCGTGTATGAAATTTAGTATGTTTAATGCAATGTAAACATCAACGACGCCGCGATATAGTCCCGTAAAAAATGGCCTAAAATCCTAAACAATCATTAAAAAAATTGTTTTCCGGCGGTGAATATTAGATATTAAAATATAAAGTAAAAAAAAAAAAAAAAAAAAAATCACTATTTAAAAAAAACAACATTCGCTGCATGAATACCATGAAGTACAAAATAAAAATTTTTATTACTACTTGGAATATATTTCCCGCGCACGTGTCCCTCCATCAGTCACTATCTCTTGCTCTAATTGTCCGATTGTTATGAAACACAGGCAGCAATATTTGCTACTAATGTTAATTGTTCCATTTAAATTTGTTACTAATCACACCAAAAGTTGATGCACTTTTTATTTTAAGTAAAACGCTTATGCTAAAATGTGTTTTATGTATAAGGATCAGTGCACACATATTGTTACCTGTTGAAATTCGCAAGGACTATTATTTTTATTTTAGCCACGGTCGTCGTGACGGAGCCATATTTCGTAATGCATCCTACAACGATTCACAATTTGCCAAGGTAACGCAGGCTCGTGTTCTTATTATCAGATACAGTTTGTTTATAAACATTGCTATTTTCACGTGCCCATCACGTGATCACGTGACTCACTTAACAATCTTGGTCACGCTATGCAGCAGGCTATGGTTTCATTAAAATATTTTCAGTATTTTTTATATCAATAATAATTTTTATATCAATTACTCCTTTAGTTTACGTAATAAATATATTTATAGATATTTTTTACGGACATTGAGTTGTGTAACCCGTGCGAGATTATCGTGGATTGTGTCGAGCGTGTGACGTTAAAGTGCGCAACAGTGTTGCTGCGGTGGTGGCACGTTGTGCAAGAAAAAGAGGAAACAGCGATGTTGGAGGCACACGGACCTGTACAAAAAAATGTCTGTTATTGAACCAAAAATAAAAATCATTATGTTTTGTCTTCCTTTTTATTTTAATTACAATAATTTGTTCGAAAACGCGACAATTTTTTTTTTTTTTGGTGTTTAACGTTTGCTATTGTGCACACTTGGGCTAACGCAGACGATGGGATGATTTATAGCGTATGAAAATGCCAAGCCCTGGCGGGAATCGAACTCGGGTCCTCGGGGTGAAAGCCCAGTACGCTATCAACTAGGCCATCGAGGCTGCTCGAAAACGCGACAAATTAACATGGCTGGTTTTTAACAACATAACCTAAAACTTGTTATAGCCTATCAGCTGTTCAATGAAATCAGCTAATCGTTACGGATTGATATAAACGCACGCGCGCGAGTAAATTTACCCGTGTACATTTACGTTAATGTTACCCGCAGTTTTAAGTACCGAGATTTCGTTTCATTATCGCCAGCGAGACAGATGCGTGCCGGATAGATTATTGTATAATCACGTTGCACCAGTCAGAGATGCAAGTATTGATTGGAAAATAAAAACATTGTTCAGTGCAGTGGGTCGAACAGACGCCTTGGCAACGTTCCAACCCGGGGGCGAGCCGCTGTTCTCGAAAATATATGTAACGGTCTGCAGGCGGTACACCGGAACAGGAACTTACCCGGCTTCGGCGCTATCTTCTAAACAGAATTCATAGTATGCTTTTCTGATTTTGCGAAAAAATTCTTCTTTTTTATAACTAAATCCTTGTAATTAAACTGAAGAAATAGCGACACGCAACTGTCTCACGCAGACAGTTATATTTTGTTTACGTCAGCTTTTTTGGAAAACACGATTTTGCCAGCGTAATTAACTTTCAAAGTTGCAAATAAGAAAATATAGGCTACACAAAATAAACAATTCCGTTACCGAACCAAAAATATAAATCATGTATAATTTTTTGATCGATTCCTCGTTTTTGTTATCAATTAATTTATGTTGCTCTTCAGTCATAACTGTTTTATTATTGTAACATTTTCATAGTTAATTTCATTTTGTTTCGTTGTAATTTATTTTCTAATCGTTCATTTTTTCTTAATATTTGTTCGTCATTTAAAACATATTCTTTAAAATAATTTTCTTGTCCGTTTTCTTTAGAACTGAATTTTTAACATAACCTCAATTGAAATTATATTGAAGCAACAACTGTTGTGCCAAATCAGCTGTTTAGTCACAATTATATTTTTATATATTCAATAGCAACAACACGCTAAATTAGTATTTTATGTAATATGACATTGACACGCACCAGGCAAAATCCATCACAACCAGTCCTGAAACGTGATACGTGTTACAAGTTTTTTCGATTCTGAATGACAGCTATTTTGAAAGGAATTAATAGACTCGTTCAGGCTATTAGCAAAATAAATTCCTGTTCCAGGTTTGAATCGGATTGAACAAAAATTTGAATTTGTTAAAAAAATTTGCTTTTGAGTGTAAATGGGTAAAGTACAGTGACTGCCGTCGGGGGTTGTTTTTTTCATTTACTTTCGAATAGATTTTGTTTCGTTTTAAATTTTACACACCGACTTCGTAATATGCTTATGGGCAAAATCTGCCTAACTGTTTGTGAAAAAATAGTGAATATTTCGTTACTTCGGCCGACAGCTGTAACCTTGGAAAAGCAGTTTACTTTACACCGGGTATCAGGTTTCAAGGAGTTGAGGGCGAGGTGTGCCCGGTCTGGTCGGTTATTGATAGACGGATGTGCAAGCACTATCAAGAACGATGGGATAACGTTAGAGGACTGAGAGGGATACTGTGGTCCAAGGGTAGGATTGTACCACGGAGAAACCGTTTGCAGGCTATGCGGGAAGAACGAGAGCATTTCACATCTGTGACTAGTGTACTGCAGAAACCAGTCCATTGAAGTAGAACTAAAGTTGCACGATATACTCTTGGATACGTGGAACGTCGACACATTAAGTTTTGTTTAGGCTCACAGAAATTAGCAGACTACAAACACACTGTTACACCTGGTTACAGTATTTGTACGTGTAGGCCAGGCGGAGATAAGATAAAACTAATCTTTTTCAAGCACTACAATATGTAAATTTGCTCTTTTTAAAACCTGAAACAGTGTTTTTCAAACTGTGTGCCACGCAGCTGTCTCGCTGACGTGATGGAAGCAAAAAGTAAACAATGCCACAGTAGTATTTTATCCTAAATTAAAAAAAACTCTTATTTCACTATCCCATTCAGGTGTTAAATGTACATAAATACCAATTTAAAATTACATGCACACACGCACACATGGGCAAACACATGCGCGCTCACACACAAGCACACATGTGCGCGCGCGCACACATTACATTTTAACTGTCCCTCAAATAGTGATCTAGAGGTCAGGATCGGTGCACATCTCAAGGTGCACATACAAATTCACTAAAATTTTCAGTTAAGCCCCGTGTATATAACGAAGTGTTTACTTCATGTTGCACTGACGTCAGACACCAGATAAGCTTAAATATTTGCAGTATAACATTAAACATTAAAGCTTGGTTTTGCGAAATGAATCATATTTTTAACATACGTGACTTAAGTAACAGCTGTATCGGACGCCTGTCGATGATACATCTCTACTGTCAAAAGTTAAAAGCAGCACTGCGGTCAGAGCTTTGTTTTTTCCATTTACTCAAAACTGCATTTTTACGTAGATCTGTTATGTTCCCTTTCTGTAATCATGAGTGGCTCAGTTACAGCGCCTTCTCCAGTCTGCTCTCTTCATAAGTCTATGTTTAGGAGAGGATTCAAGGTTGGTAACCTCCCCTACCACTTCTAATTGGTGATTTCGCAATTTATTATTGAGGTACTTGCAGATGCTTGCCTTGCTAATTGCCTTCCAATTTCTCGCCCTTATCATGGAAATCGTCAAACAGTTTCAAAATGGCGGCCTCTCAAATCTTTAAATCTTCATCTTTTTTTCGTAAATGTTAAAAAAAAATCTATTTTCAACGTCGTGAACAGAGTTAAAAATTGCGTAAATAAACATTTAAAATTTCAAAATCCGTTGATATTCAGAAATTTAATTTGACGACAGTCAGGGTCTATTTTTGTATTTTCAATGCAATGTGGAAAGTAGTCTAGAAGTAAACCAAAACAAGCATTCATTTGTTTAGAACTAACTTTTCTGTCAGTACGTCTGTCTGTGTTCTTTTACAAAAAACAAAAATTAGAAAATAAAGAAAAAATGATTAAAAAATTACTGAACCGACGAACAAAATGTGGTATACTTTTTACATTAATAAATAGGAAATATAAAAAAAAATGTAATTTTGAATTAACTTTGCTCATTTCAAAATGACTAATAGTAATTTTTTAAAAATTATAATAACTCGAACATATAATGTAAAAATGGCATCAGCCATTTTACAAAGTAATTACAGGAATGATTTATTTTAGAAAACTTCATGCTAAAAATTTTTTTTGAGTTTTTTGAAATACGTTGCAAATTAAGAGAGTTGTTGCAGGTTTTGTCACCAATTTTGTATGGTATATATTGCAAATGTTAATACAATGTTGGTGTAATATTATATGTTAGTACAGAATATTGTGTAAAAATATTTAATTGATATACATTGTGTTTTTCTCTTTACTGGTTGGTCAGGTAGAACCTGCAGACAGCTATGTTTGTCACGAAATTTCCTAAAATAAGTTATTCTTGTAATTGTTTTTAAAATGGCTGATTTAGTCAAAAGTCATTTTTTACTGCTAGTCCCCTGTTCATGCAAAGAGTTCTTACCACACTTTGTTTGAAATCGGTTCAGTAGTTAATTTTTTCAGTAAACAAACACACAAAAAGCTAAGCGAGTTTTAAACTTGTAATCCAGTAACAGCCACCGAAATAGTTACACGGAACATCCTGTATAACAGCTGCTCAATGTTAATGTTTTGTAATTAAATGGAACTATTCACAATTTTTAAAATAAGTTTTTTGTTTACATTTTAAACCTAGGTAACGGGCTGTAGTGCCTATAGGTAGGGATGTAAAACATTGGACTCCAGAGTGTAGCAGTAATTCTAATTTGTCATTGTTATTGTTATTATTGTGGTGTTAAGTTCCAATATGCTGAGGGAGGAATAAAAACTACCACACGGTTTAATTAAAGTACAGGGTGTTTGAAAAAGAACTCCCTAGTTTTAATGAGCGCTAGAATCTGTACAAAGTGACATACACTATTCTACTTTGTGGTATTTAATTTATCAACTGTTCAAGTAAATGTGGAAATTCAGTTCCTGCAGTTGGCGGGCCTGCGTGACCTTGAGAATAACGGCGACAGCGCTCAGTTCAGGCGTTCAGTTCAGTGCAATGGCTACTCCGCAACAAAGGGTGTTATTTGGTTTGTGCAAACTAAGTCTGTTATAACAGTACAAAGTATGGTGTTGAATCACCTACAGCAAAAACTATCCGTTATTTGCTAGAGCCTTTTAAGGAAACCGGCAGTGTTTCAAAAGCGAGTCGCCAGGTAGATCGAGAACTTCTGAAGCTACTACTGAACAGATCCGTGTTTCGTGTGTTGGGAGCCCAAAGAACTCATTGGCCACACTTAGCTTACAATTAGGAGTGCCTAGAGGTACTTTGTACGATGTGGTACGTAAAAGACTTCATTTGCGCACCTATAAATTACAACACTCATTTTCCGGGAAGGTGGACAGACGAGGCTGGCCCAGTCTCTTGGCCACCACGAAGCCCGGACTTAACCCCACTTGACTTTTTCTTTAGGGGACACATAAAACATGTTGTTTACGCTGAAAAGCCCGGAGACAGTAACCATTTACGGGAAAGAATCATCGCGGCGGTTGAGACAGTTACACCTGCTATGTTGGTGAATACCTGTCGAGAAGTGGAATATCTTCCACACCAAGCAAACATCCGTCAAACATGTTTGCCAAACATGTTCGCGCAGATAAATAACTACGAATGTTTCCAGTTTGTCCCCCCAAAAAAAAAAAAAAAAAAAAATGGAGCAAACATAGCTGAACAAACTTTTTGTTTGACATTTGTACAGTTTCCTTCAGCACAGCCACGTGAGATATATTTTTGGGGAAGATTAGGTATATTATTAAGTCATGGATAAAGAAGTGCGGTTGCGACTTACGTGTATTGCAGCTGCTTTCGTTGTGATGAATAAACCACGTCGACGTAGGTGGTGGCAAAGGCAGTTATTTCAACGGCGGTTTTCATAAAGTAGTGAAGATTTTCACGGTGACTTGACGGCTTGACCTTTCCTCAAATTTGTCTCGAATTTCTAACGCAGATTTTGATTTTTTTAGTGATAAAATAGGACCAAGCATAGCTCGGAAAAATACTAACTATCGTGAAGCAATTAGTATGAGCGATCGGCTGGCAATTACCCTAAGATTTTTAGCTACAGGTGATTCATGCCATTATTTAATGTACTTATTTAAAGTTTCTAAGCAGATTATTTCAGAAATCGTGCCTGAAGTTTGCACTGCCTTTGTGAATCAGTTATCAAAGTACATGAAAACACCATCTACTCCAAAACAATGGAGATCAGTTGTTGTTGGTTATAAATGTACATGGCAGTTCGATCAGTGTATTAGAGCACTCGATGGAAAACATATTGTAATTTTAGCACCTGCCCATAGTGGTCCCGAGTGGTTTAACTATAAAAAACAACGCAGTATACTGTTACTAGCACTTGTTGACTCTAATTATTGTTTTACTTATGTAGATATCGGATGTCAGGGACGCATATCGGATGGTGGGGTGTTCAAAAACAGTAGTCTTTGGGAAATCATTCAAAATGATGGAAGTTTATCAAGAGACAAACCTCTACCAGGAAGACTATTTGCCGTGCCTTACATTATTGTTGCGGATGACGCATTTGCTCTGTACAAGCATCTTCTGAAGCCATTTCCAGGACAGCAGCAAAAAGGAAGCAAAGAAAGAGTGTTCAATTATCGCCTCTCCCGGGCTGCAAGATGTTCTGAAAATGCATTTGAAATTCTAAGCTCAGTATTCAGAGTCCTGAGGAAACCAATGCTCTTGGGTCCAGAAAGAGCTACAGTTGTAACGGCTGCTTGTGTATACTTACACAATTTTCTACGGGCAAGCAAGTCATCAGTGTCCAAAATTCTTTGCTCATCTTTACTGTAGCTCAAAAACGCCCTAGTCAAATCTTACAATACACTCTATAAATATACAACACTTAAAAATAACTGGCAATACGGACTTCTCTCATCGACAGATTCCTCAAAACTACTGCAATTGTCTGGACTTTGTTGTCAGAGCGACTACTGCAATTGCAGCGACTACTACAAAATACTGCAATTACTGTCAGAGCGAACAAATCCCTCGAACAAACATGGCGGAGCTTCCCCCTCCCCAAACGAAACCGGATCACTTTGATTTGTTCGGAGACGCGTCCACACCAGACTAACATCAAATGTTTGTATTCAAACATATTATTGTTTGAAAAACTTGTTTGACATACACTGTTCGCCCGGGGTAACGAGGCTCAACATTAAAAAAAAACTTGAATGTATTCTCTTCCACTGTATGCACTCGTTGATGTAGTTTTTCATAATTTCACCATTAAATTTACACATAAAACTAGAGAGTTCTTTTTCAAACACCCTGTATTGGTAAATTAGTATAAAAATATTGATATCGTAAGAACATTAAAAATAAAATTATTAACGTCTAAAACACCGACGTATGCTTTTGGTATAACTACTCCTTGCGTAGGAAGACCAAGTTGCCCCTCGACGTTAAGTATGACGTGGGTTTGACAGCATTCTGTAAACCGTGCATCATTAAGTTGAAGGAGATAATTTTGTCCGCTTATATACAGTGGTTGTTAGCGATACCATTCCTAAAGTAAGCCTTAGACGGCCATTTTGATCAGTAACGTCAGGCGACTGAATCTAGCACGATTGAATGTCTAGGAACCCGTATGACGCTTAAACTGAGATTGACAGAAAGTTTGAATGACTCAGGCTGGTCGTCCAGTGCAAGCACTATAACCGACTTTGACGCGGGAAACTAAGAGCTACTGAGATAGTCCATTATATTCAACTTTAGGCCAGGCGACAAGGATCGACTGAGGTGGAGTATTCGAGCAGTTTCCACCGTGACATAGGTTTTTCAGTACAATGTATTTGTGAAATCACTTACAATAGTAAAAAAATGTATGAAGAAGACCTGTATCTTTTAAAGAGTTCGTACTTACTGAGACGACGATTTTAAGCTCCGTAAATACGTTCTTATTGGGTGAATTCAATTTTAGCCATTGCGGGAATTCCATCATCTGCATGATGATTTGGAAAAGGATCCGAAGACATTTTTTGATTACTACCGGATGAGCCCAGAGACTTATAAATTATTTCTTATATCCCACAATGGTATTTTTTCTTGAACAGCAATAATTAATTTCTCACTTTCCGTGTTCACGACAAAAATTGACAACAGCTGTGCATGCATACAGGCGACTACAAACCTAAACTCCCGTCGCTCTTGGTTCGGTCGCTCGTCGGGCGTCCAGGGCCGCTGCAGTGGAAGTTTGCGTGTTGTGTCTGTAGTTTGGAAACAGTAGTGCGTATACGGCCCCGACTTCGCTTCCAGTCGACAGCCAGCCTCAAGCGGTTGATCGAGGATGCTTGACCGTCTAGGCCTAGACGGTCAATCATTTTGAACAAAAGCTGGCGTCAATCGATTGAATCAAGCATGATTGACCGTCTAGGAACTCGTTTGACGCTTGAACGAAGCATTGACTTGGATTGATAGAAAGTGTGAATGACTCAAGCGGTTGACGAGGATGCTTGACCGTCTAGGATAATTTTCATCAAGCATTGCATCAATTACTCGCATGCAATCATGGATACCACATCACCCCCTCAAAACGCGGAAACTGAATTTCGAAGTTTTGAAAATTCCCAAAAAAAACAGTGTAATTCTGAAAGTTTGGAGCGTGAGTTTATCAGTCTGATGATAGTTATACAGGGATTGCCCTGAGCTATGGAAAGTAAAAAGCAAAGACTACTTTAACCGAAGTAAAAAAAGTGTGGCATTAGGAAATATATCGGGGTTTTAAAGGCATTGAAACCGGACTTCTCAGTTAATGAATTAAAAAGAAATATTGTAAGAACGAATTTCAACAGAGAACACAAGACGATCGAGAGGGAAAAATTTGAAGGATTGATTGAAGCGTGCTTGATGTCAGGACCGAAACCATTTGTTCAAGCAGCTTGATCGTCTAGGGCCTCTTTTAAGGAAGCCAATCATTCACAGGGTGATTATTTTAACCTGGCCACAGTTGGAATCGTACAAGAAAGCCCAATGAAGGACCTTCAATACTCTTTATGGGTAATAAAAATTGATATTACAAATTTTTAACATTGTCTAACATATTTTAAAATGTATGCAAACTTAGAAATTCCGTCTATAAACTTCTATTTTTATAGTGTTTTCGGATCCCGCGCTAAATTTTAAAACTTTATTATTTTGATAATCTGACTCGTTTAAGATATTCAGGCGCTTAAGGTATGAAGAATTTGAAGTTTGGTCCATGTCTCGTACTCTTCTTATTCTTCTTCTTCTCTGCGGACAGGCCAAACTAAGAACCACGCAAATATCACTTCATTTCCTTCCTCTTCCTCCATCTTTCCTTCATTCCCTCAGAGTGCTTCACCCTTCTCTCCTCTGTCCATCCTACTCCCCTGCACTTCTTTTTCTCCTCCACAAGATCCTTTATATTTGAAAGTCTTTCCCTAAATTGGTCTCTGTCCTGACAGTCCTCATCCGTGATTCTTAGTCTCCTGAGTTCTTCTGTCATCTGCATCATGTATCCTCCCTGACTCTTCAAGTTGAATATCTTGTCAAAAATTTGTTTATTCATCCTCGTTGGATCCATTCTGACCATGTGTCCATAAAAAGACGTCTTTTCCTGATCGCTGTTTCTTCATATATCTTCTTGTTTGATCGTAGCCTGTAGTTTCCCTGTACCACTCTTGGGCCGTAAATCCTTAGTATTCTTCTTTCAATCTTCAATAATTTTTCCAGATTTTGAAGGTTTGACTTGAAATTAATATAATTGTTTCTTAATTAATGTTCTTAATGTTTCGTAAGAGTTCTTCTCGTACTCTTCATTGACGTTTGAAGTTAAAAAATTAATTAAAGAACTAAAATTTAAATAAATCATTCAGCAGGACATATAAAGGAGGCCCAGATCTACTAGATACTCTCGTTTAAGTTTTACTGACGCTTGAAATTTCAAAAATTCGATGCTAATAAAGTGCGCGATTTCTTAAAATCATCTGAACCGATTTCGTGTATAAACCATGGCCAAAACCATTGCGCCAAATCTCAAGTGATATTACTTAAATTTTATTGTTTAACCCCCAAATTTTAGTGTTTTTACTGAGGAACGTTTTGCTATATTTAAGGCTTTAAATACAGTATCAAATACCTTTTCTTCTCATTACCTGGTATGTTCCGATTCTAAAAGTGCTCTCCAGGCTATCCAGGATATGTACTACACAAATCCTTTAGCTTAAGATATACTGTGTTCTGTCTACAAACTTCAGCTTCAGGGTATCGGATTAACATTGTGCTGGATACCTGGACATTGCGGGATAATTGGGAATACACGAGCAGATTGTGCTTCTAAAGAAACATCGCATCTGGTGCCAGTCACTGGGCATTCGCACCAGCTGACTTTTAAATTTTACAAAACGTGTAATACATGCTCAACTGGAAGATAAATGGCAACCAGTAGGAAACAATAAATTGAGGTTGGTGAAGAGTACAGTACTACCTTGGGAATCCTCAATTCATGCAGGTCGTAGGGAGGAGTTTGTGGTTACTCGTCTTCGCATCGGACATTCCTTGCTGACGTATGGTTTTCTGTTGGAAGGCGGGGACCCGCCTCAGTGCGAGTTCTGTAGGGAAATCATCACATTAAGACATATATTGTTCGATTGTAATGGTTTCCAAAATATGCGGCTTATGTGTAGATTGGCCAATTGTTTACAGACGTTGGAAAATGGTGTCCCGGCTATTGACCGGACTTCAGATTTCCTTCATCGTCTGGAATTTTTTAATAAAATTTAAAATTTATTTATGGTATATGGTTATTGTAAGGCTTCTTTACAATATATGGTTATTGTAAGGGCTGCCCCTGCAATTAAAAAAAAATTTTTGGTTATTTGTTTTCTGGTTAATTAGTTTTTAAGAATGTTTTACTTTTCTTTAATTTATTATTGGTAGGGTCAATTTACAGTCCTACAATAAATTGTGTATTTATTGTCTTCAAGGTGTATTATTGTTAACTAGTTTTAGGTAAATATATATAAATTTTATATTTATTTATCTACTAATTTTTATTATTATGTTATACTTTTAACTATAGTTTTTTAAAATAATTTTTTGTTTTTTTATTTCAAATTTAAGATACGGAGAAGTTTTTTTACCGTTTTTCGCCGGGAAAAAATTCTTGTAAAACAAATAGTTCCCAAGATCCCAGTTGCGGCCAGGTTGAAGGATCATCCTGTGTATAAGTAGTGTAACAGTTTTAAAACGAACCCTTCAAAAGGTCAGGACCTAGCGGTCCCGAGTGTTACCGTGATGGCCGTTCCAACGGTTATTTGTGTACGTTTGTTTTTCTAATTGCTTATACGAAGGCGTTTCGTTCGGTTTTAATTGAGGTAAAAACCGCCATTGAATGGCACGTTAACTAGGCGTCCGATTGTTGTGAATACATTGATTTGCGTAGTCATAGCAACGGCGCATGCGCACGCCTCGCCAACCCTTGCATTACCAGCCAGTAGCAGTCTATATTGTACTTGGCGCAGACATGATTCCACCATTTTCTTTCTGTTCTTATTAAAATTGATTTTTGCACAGTGAGCTGAATACGCATAACGAGGTAATATTTTAATCGTTTTAGATATTTTTTTCAAGGAGGTTATAGAAGTGATTAGTTTGACGTGGTGATCAAGGAAGCACTGGACAAAGATAATAAGGTCTGGTTTATGTCTGGTCGGCAATTTCTGTCGAATTACTTGTTTTCGTGTAAATGTGTGTGTGTGTGTGTGTGTGTGTGTGTGTGTGTGTGTGTGTGTGTGTGTGTGTGTGTGTGTGTGTGTGTGTGTGTGTGTGTAAAATCGCTGCACACATCTGTCTCGCTTAGTTGTAGGAAGCGAATTTATAAAAAGATTGAAAAAGATTTTCAAATCTTAACACTTTTTTCAAATTCTGATTATAATACTCTGATCAGCGTCAAAATCACAACTCGATTAACGTTTCAGTCTGTAAAATTACTTCGAAAATATGAACGTGGTCACTGAAATTGTTAAACGAAATTTGTCGGATAACGAACTCGCGCTAGCTAGAGGTCAGGTCGGTATTCATTTTAATATCCCGGGCTGGGCCTTACTGTGATGGCTCGGTAGATAATTTTCCAATGGAAATTTGCTGAAAACGAAATCGACCTGACGGCGGTAAGGGTTTACTTTTCGGTTTTTGTCAGTTAGGCTTCCTTCCGAAACGTAAATAAATATTATTTATGTGCTACACTGATTGAATTATCCGTATTTATATGTGATTACAAACTCGATCAAAATCCGGAGTGCCGATTTTGAAAAATTAAGTTATCTCCAGAACAAGATTTTTTAGAAATCCTACGTTAATTTCGGTTTCTTTTATCAGAATTTGTTCAAAAATCGTTAAGAGAGCCAGTTTTTGAAAATCTGTTTTTCTACTAAAACAGCTTTATAAAGTTTTTATAAAAACTTACTTGCAAACCAGATTTACATATTGAACTGTCAATTAGTTTAGCCTCCCAATAGTTTTTTTGACTTATGGAACCTGAAGTCGTACAGATCATTGCGTCAACTGAACACAGTTGTCTCGCTGACTTGATCAAGATCAACTTATATCAATTCAACAACATACAGTAACATCACGTAAAGGTCGCAAATCGAACCTGATACAAGCATTGCTTTTGGTAATAGCTTGAGAAGTTTATCACCCAGCAAAATATATTTGTTTTAAATTGGCGGCCATTCAAATTTTTTATTTTACATTTCTTTGAACATCTGATTTCAGAATCGTAATGCTCTTAAAAACTTTCGTTGTTTAAAATTTTTCAATTTCGTCGTGGATTTTTTTTGTTGGATCGCGGTCGTTGGTAATTTTTTTTGTTTTTTGGTTTGATTGAGGTTGGTGGTGATCTTTAAATTTTCCCGTACATTTTTCAGAAATGGTAGTTTTCAAAAGGTAGTTTTCCCAAACCTGCAGAAACCATTGTTACTTAATTTTGAAAAAAAATATAAACTTTCGTAAGTGCGGCCACCAAATGCGGAGCGGAGCTGCGCGGAATGTAACGTGAAATAATACGTTTGAAGGTCATCGTGGTGAAGGTAGCGGAGTCAGCTACAAAACCGTACCTAGACAGAGTCGAAGCTATGCGAAGCCGCTTGACTCAGCTCAGTTCGCGTTTCGCTTTCAGTGGGTGCACTTACATTAAAAACAACAGGTTAGGTTTTCAATTCTCAGCTCTACTCCTCTCCACATTTGGTGGCCGCCTGCCCTTAACATCATCGTCTTGGACTTAACTTTTATTTTCAGTTATGAACAGCACATTAATACGAAACATGTCTTTACTATGAACACTGCTGCAAATTGTTTAAAATACGATTTTTGTAGAGGTCGGTAGGTTTTTGTTATCCATTAGCAAAGTTAGTTTATTACGTCTCATAATCACTACCCCTACGAGGTCATAGGCCCTACATTTTTCATTTATAGATTCTAAATCACCGCTGAGGTTACCGATTTTGGTGAGTGGATAATTTTGACATTTTAAAATATGTTTTTTAAATGTGAATGTAGATTTCGGATTATTCCGTTATGCTGAACACAATGGCGCTAATCAATTTAAAAGAAAAGATTTTTGAAGGTAATTTTGTAGTAATAAATATTAAAAACTCTATCTTGAGAGATAACTATTTTCTTTAACGGATTGCAACACTATTATTTTGCGTTAAAAAAATAACCTGACAGTATGTCATACTGTATTCGGGGCTCGGTGGTCGAAGTGCCCAAAGCATCGGTCAGTCTACTGCTTTACTCAGCCTAAAGGTTCTTAGTTCTAGCCGTAGTTGCTCCCGTTGTTTTTCCCTTACCTTTAACACTGATCCCTCGTCCTCATTAGTCTAACTGGCACAAAGCATGGACGTTAAGGAAAAAATACCGTATTCACGATAAAATATAAATTGATGGCAAGATATTTTATTTGTTGAAATTAAGTATGTCTGCCCAGCAGTAAACAGCGATGGTATGAAAGCGGTTCATGAAGGATAAGGAAGAGGAGGAACATCGCTGGGCATGAACTCGTTTAGGTGTAAGAAAAAAAATACCACGGCAATGATATAACCTTAGTGGTTTAACATCGGGGAAAAAAGAAAAACTATAGATATTTGGAGAACGAGTAAAGGTTGTTTTTAAGTGATTTGAGAAAATGTGTCCAGCGTAATTGTTTTTTGTTGTTATTTTAAAGCAAAAAGTACAATGAAGCTATTATCGCCTTCCCTCAACGTAAGTGTCAATGTTCAAACCTTAAAAAAAGTGTTACTAATATTTGAGAAATAAAGGTACATTTTAAAACTGCGGCCAAAATTTTAACATATCGTGTTTTAGGGCTGGTTGTGACGTTGGATTTTGCGTGACGTGCAATGCGAGGAATATATTCACGTTGATATATAACAGTATATTAAATTAATTAAAATTGAAAATTACTGTGTTTCGCCCGGGATCGAAATGGAGACGTTGCGCGTGAGGCGGACGTGATAACCAGTAAACTGCGTAAACTACCGATTTAAGTATATGAAATGAATTGTTAATTTGGTAGTTATATTAAAAGATCAGTTGTTTTATATTAATTCGTAACGATCAACTGATTTCATTGAACAGCTGTTAGGCTATAATAAGTTGTTAAATAATAGTATGTTGTTAAAAACTATCTATATTAATTTGTCGTGTTTTCGAACAAAGTATCGTAATTAAAGTAAAAAAGGAAGAGAAAACATGATCAATGATTTTTATTTTTTCGTTTCAATAACAGATTTTTTTAAAGTTTGTCATCTCGGTGGTTTAGAAAAACTATTACAGGGATTTCAAGTAACATGAATTTATTTACTTATTGCGAAAGATACGTAACATTTTTAATAACCCTCTCTGATGCTCAGGATCGTTGCACATTTCATAGTCTCGGCTCTGGGTCTTACGAAATTTGGTTAATAAAGGTCCTAGACATTGGCGGTTAGCAAATTGGTTTGGGGATACGCTTAAGTATAATACTGTTCCTGCATGGCTATAACGTCAAAATAATTGGTTAACTTTTGTTACAGGATCAGCTGAAGCGAAGCGAGTTACAAATCCAAGATGGCGTTCGCAGGATTAAAGAAACAAATCAACAAATGCAATCAGGTAAATTGGTTTGATTTTGTACAATGTTAAGATAAGTGGTTTCATTAAGAATTGTTTTTGAAAATATTTCATCATCTAGTGACAATAACAGCTTGTCGAATGTAAACGTACTTTATTTAGGTTTTTGATTTCTTTGAATTTGCTTTTATTTAGGCTAAACTTTAACACAGCAGTTCAGAACCTGTTTATTGTAGTGGCTTGTACTATCTTCATAGCGAAAGGACCTTGGTTCCGTTCCAAAACTGTAAGGTCTCTGTGCATTATGCTCAGTTTGACAACTCTTGAGTTCCGAAGTAGGCGACCTTTCCAACGAAACGATTCAACATGTATCATGTTTTAGGGCTATTTGTGATGTTGGATTTTGCGTGATGCAAGTGCACAGATTTATATATAACAGTATACTTTGCGTGTCGCAAGTCTCATAGTAAATTAATTATAATTAATTTGCCTTGTGTTTCCGCTCGGGATCACCTTGCGCATGTGAGGCGCACATGCTAACCACTACACTATGGAAACTACGATACGAAGACGTTTGCCCTATGTAAATATACGAAATGAATCGATGATTTAATAGATCAGTTGTTTTATATTAATTCGTAACAGCTGATAGGTTATAAGTTTTAGGTTGTGTTGTTGAAAACTAGCTATGTTAATTTGTCGTGTTCACGAACAAATTATCGTAATTAAAATAAAAAGGAAGAGAAAAACATGTATATAATTTTTATTAATTAGTTCAGTAATAGAAATTTATTTTGCCGTTTTTACACAAATATTTTTTGCACAACAAAATGAACAAACAAAATCAAATTATTATTTTTTTAAATCTGGACGGTAATGAAATTATACAAAAAAATTTTCTGTGATAGTTTCTGTGTACTGATCGGGCCACTAAACACTTAGAAAACTAGTTTATTATTTCTGTTTTAATGAAAAAATTCATTCCCCCCATGCATATCTGACGAGTGAATGCTGACGAGTAAGAAAGAAGCCCGAAGAATAAATAATTATAGTAAGATGGTGGGTAATCCAAACGAACGATAAAGACTCGGGAAAGTTGAAAAAAGTAAAGATGTATTAAAAGTCGAAATGTTAGACTTCTGTGAGGTTAAACGAACGTAACAAAACGCGACCTCAGTTTTTAGAAACTGGCTCACATAAGTAAATTGTGTATTTTAACTCGCATACTTGACAGTGTTTTTTTGAAGATGGTAATTAGGCCGGCGAAAGGCGCAGCGAAAGTGTCTGTGTAAAAAGCAATGCAGGCAATAATCACATGTACGTGATTACATTGTTGATAATCCTTTTTCATCAATGCTGCATCATTGCTTGTTAGGCGTTAACGGAAAGGGTAAAGCTTACGCCAGTAACTGCAAGCTCGAACCTACGACCTTGAACGGTGTCCTGGCGCACCGACTCAAGGGACCATTAGTTTTAAAATGTGATCAATGATTTTATTCTTGCAATCGGATTATTAGTGTAAGAAGTTCGTTTATTTTGTCGGTTTCATAAAATGAGTGTAACCTTAAAAAGTAGCAACTAAATGTTGTCAATAATAATTTTACACGTCGACTAGTGTGTTTTGTTATTTTTAGGTAAATGTCATAAAAATCTTGAAAGCTATTTATGGAAACATTTGGTATTTATTAAAATCTATACTACGGCTTTTTTAATTTACGTTCTGTTTGTTGGATATGTAAAAGTTCATGACTATTTATTTTTACTTGAAGGATATGATCCTGTCTCTTTCGTCAACAGCCCTGAATAAGCCTTGATCCTTGACTCAAATTCGATAAGGATAAAGTAATACTTCACCCGGTGTAAAACTAATAAACAGAATGGATCGCTCAACAGATCCCTGTGGGACAGAAAACTTGCTTGAGGAAGCTCTTGTCATGAAATGTTTGTACACATTGTATGTTGAGATAGACTCGAAAAAATATACAGGGTGTTTGAAAAAGAACTCGTTAGTTTTAATGTGCTCTAAAATCTGTACAAAGTGACATACATTATTTTAGTTTGTCGTGTTTAATTTAACTGTCCAAGTTTCGCTCACTTAAATGTAGGAATTCTGTGCCTGCAGTTGGCAGGTCTGTGTGACCTTGAGAATAACGGCGACAGCGCTCAATTCAGGCGTTCAGTACAGTGCAATGGCTACTCCGCAACAAAAGGCGCACATAAGTATTTGACTTATGAAGTATTTGACTTATAAGTATTGTGTTATTTGACTTGTGCAAACTGAGTCTGTTATAACAGTACAACGTAATTTTAGACGTGAGTATGGTGGTGGACCACGTACAGCAAAAACTATCCGTTATTGGCTAGAGTCTTTCAAGGAAACCGACATTGTTTTAAAAGAGAAGTAGCCAGGTAGACCGAGAACTTCTGAAACTACTGTTGAACAGATCCGTGTTTCGTGTGTTCGCCAAAGAAGCCATTGGCTAGACGTAGAAGTGCTTAAAGGTACTTTGTACTATGTGGTAGGTAAAAGACTTCATTTGCGCGCCTACAAATTACAACTGTTACATGAAATCAAAACTGCCGATAAAAACAAAAGATTGCACTTTGCTGTTAACTTTCTACATAGAATTGATGAAAAAACAATTTTTTGAAAAATGTTTTGTTTTCCTATGAGGCAACATTTCATGTGAGTGGAACAGTTAATCGTCATAACTGCAGAATTTGGGGGGCAGAGTCACCACACGTCATTATTCAACAAAACGTTACTCTCCAAAACTTAATGTTTGGTGAGGTTTGATGGAAGACCGAGTGATTGGTCCTTTCATTTTAGTAGAAAGAACAATAAACGGGGACGTATACTGTGAGAGTGCACGTCTTTCCCCAAGTGGAAGATATTGAGGTGGAAAAAGAGCTTTTTCCAACAAGATAGCGCCCCACCCTTATGCGCGCGACTCTTAACACTCGCTTTCCGGGAAGGTGGACAAGCAGAGCTGGCCCGGTCTCTTGGCCACCACGAAGCCCGGACTTAATTTCACTTGACTTTTTTTGATTTTTTGCGTACAAAATGTTGTATACGCAGAAAAGATCCGTGACAGCAACCATTTACGGAAAAGAATCATCGCGGCGGTTGAGACAGTTACACCTGCTATGTTGGTGAATACCTGGCGAGAAGTGGAATATCGTGTCGACGTGTGTAGGGCAACAAATGGATCCCAAGTTAAAGTTTACTAACATTAAAAAAAAACTTAGGCATTCTCTTTTCATTGTATGTACTCGTTAATGTAGTTTTTCATTTTTACCTTACAATTTATACATAAAACTAGGGAGTTCTTTTTCGAACACCCTGTACATCTAATAAATGATGTGGGACAAAAATAAAACAAATAAATGTTCGTATGAACCAAAACAAATGATGCCCAAACATAACACTGTCTGAATTTCTTATTTCTTCCAAAAACCTGTTCATGAGTTTACGACAGAAAAGAGGAAAATCGGCCAAATTTCTTAAAAAATAATTTTATCAAATTTTAGTCAGAAACTATTAATCGTAATTGCTTTAAAATTAATTCAGCTATAGTGGATCACAATATTGTACTGTATTTAGTAGATCAGGTCCGTGTAATTAAATTGCCTCCATCACCCCGTATTTCTCGCTTGGACGCAATACAATAAAATGCGTGTCATACTTTGTACTGTATTTAGTAGAATGGGTCCGTGTACTTAAATTGCCTACTTCACCCCTTTTTCTCGCATGGACAATACAATAGCCGTCTGTCTTGTTCGCGTAGTTATAAAATTGACCGCATCGCAGCGCCAAGTGTATTACCGCTTTAGGTTCTGGGGTACACGATTGGTCTTTCTAGGATAATTATTATGGTTTTTTCTAAATAATAAAAAAAAATAACATTCAGTTTATTTTTTCGAAAATGTAATTGAGTTTACCGACAAAGAACAAAAACTCGGATTATCGTAGTAATTTCTCGAAATCGGAATATTAAAATTTGTTAACAACATAACCAAAAACTTAATATAGCCTATCAGCTGATCAATAAAGTCAGCTGATCGTTACGAATTAAATTTTTACCACGTAAAAAAGTTCAAAACAACTGCAAAAGCAATATTACGGTTCTAGAATGAAACGAGAAAATAATGCATCTTGGTTTTCCCCCCGATTCACCGAAACTTTTTTTTATATTCTCTCACGAGTTATGTCTATTTACAATTTATCAAAATTTAGCCAAAATCTGACGCTCCAATTTTAACAGATCAGGTGAGTTTCCTTTTTTCACAGCTACCTACGATCGTTAGTCAAATTTTGCTAAAATTTAATCTCTCCTCTAGATCATTTTTTTAAAGGATAGTTAAACATTTTGTGTATACATATACACAAAATACGTGTATAATACACATATTTATCACATACGCGCGCTCCCGCGCGTGCGTGTACTTGTTGATATTCTCAAGTTCGCAATTTTGGTAATCGATTTTCGTATAGCTTGGACAAGTTCGTTATTGTGCAAAATCCGTCCAACAGTATCAATATGGCGGCCATATCAAATCTTTAAAAATTCATAATTTTCCCTATAATTTTAAAATTAGATTTTTCCATGGTTACCAACTGCATTAAACATTGCGTAAATTAACGTATTTTCAATGCAATTTAAAATTTTAAAATGCTAATTTATGCATTTTGTAAATGCTCATTATGATGGAGACATCAGAATTTCAACTGAGATAAATAAATTGCTGCTGGAGGGAAACAGATTTTACCACAAACGTCGCTAGGTTTACTTCAACTATTCCTCTGAGTGTAGGACTAGACTTCATAAACAGAATGTGCCCCAGGAACACGAACACACCCCTGTGGGACACCGTACTCGGCACTTCATCGCTAAATTGCTTCTTACTGTCCGCAGAGAATTCGCTGCGTGTTATCTTTTCGTTAACGCTTTGTTTAACACTTTATCGTAGTAAAAAATACGTTTATTGTACACATTTTTGATTAGATTTTTCATTGGAATAATGAACTCCCGAGATCTTGTGTGTGTGTGTGTGGGGGGGTGTGTGTGGGCGCGCGCGCGCGTGTGTGTAAAAACAGGGTACGTTTTATATTTTAAATGTAATTTCATAGTTTAAAATGCTGATATATGCATATTTTTAACACTGATTATTATGGTGAAGTCGTTATTTCACTTTGAAGTTATTCAAGAACTTTTCAAATATGCCGGTACTGAAGCTTGCTATCAGTATTCATCTTGTACGTGTACCTTATTACATCACATATGACAAGAATAAAAGAAATAATTTTTTAAAATGTGTTCTGGAATTTTAAAAAAATCGCATTTAGAATTCATTTTGTTCAGCTCAAAATGATTGTTTAGGAAAAAGAGTTTTTTTATGGCAGTTCTCTGAATTCTGACTTAATAAAATTTTTTTAGTCCAGGGTTATCCTACCATATTTCTGTGTCAAAGATCACATTTATCTTTGATCAAATTTTTTATAAAAGTTAGTGCCAGCCTGTAATAAATTACAAAAGGTAGTAATGTTTTGTAAAAGATGCCTCGTTACATTATTGAAGGTAAAACATTTTGTCAAAGATCTTAGACAAAGAAATGTGCGTGATAGTGTAATACTGGTCTTAAAAAGTAGTAACTCGTATATTGTTTTATTAAAATCTTTTGAAACATTTGTAATCTGAAACATTTGTGATCTGAAACATTTATAATCTGAAACATTTGTAATCTGAAACATTTGTGATCTGAAACATTTATAATCTGAAACATTTGTAATCAGAACCATTTGTGATCTGAACCATTTGTGATCAGAAACATTTGTAATCAGTAACATTTGTGATCTGAAACATTTGTGATCTGAAACATGTGTAATCAGAAATATTTGTAATCGGAAATATTTGTGATCTGAAACGTTTGTGATCTGAACTATTTGTAATCTGAAACATTTGTGATCAGAACCATTTGTAATCTGAAACATTTGTGATCTGAAACATTTGTGATCAGAACCATATGTAATCTGAAACATTTGTAATCTGAAACATTTATGATCAGAAACATTTGTGATCTGAAACATTTGTAATCAAACATTTGTAATCTGAAACATTTGTGATCAGAAACATTTGTGATCTGAAACATTTGTAATCAAACATTTGTGATCTGAAACATTTGTAATCTAAACATTTGTGATCAGAAACATTTGTAATCAGAAACATTTGTAATCATAAACATTTGTAATCACAAACATTTGTAATCATAAACATTTGTAATCTGGAACATTTTAAATCTGAAACATTTTTTACCTGAAACATTTTAGTCTATAAACATTTGTAACATTTATAAATACGTTGAAATCTGTTTGGTATTTATCCACCAAAATATAGAGTTCTTGTTGTGCTCTCCTGCCCCTTGCGCCTGTCACCGACCTCTAAATAAACAATATTAAATTATAATAATTACTACTTTTGTTTATATTCGTCGGTGTAAAACGGTGTAATATTTATATTTATAGAGTAGATAAATCCACCGGAGGGCCAGCAACGCCTCGAAGTCGGATTACAAATTTTTTAAATTAAATATTTAACTGAAAATTACACCTGTGTACACGTAGAACGTATAAAGTCAACATAAATATTTTCCAAACAAATGTGTTCTGCTTTGAAGGAAATTTATTAAAACTTAAAAAACTCTCGCTACGTTATGTCGCCATAAAACCCCGTGGGACACAATACATCATCCTTTGTAAAACTAATAAACAGAATGGGCTCTATCACATCGCCTTGTGGGACACCGCCCACGCTGTACTCATTAGCGCGTCCTGTTTTTTCCCGTATTTTATTAACGACTTTTTCGTCTTTGCGCTCATGTTTTAAACCCTTTATTTGTATTCGACGAACCTCTAGCGTATAAACAATATGTCGTACGGCACTTTACAGTTTTACTCTTTACTCGAACCTATTTTAAGAATAATCGCGGCACGCAGCTGTCTCGCTAACGTGATGGAATCTGGAAAGTGACAATACATTTTTTTATCGTAAGAACACTTTAAAAAAAATCTGTAACATTAGAATTTTAACTTTCTGTATTACGTTAGACGTACTTTTAATTGAATTTTAAATGCTATTTTATGCTCACTTTAACGCTGATTACGTAAATGAATTCAGATTTTCACACTTTTTATGATTCAAAGTGCAGCCATTTTGAAACTGTTAAACGTGTTTCTCTGTTTAATCTAGGTGTTCTTATAGAATTAATTGATTTTTGTGCCAAATTTTAATGATTGGACAAAATTGTCTCTTGAAGGCTAAGATATGTTCCGTGAGTTCAAAAAGTGATCTAAAAGCCCTGGAACGGCGCTCATTTCATGACCCGAGGTTAGGGTTTTACAGTGATGGCCGCTGCAATAGTCGCGACGATATTTCAATTAATTATTTCCAGTTTGCGAATAGAACCTCGGCATTTGGGACTGAGAGAAGTTAATGGGCGCACTTTGACTAATGAGATGAAATAAGAAAACAAGATCCGCGGATCGGCTAGACTCTCTGGGGACTGTGCACGCTTTTCCTTTAATTGCATCGAGTCCATTGTAATTGTGTTTCTACGAGAGTTGTTCGTAAAGTAGGTTCGTTAAAAAAACAAAGATTTTTTCCAAAAACTTGTTATATTTAAATTAATTACATCTTTTCTCTATTTTTCTACATAATTTCCATACTTATTTATCACAACGTTCAACAAGCTTTTGAATGCCTGTGTCATAGCATTCGACCCAGATACAATACTTCAAGCCGACTCTGTATAAAGTACAGAAAAGATGGCGATACAAACCGTAAGGCTTCGTAAAATGGTTGGGTGCGTTGACCCCGCATTTCGACACAGTTTTAATTTTCAAAATCAGTGCCGTCTAGGACGACCACGGAAGCCGGCTTCGTGATCTTAAAAGCTAATTTACACAATCAGCTGTTTGCAGAGAAGTTATTTTGTAATTTTCTGTAAGTGCGGGAGGCAGTGAGCGTGGGTGCCATTCATACAACCCCCTCGCGCCCCTTCCCCATTTAGACTGTGTATTGATCGCTTGACGTCGGGTAGCGTAAAACTCCGTCGGCTTTATTTGTCTTGCGTTTGTTCCCTTGCTGGGTTTCACGAAACCATGCTGTGCAGGTCGCACTGAAGTTATTTATAACTTTTTGTTTGTAATGTACCCAAAGCAATAAGGCAGCATAGATCAGTAGCCATGAGGCAAACACCCTCGTATTACGCGTTTGTATTTACAAAACGTTCATATTCTGCATCTATGGCGGGAACGTGATTTGTTTTACTTTCTTTTCAATGCGAGCATAATCCATTGAGAAATTAGCTATCAAGGCAGCCATCTTGGTAAGTTCAAGATTTGAGACCTTGAAATTAATGTCGCTCTTGAAGTATGGAACACTTAATTAAAACAAAGAAGTTACGTATTGGGCCGCGCGCGCGCGTGTGTGTGTGTGTGTGCGCGCGCGCACAAATTCCTGTTTCAAAATGGCGGCCAATCTCACGAATGAATTAATAATGACTTTGTATGGTTACTATTGCACTGCAACCTTTGTAAATCTATTTTGCCCCCTTTCTATATTCCTGAGATGCTCAGTTATTCCTTGTCCAGTCCTAGTCTCTTCATAAAGTCTAGGATTTGAAGAGGAGGATTCAAGGTTGGTACTCTCCCCAACTTATAATTCGTGACTGCCCAATTCATTATTGAGGTACTTGCAGATGCTTGCTCTGATAATTGCTTATCGCGGAAGTTGTGAACTATTTGGCCAGCTTTTTGTTGTGCGATGAGCTCCCGCTCATTATGTTACCCATTCTTACTCATGGTAACATGATTAGTAAGGGAAATTATGTCCAGCCACACAGAGCCCCGCATGCATGGGTAAGACTAAGGTACACTGGGAGGTTGCCAGGTATCCTAAGATTCCGTTTGATACACTACTAGGCCGGTGTCATTCACTCCATCAGCTCGGGTCGCTTTACAATTTAGTGAAGTTATGCAGAGTAGTGAATGTGTGTATATGTTTGTCCTGAGTAGTTGAGTGAGAGCAGTATGAGCTAGAGGTATGGTGGGATCGCCAAGCCCATCATCTGCTCATGTCAGTTGCCTCCGCTGGATACAAATTTTGAACTTCTTACATTCCATTTATGTATTAATTTGTTTTTGTTTTTCTTTAACGTCCATACGTTATGTCAGTTGGACTAATGAGGACGAGGGATCAGTGTTAACGGTAAGGGAAAAACAACGAGAGTAACTGGCACCTCGAACTAAGTACCTTCAGGTACGCAGTTGACCTTTTGAATGATGCAGTACACTGACGGTGCTTTACCACTTCGACCACAGAGTCCCTATAACACAGGTCTACAAAAATAATCTTTCTGAAATTTGATTTGATGATTTTGGTCAATCTTTATGTTTTTTGGTGTACTGAAGCCGAACATGAGGTCAGTTTTTTTCTATCACGTAAGGAAATTGTTCAATCTCAAGTAAGGGCAGAGGTACTACCATTAAAAGAAAACAGAATTGGCGAATAAGAGTTTTCATGATCTTTTATTTATTTCAATGTTGTTTACTGTACAAAATACATAAATGAGTAGAAATAACAGCTTCAGAATTAAAAGTGGCATATTTAGTTATTATTTTTATGAAAACGTTTTTTTTCTCTTGAAAATTTCTCCGTGTTCGTTTCTGGGTGTAGGCCTCTTCAGATGATTCACGCTGCAGCATCCAACAATAGTCAGCCATCATGTTTACGTTCCATTTGCCCTGATACCTACGTTCCATTTCCTTGATGTCCTGATGGAACCTTTCCCCTTGTTCTTCACTTACTTCCCTAAGTTTTCCGGAAAATAGTCCACATGCGAATGTAAGAAGTGAACCTTCAAACTCATGTTGCAACCTTGTAATTGAAATGCCTTCAACATGCGTTCCACGATACTTCTGTAGTTGGGATCCTTCAC
Organism: Callitettix versicolor; assembly: GCA_022606455.1. Classification (NCBI taxonomy): domain Eukaryota; kingdom Metazoa; phylum Arthropoda; class Insecta; order Hemiptera; family Cercopidae; genus Callitettix; species Callitettix versicolor. Next base: position 40,835,442 of record CM040190.1, on the reverse strand, counting down.
GTTACCAAGGAACTTCTCAACAACATCTTTAAAAGAATTCCAAGCTTCCTTCTCCTTCTCATTCATGGTCTGAGTGAAATGTGGATCTGTGGAAAGTTTCCGGATATCTGAGCCTACAAAGATCCCCTCTTTTAGCTTTGCATCACTTAATCTTGGGAACTTGGAGCATAAGTACTTAAAACATTCACCTTCTTTATTGAGAGACTTTACGAATTGTTTTATCAGCCCTAGCTTTATGTGTAGAGGAGGTAGCAGGATTTTGTCAGAAGGAACCAAACTTCTCCTAATTACATTTTTTTGGCCTGGCGACAGAGCTCCTCGTGATGGCCAGTCTTTGTTGTTCCAATGGGAATTTCTGTCTCGGCTATCCCATAAACATAAAAAACAAGGGAACTTGGTGTACCCTGATTGCTGACCTAAGAGCATAGTGAGTACTTTCAAGTCTCCACATATCAACCAGTTATGCTCATTATAATGAATTCGTTCGAGAACTAATGACAAATTTTCGTATGTTTCTTTTAAATGTACCGAATGGCCAACTGGAACTGAAGCATAAGTATTGCCATTGTGCAACAAAACAGCCTTTAGACTTCGCTTTGATGAGTCTATGAATAGACGCCAATGAATCGGGTCATATTGTACACCAAATTGACTCATCAGACCAAGAATGTCTTTGCAATAAACAAGATTCTCATCCAGAGCAAAGTGAGGAACAAAAACTGCTTCACGGTGTCGATACCATGAAAAAGAAGTGCCTGGCTGTAATAAATTTTTGTTTTTAAGACGGGAGCCAAGTAACTGAGCTGCATCTTTTGGAAGTCCAAGATCTCTCACTAAGTCGTTCAACTCCTGTTGAGAAATAAGCTCAGGTTCATCCTCTGAACTGCTTGCTTTGAACTCACTGTGTACTTCATCGCTCTCCGACATACAGGCTTCTCTATTAGCTTCCCTATCTACACTGTCCAAGTCACGAGGGGGCTGAGGAACTGTCAATCCAAGACCCCTGTTATGTGTATAGCAGGTATATTATGTTCTATGGATTTGAAAAAAATCTGTACGTGATAGAGAAAAACGGACTTCATTTTCGGTTTCAGCACACCAAAAAACATAAAGATTAGCTAAAATTATCAAATCAAATTTTTGGTTGTAGACCTGTGTAATTACAATTATCGCAAATGTTCGTTTACAAGTATTTTTTGTTCTAAAAATTTAGTAATTGACGATAATAAGGTTTTATATATGTAAAAAGATTTCAATCAAAATCTTGTATTTCCCTAAAGATTTGGTTTGGAGCTGTAGGGGAAAATAAGAAATCAGCTGAGGATCCGCGTAAAGTCGAGAGAGATATTGTTACAAGCCCGCTCGAGTTAGGCACTGAATTTTTTAAAGAGTGGCAATACGTGCTTGCTTGCTGGTGTTTTCAGTGTGAGAAAGTTTGTGTAATTTTTTTTTTCTAGCATTTGTTCGGCGTCTGAACAGGTAGCCGAGTTATTGATCGGAGATTTGAGCCTAAATAATATGGCGTGGCAGGCCCACATGGTGTTGTCTGGTGAGATTTACTGTATTTTGTCAACGGAAAGTTGTGAACCAGCTGATGGGTGTTGAGGAAGGATTTCAGACTGATTGTGCGCATGCGTAGGTGGCAGTATCTTGTGATAATACAGTGTGGGTGTGAAGTGAACAACCCTCCCTTGCCGTGTACACAGTACTGATAGCATTAAGTCACTTTTATGTACTGTATTACCAAAAACATCCGGTTCGGTTCATGCTAGACAGAATCATCAAAAAAGTTTAATATAAAAACAAATTATGATTGTTGTAAATCGGACGAAAATAATGGATTGGTTTTATTAGCGAATTTTCTCTGTAGGGGCCATTATGGTAACACCCAGATCCAGGACATTTAAACGAACGCCGATCCTAGATTTTATTCTAGAACGCTTTCTGAAAGGTCGTCACCATTTTATTAAATTTTCTAGTGTTCACAATTTGAGTTCGATCTGATCCAGACTTGGCTAGGGCAAGTTCATTGCCAAAATAAACCCGTGAAACCGCTTAAAAATGTGGTCATTCCAAGTCAAAAATCCCAACTTTTTTATTTGCAAAGAAAACTAAGTTATTGTTACAAAACCGTATATTATTGTTGCAAAACTGTTCGTTACTGTTACAAAGCTGAACGTTATTATTACAAAACTGTACATTAATGTTACAAAACTATACGTTGTTGTTACAAAACTGTACGATGTTGTTCCAGATTGTACGTTATTGTTACAAAACTACGTTATTGTTACAGAACTGGAAGTTGTTGTTACAAAACTGTACGATGTTGTTCCAGATTGTACGTTATTGTTACAAAACTACGTTATTGTTACAAAACTGTATGTTATTGTTACAAAACTGTACGTTATTGTTGCAGAACTGTACGTTATTGTTACAAAACTTTCCGTTATTGTTACAAAATTGTACATTATTGTTGCGAAACTGTACGTTATTGTTACCAAACTGTACGTTATTGTTACAAAACTTTCCGTTATTGTTACAAAATTGTACATTATTGTTGCGAAACTGTATGTTATTATTACAAAACTGTACGTTATTCTTACAAAAATGTACGTTATTGTTACATTTTTTAAATCCGCTGTTATCACTTCAGTGAGACAGTTGGATGCCGCTATTCTTAAACATTTTTGTTTTGTGAAAATATTTATGCAATGGTTTTACACAATTCATTTGAAGTGGAAATGATTTTATGTGTACAGGGTAGATTATCCCTAAGAGGATAAATGCATGGCAGCAAGGGGTTGATAAAACAGCCAGTATAACGTGTATTACAGGACAAGGCAGCGTGGGAAGGGAAGGTAGTTGGGGTTGGGGTAGGACGCTTTCAGGGATACGGGGGTGTGGGTTGGATCGTCTCTTCCCTTTTCTAGACTTTATCTCAAATCGGTTGGTATTGTTTCGTCTAAAGAGTGTTTTTCACTTTTACATCTGTCTGTCGGTAAAGCATCTCCAGTGGCATTTAATACAACTTCCTCTGAAGTAAATCTTAAACTTCGTAATTTCAGGGCACAGTTGAGTAATTAACTAAAAACATTAAAAAGAGTGGACTAGGTACTCATGAAAATTACACCTTGAAAAGAAACCTTTTCTAACAATGTCTTACACAATCTTGTTTTATAATCAATGGAAAAACCTTTTCTAATAATGTTTTATACAATCTTGTTTTGAAATTAATGGGAAACATTTTTTAATAATATTTCGTAAAATCTTGTTTTGAAATTAATGGGAAAACCTTTTCTAATAATATTTATACAATATTGTTTTGAAATAAATGGGAAAACCTTTTCTAATAATGTTTTATACAGTCTTGTCTTTTTATTATTTGGAACACTTTTTCTAATAATGTTTTGTAGAACGTTGTTTTACAATTAATGAGAAAACCTTTTCTAATAATGATTTATACAATCTTGTTTGTAATAATAAGTAAACCTTTTCTAATGATGTTTATACAGTGTTGTTTGCATTTAATGGGGTAACATTTTCTAATACTTTTATACAATTTTGTTTTATAGTTAATGGAGAATCATTTTCTAATAATTTTTTATACAGTGTTGTTTTGTAATTAATGGGGAAACCTTTTCTAATAATGTTTTATACAGTCTTGTTTTGTAACTAATGTGGAACATTTTCTAATAATGTTTTATACAGTCTTGTTTTGTAACTAATGTGGAACATTTTCTAATAATGTTTTATACAGTATTGTTTTGTAACTAATGGGGAAACCTTTTCTAATAATGTTTTATAGAGTGTTGTTTTGTAACTAATGAGGAAACATTTTCTAATAATGTTTTATACAGTGTTGTTTTGTAACTAATGGGGAAACCTTTTCTAATAATGTTTTATAGAGTGTTGTTTTGTAACTAATGAGGAAACATTTTCTAATAATGTTTTATACAGTGTTGTTTTGTAACTAATGGGGAAACCTTTTCTAATAATGTTTTATAGAGTGTTGTTTTGTAACTAATGAGGAAACATTTTCTAATAATGTTTTATACAGTGTTGTTTTGTAACTAATGGGGAAACCTTTTCTAATAATGTTTTATAGAGTGTTGTTTTGTAACTAATGAGGAAACATTTTCTAATAATGTTTTATACAGTGTTGTTTTGTAACTAATGGGGAAACCTTTTCTAATAATGTTTTATAGAGTGTTGTTTTGTAACTAATGAGGAAACATTTTCTAATAATGTTTTATACAGTGTTGTTTTGTAACTAATGGGGAAACCTTTTCTAATAATGTTTTATAGAGTGTTGTTTTGTAACTAATGAGGAAACATTTTCTAATAATGTTTTATACAGTGTTGTTTTATAACTAATGGGGAAACATTTTCTAATAACGTTTTGTACATTGTTGGTTTGTAACTAATGGGGAAACGTTTTTTTAATAATGTTTTATATAATGTTGTTTTGCACTTATTTGGGAGGACACGCCAGACACTTTGATGTGACCTTCCGTATTGTACAGTTGTTTACACTAGTGTCTAGTATATAGATTTGTGTGTCGACACTGAATGTTCTCGTGTATACCTTGTTTCACTTGTGGAGGTAAAATTATTTAAATTAATATAGTTTTAACAGAAGGAATTAAATTTTGTAATATTTTTAAAAGAAGTTATACGTTCAAGATTTTCTCATAAATGTGTCCCTTCATACTAGTTTAAAACACACGTTTGCAATTTTGGAATTTAAACTGCTCAGGGAAGTTCGTTACCCAGCAAATTCATTGGATCCATTTCAAAATGGTGGCTTTGGCGGTTAGGGGTTTTGTTTTGTTTTTTTAATTTAACGTGATTGGTTTTATTCAGTTGTGTTAATTTACGTAAACGCAATTAATAACGGCGACTATACAGCTGTGTGCCGCACTTGTTCACTTATTCCCTGCTGGGAGCGTGGTAATATTTTACGTACATGCTGTAATGCGGGAGTATTCACTTAAAACCTTTTACCCCACCCCTATCTACGCTCGGTTTACTTTTAGCGGCTTGGTATAATTTAAGGGTTGTAAATAACATTTAAAGCTGAAGTAGAAGTTTATTTTGGTTTTACGCTAATATTTGGGAACCGCAAGTTTCACGGATTGGTTTGGGTTGTGACACTTATGTAGAAACGAAATCTGTAGAACTGATTTAGAAAAATTTAGCTTATTAAAATCTTTTATAGATATACCGGTTTTTGAATACAGCAGTTGTTTTTTATGAAAAAAATCCTTGCGCTTTGTTTGCGTCAATAAAAGATTCGTAAAGCCAATTTTGATCGTTAACTGTTCTTGAAAAATTTCTGTTATTGAACCAACAATAAAAATCATGTATCGTATTTTCTCTTCTTTTTTATTTTAATTACGATAAGTTGTTCGAAAATACGACCAATTGACATAGCTAGTTTTTAACATAACCTAAAAGATTTTATATGAGCTGTTCAATGAAATCACCTGATCATTACGAACTAATATAAAACATCTGATCTTTTACTGTAATACCATAAACAACATAATGCTAGTTTTTAACAACATAATGTAAAACTGATTATAGCCTATCATATGATCGTTACGAAATAATAATAATACAACTAGTCTTTTACTATAACTACCATAGCTAGTTTTTAACAACATAACCCAAAACGTATTGTAGCCTATCAGCTGTTCAATGAAATCAGCTGATCATTACGAATTAATATAAAACAACTGATCTTTTCATATAACTACCAATATAAATTTGTGCACTCGCATCACGCGACGCGCAAAAACTAGTATGACTACCAGCCCTAAAGCACGATACATGTTAAAAAATTCTTTGAGCGTCCTCTAAATTTTTTTGTTTAGTTTTACTTTACCAGTGCACGAAATTCAAAGTATTGTTATGGTTAAGAAAATCGACGTTGAGATTTTGATGGATATTTACTTTTTTCCTGGACTGTGCGCGCGCGCGTGTGTCTGAGCATATGCTGAAGAAGGTTGAATAGATTTTTTGGGGTAACGTTTGTTAATTAACATTTTCCCTAGATTTCATTATCTTATTTCATGGTCCTGCGTAAATGTGGATCTGCTTGTGTACACACTTCTCATGTAAACCAAGTGAAGAAAGTTGTTTTACGACAGTAATTTTTAAATTAAACTCGGTTTTCCTCTCATTCGGAACGAGATATACGGTCTGTTGTACCTTGGGGTAGTAATTATTATCCCTCCCACCTACTCCTTCGTTTCCTTTCAATTTTAGTTATATCGGGTTTCTCATTTCTGATAAGGCACGCTGGGTTTAGTCTGCCAGTAAGTACTAGGCAATGCGAAAACATTTGCTGCCACAGTTAAATGTATTTAGGCAAAACTAAAGTTGCATGTTATGCTTTTTTGTCGTTTCTTTACCTATCGTCGAACTCTTATAGAACACTTTTAGGAAATTTCAATGAAAAAATGAGTTACGGGAAGCAGACGTTATGGTTAGACTGAGATCCGAGATCAGTAAAAATGTTCATCGATCCTGATCTTCTGATCACGTTTGAGAGGGCGCATATAGAAACAACACACGAGCGCGCGCGCATACACCACGCACGCGCGCACGCACGCACACACGCGCTTATACGCCACACGTGCTCGCTAGCACGCGCGCGCGCACACACACACACACACACACACACACACACCACACTATATTGTAAAGTATAGTAGGTTATTGAAATTACAATATATATATATATATATATTTATATATATATATAGTGTCTATGTCAGGTTCTAGCTTTGGCAATAGCACAGTTTTTTCATTACTTGGGGTAAGTTCTTTATCCAGCAAAATTCGTTCAGCCGTGTCAGTTTAAGTACAGCCGGGCCAGTAGCAGACGATATTTTTGCATACTCTGAAAATTGTTTGAGAATTTGAGAAAGATATTGCATAGTATAACATCAGCTTCACTGTGGCGTAAAGACAACGTATTACTAGACAGTTTGTCTTTCATTGTCAGTTCTAAACGTAAGGTGTAAACAAAAGGGTTCGGGAACCACCCTCACAGGATATGCCTACGGGAAGTTGACCTACTTTCCCCTTTAGCTTTCAGTTTCCTCTCTCCTCCCCGCTCCTTTAACAAGTAATCAATACATGGCCATATTAGCCATTCTGAAAACGTCGAACTTTATATTAAATTTTTGTACGACAGTAAAATTATTGAACCTTAAGAACAGTAATAGCGACTTGCTTACAAATACCGATAACAGGAATAACATACTTCTTACTGAGATTTTGCTAAAGACTGCCATTTCGAATAGTATTACAGTATTAGGATATGCACACTATATAGCCGCCTCGGTGGCCTAGTTGATAGCGTACTGGGCTTTCACCCCGAGGACCCGGGTTCGATTCCCGGCCAGGGCTTGGCATTTTCATACGCTATAAATCATCCCATTGTCTGCATTAGTCCAAGTGTGCACAATAGTCGGACGTTAAACACAAAAAAAATGTACACTATATGTGCTACACATGCTTCTGTCAGTAATGACCCTCTAACGCTTAAACAGAAAGTCGGAAAAATGTGAACATAAATTTATTGTATGTTGTGTTTGGTAAGGGACTTTAGAGCTGATTACGACATCTATTTTGAATTTAAAACAAACAACACGGTGCGTAATTTGACAGATTGTGTTCTAAGTGATAGAAAATTCTGAACAATTCTCATATGTAAATTTAAATTGTAATAAACAGACTTCCTCACTGCAGTTGTTCCCGCCAAAAGTCCACAGCTTTTTTGAGGCTTTTGACCCAAATCTTTTCAAGTAATACCGTATTTCATCGATTCTGAGATGCACATTTTTTCCTATTCTGATACTCAAAAAAAAAAAAAAAAAAAAACTGCTTGCGTCTTAAAATCGTTGGCGTCTTATATTTGATGCTAAAACTGTACTAGGTAATCCAAAAATACTTTTATTGTTAACTGAATAATAGAACAAAGTGCCCAGCTACAAGGTCATTCACTATAACAGTCCCTCCCCCTCTACAATTCTATCATTTTGTTTTCAAATACTAGTGAGTAATGAGTGTTTCCATTTCAATCTTGTGTTGTAAAGAGTGTTTTTATTTCAACTTGTGTTGTTTGGTGAGAACTAGTTAGTTGTTTGTTAAAAAAATATTGTATAAAATGTCTTCAAAGAGAGTACATCATAATGCAGCAATGAAATGAAAAGTTATGTTATTCGCTGAACAAAATGGAACAGCTTCAGAACAGGAATTATAGAGATATTATCGGTATTAAAGTATGTAGTTTCATTATCAACATAAAATTAATGAGTACTTGGTACTAGGTATCCTAATCCCGTGGTTAAGTGTTTGATCATGTATTTTCAAGTAAGTACAGTAGGATATATTTTCTAAATTGATTTTTTTTGTCTGTCATTTTGTAATTTTTCTTAAAAATTGTCTGTAAAATACAGTGCATCTTAGAATTGGTGACATCGTAAAATCGATGGAATACGGTAATTAAATGTGAGATGTTTGTGTAGATTGCACACTGCTAATCCAAACAAGTCTATTCTGTTGTATAGGCTTGATCAGTATGCGTACAGAATGTCTGTTGTGTTTTCAGCGTATTTTTGGCGAATTTATTTTTCAGATGCAGATATCTGTAAATTTAAGTATAAATATTTTTATTTACGGATCGAAATCAGTCTTTCCGGTGTACAGATCATCTAAAATGAATACCCTTTACCCTTACCATTCACACGGATTCCTCATCCTTCTCATTAAGATTACTAAGGAAAAAAGAAACAAAAATAGTGTGACTATTAAATAACTAATGCTGCTACAGAACAACTGCCATGCATTCGTATGACAGACAGCTGTGGAGCAAGCCTTCTCTTTTGATTGTTGCCACTCCAGTTTCATACAGACATATTAGTGTGGCTGTGGCCTTCATTTAGATAACATTTTTTTTGTTTTGTTGAAAAAAATGATGTTTCTTTATTAGAGCGAATAATTGTTGTGAAATTTCATTTTAAATTTCGAAAAAGTGCTTTTGCAACTTATCTTTTATTTAAAAAAAAGTTTGTGGCAATAATTGTTTATCACGTGTGCGAGTTTTTGGGTGGTTTAAATGTTTCCAAGATAGCTGAGAAGCTGTTGAAAATGATATTTACCCGAAACGCCCTTCCACATTAAAAACAGTTAAAAATATTGAAAAAAATTGGTAACCTGATCCGATCTGACTGTTGGTTAACTATTCGCACAGTTGCTAAAACTAAGAATTTGCAAAGAATGCACAAGGCAAATTTCACATAAGAATTTTAACATTAAAAAAAAAGTGGTGCCCAGAATTCTTACAGTCAAACAAAGAGAAGCTCATGTAAATGTTTGTTCTGACACTTTGAACGCCACTGAAAATGAGTCATACTTCTTGGAAAGGGTGGCAACACGCGAGGAATCCAAAGTCCCCAACTTCACAGAGAGCTAAACAAGCTCAAATGCAAATTAAAATTCAAAGCAATGATTTTTGATATTCATGGTATTGTGTACCTTCACTATGTTCCAGAAGGTCAATTTGTTAATCAGCATTGCTACCTTGAGGTCCTTGCTCAACCCTGTGAGAAAATAAGAAAAGAAAGACCCGAATTGTGGAAAACCAAGAATTGCTGGATTCTTCATCGGCACAACTCCCTGCATTGTCTGTCAAGACGTTTCTAGTTAACTATAAATCCCAGTGTGAAGTGCTATATTTGCACTTTTATCTGTTCCCCAAGGTTCAAATCTGCATTAAAAGGAACAAAATTTTCAGACTGAAAGCTGTAAAAGAAAAGCAGCATGTGTCGTGAAATAGCTCATGGAAGAAGACTTCCAGCACTGTTTCGAATAGTGGAAAATTCACATGAAATAGAGGAAGCGTTGTAGAAATAGAGGAAGCATGTACATTGAAAGAGATAATAACTAAATGTGTATACATTTAAAATAATATTTTACAGCTTTATTCTTGTTTTTAATAGCTACACCTCGTATACATACAATTTTTAAAAACCCCTTAAAGAGTTATATAAAAGTAGGAATTCATATCAAGGTCCTGGGTCTTACCACGATGGCCACTCATTAGCTCATTTTCCAGCAGAAATTTGCTAAAAAACACCCTTATATGTTTGGGTTCTTTAATCTGATGAAGGATATTATAAAATCGCTATTTGGTATATTTTCTCCGTTTTAATTACAGTGGCTTGTAAAACTGTCGCTGAAATCCAAATTAATTGTTTCTGTTTCCCCCAGCGATCTGTCCAATACAAATGTCTGGAGTAAAGCGATCTGTCCAATACAAATAACTGAGCTTTAATTCTTGTCTGGCACAATAGAATAGCTTTAAATTGTTGTCCGGCATTACAATAAATACCCAATTTTGAAGAGGATTTTTTTTGTTACAGTAAAATTCTTTATAAAATTATCGTTGTTGAACAGTATAAAGAATTATATGAATTTTTTGCGTATTGATAAATTAATGTTTTGGATTGTAGAATAAATTTGTAAAATATAACCTAACATTGCATCTTGTTTTTAAAGTTAGTACTTTGGAATGGATTATTGAGCTCGTATTATTATTTAATTGGACATTTTCCCCATTATTTGTGTATATAAAATGATACAAAATGTTTCGGAAGTGTTAATTCTTGTATTTAAGTGTCAAATGAGAGTTGATTAACACTTCTTTCCCCATTATTTGTGTGTATGAAACAATGCACAATGTTTTCGAAGTGTTAATCAATTCTTGTATTTAAGTGTCAAGTGAGAGTTGATTAACAAACACTTTTGTAAGGCCTTGCATAATTTGGACAAAAATGTCCTTTTCGAAAATAATAATATTGAAGCTGTATATTTTTTTTTCCCTCTATGGAAGTATTATGACGGTGAAAGTCAATTACTAGTTTTTTTTTGGAATGCTATATCCTTCTAGAATGATTGATTTTTAAGTCTTTTTTTACCTAAAATGTCAATACTTTCTTGAACAAAAATCATAAATTCTTTGACATTATTATTTGTATTTTGAAGGTATTGTAAATGCGTCCTATTTGTGCTGTTTTAATGTTGACTTGTGCATGACGATGCCTGATTGTGAGGTGAAACATGTCCTCACATGGCAAAAATGATATAGCATACAGGCAAAATTATATTCATGCAAAAAACATATTTATCCACAGGTCCTGTAAGGTAAAAAAATATAGTATAAAATCAATCTTGAGATTTTGATGGAGCTGTCAGTTTTAGGTCTAAAAAAGTTGTTTTTACATGGATGTGAATGTGTTTTGAGCAACCTCACATATACACTTCTTATATTGAGAAAGTGATAATTTGTTAGCATTCTGATGCTTGTGTAAGTATGCCTTGCCTACTTCCTTCATCAATACATTACTGTGAGTGGTTTGTCATTATTTATATGTGACTCGTAAGTCTAAATGTAAGTTTTGTAATTATTACACATTATAAGACACGTAGAGCATACAGGTTAAGTCTTATAATCAGTTTTCTACTAATTCCATTATTTAACTGTATTAGACAGCTCAACCTCGAAGTTTGTCTTTAAATCGAATTACGTACATGCACTTAGTGTTACCCCCTACTCCTGTAAAGTTGGTTCTAACTTATCAATCTCATGTAATGCATCCGCTAAGGGATTTATTACTTTTGTTTTATTTGTATGGACAATAATATGTAATGAGAGCGTAACTCGTCTATTTATAAAACTTTCAGAAAACATCTTATTTTTCTTTTAATTTTATTTAACTTTGAGGCAATATTGTGTTAGTTTGTCCTGTTCGTAAACAGTTTTAATGAATGTGTATATATATATATATATATATATATATATATATATATATATATATATGCTGATTTTATATATATATATATATATATATATATATATATATATATAATATAATATAATATAATATAATTATAATATATTATAATATTATAATATATAATATGTATTATATAATATTATAATATTATATAATCAATGTATTATCAAGAATCTTAAATTATTTAGACAGTGTGGAATTCAAATAATAATAATAAAAAAATATTTATAAAGGATTGTACCAATAAATTGAACAGAGTTTCTATAAAACTTATAAGTAAATTAAAAAATAAACTTCCAGTCTTAAACTTTGCAAAGAAATTGTTGAGCCAAAAATATATAAGATCTAAATTTTATGGAGGTAAAATTGCTTTCAGTAGTTGATTGGCCAAAAGATGCAGTAGATCTTGCAGAATATCTCAGGTGCTTTGAGTTAGAAAATTGTTTTCACTAGACTGTATGTCTGTCTGTACACAGTAAAACATTTTTACAGTGTTAAAAAATTTTTTAACTGTAAGTAGCCCATATCTTGGGTCTATTTTGAAAATATTCCATAAATGTTCAAACACCTTTTTAGTAAAACCAGTAAAAATCGATCTTTTTAAATCGGCTTAAAGGATTTTGTTAAAATTTTTTCACATTTAATTTTTAAGTACTCAGATATAGTGTGTGGATCTGTTATTTCTCCAAAATATGAGGTTTTGAAGCTCTCAACAAAACTCAAATAGTCGATCAGTTTCTCAAAACATTTGGTTAGTTTTTGATTATATGTTATGAAGATATAACTAAAGTTAGTTGCAAAAATTGGTGTGTACAAGTAAAATTATAAATCTAACCAGACTGATCTCTGTTGCAGTACATGACGGAGAAGATGGGAGGTGCGGAAGGAACCAAACTAGACGTAGATTTTGTAGATATGGAAAGGGTAAGTACTGGGAAAGGAGAAGTGTGATGATATTTTAGGTATCAAATGATTTATTAAAATAGATTTTTTTATAAAACAGTGCATGTTTAAAGATGAAGTGTAATATAATTTTTTAAAAAGTTTTTAAAGTTTATCAGTAGTGTTTCAATAAAGAAGATTCACAATTAGACCGTGACTACCTCTTAAACAGAAACAGATCTTTTTTACAAAACTTAAGAGGAATCCCCTTCACCACAAGGTTGTTTTAAAATTTTACTAACTGAAATCTTACCTTATTTTTTCCATACTATTGTTAACCATGTTCTATTTCCATTAAAGATATTATCACAAACCATTTCTTTTATACTATAATTTTGTTTTGTATTCTTCTAGTTTATTTATTGTCTAAGAGAGAATGTATGCTTCTTCATCAGATCTTTGGTGAATATTAAAGCTGCAACATATATTATCACAAACCACCTATTATGATTTATAAAATTTATATAGAAAGTCAGTTGTTCTAATAAAGCAAGAATTGATTTTTATTTAAGGATTTTCAAAGTGGTTGTTCTGGTTTTCTACTAAAATGTGGATATTACTATGTAATATCGTATTCAGTATGTCGATATTACTCAGGAATGTGTTGATATTCCGTATGTTGATATTACTCAGAAGTGTGATGATATTCAGTATGTTGATATTACTCAAGAATATGATGATATTCAGTATGTTGATATAACTCAGAAATATGTTGATATTCAGTATGTTGATATTACTCAAGAATATGATGATATTCAGTATGTTGATATTACTCAGGAATATGTTGATATTCAGTATGTTGATATTACTCAGAAATATGATGATATTCAGTATGTTGATATTACTCAAGAATATGATGATATTCAGTATGTTGATATTACTCAGGAATATGTTGATATTCAGTATGTTGATATTACTCAGGAAGTAAATTATCTACCTTTCTAATGGTGAATGAAGTAATCATATTTCTTTAGTAGTAGTTTTCAAAATCATACTGAAGACAGAAGAACAATTCTACAAACTTTATCTCAGTAATATTTAACTAGAGTAGGCTTACGTGAGATTTTGTAAGTCAGTTTCGTTGTTATTTCAGAATGCTTGTTGTATGCCTGAATGGTTATTTTTGATCAGTTACATTTTAAAGTTGAAATATTAATTAAAAGTTGTCGAAGCATCGTCTGCTTCAGCAAGGCAAGGGATGGAAGGGAGGAGAAGTGGAGGGACGTTAGTTAATTAAGAAGACTGTGTGGGATTTGTTTTGCCCGGGTTTTAAATTGGCTTCTCTAGCAGAGCGTTACGTTTAATCATAGAAAAGTTTGACTTAATATTAGCACAATTTTATGTAGAAATAACGAGATGCTGCATGCTGGCAAAAGAGTGGGTCATGAATTGTGCACCGATCCTGACCTGTTGAACACAATTTGAGTTGTCGTTAGAAAATGTGTAATAATTTAAAATCTGACTGAATATTTATATTCTACTTTTGATTGGATCTGCTACACATTACCTCCATTCTGCATCTAATTTCTTTACAACTTGAAACTGGAGTAAGTCTGTCAGAAAAGTACTGCCTTTAGGGGTGGTAGATTAAAGAGGAGTACTTGTATCCTTACACTTTTGAATTAGGAGAATTTTTGAAAATCTGTTTGAATTGTTGAATAGTGGAAGTTAAAAAATGTAATTTGTAATTCCAGCACACAGCTAACTGATATACTGCAAGCAAATTTTTAAAAAGTAAAAAATGAATAACATCATAATTAACAAATATTTTAATATAGAAATATTTTTTAGTTAAAAAAAAACAAAAATTGTTCTGAACTGCTGTAGAATTCATAACTTTTTAATCTTATGCTGAAGTATTTTAGAATCTGATTTCATTATCTTGAGTGGCTAAAGCATTGGTCAGTCTACTGTCTCACTCAACTGTATACCAAAAGGTTATTTTTGAGCCGCAGTTGCTCCCATTGCTTTTACTTTACCGTTAATACTGATCACTCATCCTCATCAGTCTAACTGGCATAAAGTATGGACATTAAGAAATAAATATCAACTCAATCAGTGTTAACATCTGCATGCATTAATATTTTAAATTTTCAATGTAAGTTGAAAATCATTAATACTGATTTATGTAGTATTAAGTATTATAAATATGATAAGGTATATACACACACACACACACACACACACACACACATATATATATATATATATATATATATATATATATATATATATATATTTTTAAAGACTTCAAAAAGTGATGTGGAGGTCAAAATCAACATCCATTTCAAGGTCCTGGGTCTGGGTCATACCATGATGGCCACTCTAATAGCTCGTTTTCTCGCTGATTATAGTATTTTTGTGATTGATCCATTTTCAGCATTAACCTAATCTTATTTAATCACTAAATTATTTGCTTAATTACATTTTATAATTCACTTTATTACATTCATCAGTCTTGCTAGCCATCAAATTGGAATGTTCGAAATCAAATAAACGTTGGCAGATATAAACATTAAGAATAAGAAAACTTTTTCAGACCACCTGTTCTTTCATACTGCAGTTGGTATATTTTAAAATCAAATCAGCTGTTTGTTTTAGAACAATTTTTAAAATTTATTTTAATAAATAATTTGTTGTTGAGTAATTATCAGTTTGAGTCATCAGTTTCAAAATGTTAAGTGTTAGATGATGATAAATTGGTGAAGTTGTGAATGGATAAATTTGGTCAAAGGACAATTATAATTTGGGTTTTATCTCTCTTTTTTGCATAATGGTTTTAAATGAAACTGTACTTAATTAATGATTGGCTTTTTAAGTAATAAAGTCAACAGGACTGATTAATGGTAAACAGATGTGGTTATCTTCAAAATAGTTTGAGATATCACCATTCAGTGTGCAGTTTTCACCATTCACATTGAAACCATGTATCATATGATCATTTTCCTGTTTCATTCGTGATAGCAGACCAAATTTTTGATCTCGTTATAAAAATAATATTTTGTAATCGAGTTGGTTCCACACTTGCATTTATTTCTAATTCACTAATATTTAAAAAAAAATTTTATCCATCCTGAATAATTAAAAAAAACTTTTTATACAAAATATGAATAGGCTGGAACTTTGATATCTGTACACTTCTAAATTTAAACAAAATTATATAAAATATATCATAAATTGATCACGTATATTTGTTAAAAATATGCTGATTGGTGCATATTTTATAAAATTGATTAGGCTCAGTATTAAACCATGTGATTGCATTATGCACTTATCTTTTTAATTAGTTGCACATGTGTTGGAACAGATGTCAACAAAACAGCTGGTCGAAAGAGTAAACACCGTTGGTTGAAAGAGCAAAATTGAGTGTAAAATTACATTTATATAATATGTATAATCTATACATATTATAAAATATTATTATAAATATATAATTATAACAAAACTGTAACTGAAATTGAGTGGTGTGAAATATTTTTAATAAATTATGTAATGTAATAAATGGTGTAAAGTGAAGTACACACGGGGTATCCCAGAAAAGCGGTTTAAACCTATGGCGGTCAGGGTTCCTTTTTGTATTTTTAACTTGATTTGAAAAAATGGAAATGGAAATTTTACTGCTGTTGTGATATTTTTACTTTTTAGAAATTTGCTTCTGTCATGTTAATGAAACAAAATTATTCATTAAATAAAATTAAAGCATTTATTTTAGGCGTCCTGTATGAAATCGGAGGTAATAATTTTAAATTCAGGTAATCTGTTGTGACCTTGTAAGAAATTAGTTCAGTAGTTTGACCAAAGTTAAATTTTATTGTTGTCTGTGGAAAAAAAATATTTGTATGAACTTAAGTAATAATTTAATACTGTTAAAACTTTTAATTGATATAAAGTGAGATGCTGTGGTTGAGACACATGTGAGATTTCACACAGTTGATTCTGTTTTATTTGAAGATGACCCAAAGATGTCAACATTAATGCCATACGGGTGTTTACTCAAGGTTTTGCGCAACATTATCGGCTGCAAACAGTTTTAAACTCTTTCGATCCAGTGTGACAAACAAATATTTTCATCATGAAACTGTCTGTTGGTATTTTTATGGAAACATTTATTCAAGAGATTCTCAAAATTTTAAAATACTACTAAAGTATAAAAACAATTTTCCAATAATTAGCCTAAGGAAAACCTCGTTTTTAAAATTACTTGTTCTAATTTTGCATGAAATTTTATTAAGCTGGGAATAATTTGTGAATACATATGGCTTGAAATTTATGAAATTGTGAATAAAATTTCAAGGCTTGATAAACCTCGACTGTTGATAAAAACACATTCTGCTCAGCTTTGCAGCATTTTGTAAATTATATTGTAGAATAGATCTTTTATTAGAGAAATGGGTTTATTTATTAATTACAAATGCTGCAAATAGAAAACTAATTAATTTTTGAACACAGATTACTGTCTGTTATTTTCTATTACATTTACTTTACTCATTTGGCTTGATTTAAATTTAATTGATATTGGTCTGTATAGCGCACTTCCCTATTAACAAATTGAAAAGTAGTGATAAATGTTTTACATTTTGAAATAATACTTATGCATGTGTTTTCGGATCTCAGAAAACAGACGTTACTTACGAGCTAGTGGACGAACTGCAATTAAAAACCAAAGAGTTCTTACAGCCGAACCCTACAGCTAGAGCGAAGATGGCTGCTGTCAAAGGAATCTCAAAATTAAGCGGTCAAGCCAAAGCTTCAACGTATCCTCAACCTGAGGGAATCTTGGGCGACTGTTTGACATTGTATGGGAAGAAACTCGGAGACGACAGTGTGTTCGGTGAGTTTTTGAAAAGTGAAACTTTTTTGCTGAGTGGTGTAAGTTTATTTTGTTAAATTTCGTTCATATGAAAATGTGGGAACGTGTAAATTAAGTGAAGCTTGGTTCTGATTACATATGATAGTAATTTATTAATTACTGTTAAAATGTAAAAACAAAAATTTAGTGATTTAATTTAGTTAAAACACTTAGGTCATGTTCAATTAAATTTATTTAAATAAATATATATATATATATATATATATATTTACTTATATTTATATATTATAAAACGTATGTTGTTCTGTCATTGTTTTTAAGTTTCTGTAATGTATATGTAAATACCTGGTTTTCTATATATCCAGATCAGCATAGACTCCAATTTATCCAGTTAGTTTTACTTTACTGTCTGATAGTATCTATTTGAGCAGTCA
Source organism: Callitettix versicolor (assembly GCA_022606455.1). NCBI lineage: Eukaryota > Metazoa > Arthropoda > Insecta > Hemiptera > Cercopidae > Callitettix > Callitettix versicolor. The sequence goes on along the minus strand of CM040190.1, from coordinate 40,817,386 downwards.
AGATTAATTTGATTTCCCTGATAATTTGTATATCAACCCGGTGTTAATGTCCACTTTCTGTCTCAACACGTTTTGATCATACTCAGTACAGCTGACTTTTTTAACATATATCATGTTTTAGGGCTGGTTTTGATGTTGGAATTTGCGTGTCACATGATGTGGTGCACAAATTTATATTGGTAGTTATAGTAAAAGATCAGTTGTTTTATATTAATTCATAACGATCAGCTGATAGCCTATAATACTTTTTAGGTAATGTTGTTGAAAACTGGTTATGGTAGTTATAGGAAAAGATCAATTGTTTTATATTATTATTATTATTATTTTTTTTTTTGAGTTTAACGTCTGACTATTGTGTACACTTGGGCCAATGCAGACGATGGGATGATTTATAGGGTATGAAAATGCCAAGCCCTGGCCGGGAATCGAAGCCGGGTCCTCGGAGTGAAAGCCTAGTATGCTATCAAGTAGGCCACCGAGGCGGCTTTGTTTTATATTAATTCATAATGATCAGCTGATAGGCTATATTAAGTTTTAGATTATGTTGTTAAAAACTAGTTTTGTTAATTTGTTGTGTTTTCGAATAATTATAACAATTAAAATAAAAAGAGAGAGAAAACATAACACATGATTTTTATTTTTAGTTCAGTAACATAAATTACAATTTTGAACTTCTGTTTTTGAAATTGTTTTGTTCCAATTTATTATGTTCATCAAGCTGTAAGTGATGCTTACTGTACAATTAAATAGCCGTGTCCTACAGATTAAAGTATTACAAAAACTTATGAAATTTCTGTGAATAATTTTGTTCCAGCATTTAAGCATCTTGGGTATCTAATGCTTACGTCTTTATATCAAAGACTTAAAATCTGGAATTATAATTAAGGAAATAAGAATGACTAAAGATACAATTAAAGGTTAATAAATATGATTAGAGCCATTCAAGATCTTCAAATGTAATTGTGGAAATATGAATAAACTTAATTTGAAAGCTAAAATTTCATTAAAATTTTCACTTTTTTTCTTGACGGTTCAAAATTACTACTTTTTTTAATCATATTTGCTGTAATTATAAATACAAATGACTTTATCCTGTATTAATATTTATTTATGGTGATCTGTGCAGGTCAAGCCATGTTGGAGTTTGGTGAAGGGTTGAAACAGATGGCGGATGTAAAATACTCCTTGGATGACGCAACCAAGCAGAGCTTCCTTGAGCCATTGCATCACTTGCAGACTAAAGATCTGAAAGAAGTCATGGTGAGTGGGGTGGTGAATTGTTTTTAGAGCATTCTATATTTTTAAAGCATTTTTTTAGGTGTATAACACAAAAGATTGTTTATTATAAAACCACGCTCTGCTATCAAATGTCTGTTTAGCATATTATAACAATATCCAGGGTATGTTTTACTATACCATTTGCCAGGAATGATGGCAATTGAGTTATAACTAATAGGAAAGCACAGTAGTGGACTGTTGTCAATTCAAAGGTCCATACTTGAGGCTAGCTGCCGAGTGAGATTACCAGTGAGTGAATATAACTCTACAAAAATTGTGATACCAAACACTGTTATAGGAAAACGAGTTGGTAAACCCTCATGGTTTCTGTTGGTTTCTTCAAGTTCAGGCTGTCTCGTAGCTCTCCCCATGAACTGACAGAACTCAACATGCTTGTAAAAAAATCTTAATTATAATAGTAGAAAACAAAATGTGTAATCAAAAGTTGTAAATTACATGTAGATTCCTAAATATTTGTGAATAATTTGTAGAATTTTTTTAAGGTCATCGAAATGCAAACAACATTCGAAACATTTACTACTTAAGATAATGAAAGATAAATTGTTTCCTATATTCACTATTTGTTTATGATATACGCTGTACTTCTCTATGTACTCACAGTTTCAGTTCAAAGCATATTTGCTTTAAATTTAAATTAATTGAATTTAATTAATTGTAATTTAATTAATTCAAAGTAAAACTTTTTTTTACTTTTAATTTAAAATGGCAAAATATATTTTTCTAATTGTTGGTCATTAAAGGACTGTTTGCGTGAGTGATTAGGTAAAATGGTTTATAGTTTACTTTGTTATCATGAACCTCTAAAATGTGTTTTTATAGTCCTGCGTTTTGTGGACAATATTTTCTCAAGATTGCTGGATTGGAAATTAGCATTATTTTAGTTTATTTTATATTTCTATGCTCTACCTTTACCCATTCCAAATCTGGATGAAATGTTTTTACATTGTGAAGTGTTCCAGTCACTGAAAATTCTTTAATGTTTTTCTCCTAATTTCAAATAAGACAGGCAGATTTAAGCAAACATTTACAATTTTGTTACAGCATCATCGGAAGAAATTGCAAGGTCGAAGACTTGACTACGACTGTAAGAGACGGAGGCAAGCTAAAGGTAAACTTATTTCCTGTTTTTTGGTTTTTTTAAAATTCTAATTAATATTGGAAAAGTAGTTTAAACCAATTGATAGACGTGTTTAATTTGTTTTCTATTATTTTAAATTTATTTTGCAAGTGTATAGAACGAGAAAAAAAATTATTTAGAGTAAGTATTTTAATTTATGGAGAGAAAATTCTTGAATTAAATTTTTGAGGCAATTCAAAAATTTTAAAAGCTACATGATTGATTTACTACTCATACAATTCTTTTCCAGTTTTATTGATTAAAGTTATTCCCTGAACCTCCTTTGGGTACATTTGAAAAGAGGCAGCTCTGTTTCTGGCTAATTGTTGACTTTTTAAATTTAAATTTAATTGAAGTCTTTATTAATAAGACTACATCTTTATGTGTCTGTTTATGGTATCATAAAACAGGCATTTTGTACATGTACGTGTGATCGCTGTCAGAAGCTATGATTTATAAATAGGGTGGATTTTTAGTCATTTTAAGTTGTTTTCTTTGAATACAAATTGATATGAAGTTCATATAATTTATGCAGTAGTGAAAATATAACTTTTCTCATAATGACAGTAAAATTATTACGCTGTTTATGTCTTTTGTCTCCCCCCTGAATATGTTTAAAAAAAGTTTTTTTAAACAACAATTTTAGAATAAAGAAATTACTTTTTTTTGTTTATTGAAAATAATTTTAAAAAAATTCTACATTTTGATAAATGCAGTACTCTAAGAAAAATAACATATTTTGCCATTGTTTCCTCAAAAAAAGAGGAACATTGAGAGTTTATGTACTTTAACAAATTTCTATGTGTATACTGTTCATAATACAACAGAATAATTAATGATCGATTTTTTGTAGAATGAAAATATTATATGTTCAGGTCCTTAAATAGTCCAAAAAATAATTGTGTATCGGAATTTGGAACTGGTAATACTGCTATCCAAAATATTCTGCATAAACATTTAAAACTGTTCACCTACAAAGTTCCGCTTGGGTATAAAATTAAATCAAACGATTACAAAAAAAGTTCTAGTTGTACTGTTTCTATTGTAGAGGATATTGATTTAATTTCTGGAATTGAGTTCTTTTGTTTATACAGTAAGTAAGTACTGGGAAATGAAATATATTACTTGATTTCGGACTTTGGTGCATTATAGGTTATTGTTATTATTGGCTCTTTCTTTTGTTTACAATTTCATAGAAAAATTTTCCCATGTCATTCAGTTATAACAACTAAACTAAATCATAGAATACAATTGTACAAATTGAAACATCATCAATAGAATGAATGCAGAAAAGTTCACCTCACAATATTAATTTGGCTTTCTTTGTATTTTACTGTTCATTTGACATGCCTTCTGAATCCATGCCTTCTGACATGCCCTTTGAATACTGCTTAATGAAGCAGGATTTTAGTTTTTGTAAAATATTTATATATATATATATATATATATATATATATATATATATAAAACCGTCGTGATAAGCCTACAGATATCATAATAATTTATTATATGTGTAAATAAATTGTTCTAAGATTTAAACATTTGCTACTTAGGACTTCCTTATATCACTTCTTAATACTAAAGCTAATAATGATCGCCATTATGGTGTTCTTGAAATAAATAAATTATAATTTGTGTTATACACAACTAACTTAAAAATATTTAAGTAAGATTTGGTTGTATTATTAAAGTAAACATCTCTACAATTTTATTCTTTCTTAACAGTGGTCCTGTTTTAAAAAGAATACATTGTTGTAACAATCTAATATTGATTTAATATTAGAGTTGCCGGTGTTATAAACAGTTCAACCCTCTGTTTTTTCTCTTTGCAATTCTACATCAGAACCCTAACATTTTAATCCCAAACCTTCCCAAATTAAAAAAAAAAAAAAAAAACACTACCCAAAACTTATATCTAATCTAATTTTTTGCAGTAAAAACAATTTTATTTACATACATAGTAAATATTTTAAGTAGGACACAGTCTGAATTTATTAGTACTTAACGAGCACTATGAACTTTCATTTTTGTATTTTGGATAGATTCAATTTTCAGAATAACCATTACCAGACCGATATATGATGACACATTAATATGGCATTAGTTACCAGCTGATACGAATATTTATTACGTTTTGAAGTACTAGAATGTTAAACGATAAAAACAACCGTGCCTAGGCAAGAGTGGATGTTTTATATAGCTTTATTTATCCATTTTATTTTTCAATTCCTTGAAAGTTTTATAAAGAAAATTCAAGAAGAAATCTTAAACAGTTACAAGTGTTTATGATGTGTTTTTATTTTGATTGAATTCTAATTAGAAAGTTTTATTTAATTCAAACATAAAATGATTTCATTATTTGTATAAAAACATTGCAATAAAATAATCTAGTAGTTGATTTAAATTAAGTCTTAAATTTGTATTGAAATCATTTTCAGTACATTTTATTTTTGATCATGTAAATATTGTACGGTACATAATTTTATTAAGATCTGCTTTAATAATGATGTTTCATTGAAGCTGTAAATACCAAACTATATTTTCACTATTCAGGTTAGTTTTTCTCTTTTTCATGTATTGTGCTATTTTTTCGAGAGCTATTTTTTTTGTTACGGATAACAAAACAAGTGATTGTTGCCGTACTTGAAATAGCAAAGATAAATTTTCCAGACTGTGTTTTGAGTGTTATTACACACTTTGTGTACTTCACAAAAATTGTTAAATTACTTTAAGTTTATCTTACAAGAAATGGAGAAAGTAATATTGAAAATGGAACATCAGTCTACATACTGAACTATGATTATTAAACAAATTTAAAAATTTATATTTAAAGAATATATTTTATTACAAGTACTGTATTTGTTATTATAAGTTTCATTTTGTACCATATCTTGAAATTAAAATTGATTTATTTCAATTGGTCATTTTGTAAAAGATCTTTTATAAAAATATAATGATAGCTTACTGTAAATAATAAACATGTACCCAGTTTTTTAATGTTATCAGCACTGATTTTTGATTGCACAGTTTTTTTATGTATAGAAATTATAGAAGAAGAAGTAATGTGTTATTGTTAAGGGTTGTTTTCTATTATAGTCCCAGCGAAGGGTGTTTCGAGTCCCTACAACAGCCCCATACGAACCTGCGGTGGTATGTCTAATTACCCCTTATTGTCCTCTAAGTATGAATACTGCATTCGCTATATATAAAAGTTTGGGCTTGCCTTGTGAAATGTTAATATAGAACATTGATTTAAAAATAAAGGTCAAATTTCAAACATGTCCAGAATTGTAAGAAATACGTTTTTATAAATTGATACTGGTTTTATTGTGTTTAAATGTTTAATTTTTGTTCTATATTAATTCCTAGGACTGCATTCGTTGTTCTAGACTTTTACCTTCTAACTGCTAGACCATGTAGGATGCAACCCGTAGTAGGTCTAACCATTTAGATCGTAATTAAACAAAATCTTACTCATGTTGAAGCTCTAAGATCGTATTAGCTCAAATTTTCTTGCTTTTAAAATATTTTAGATTTTTTAATGTTTGAGTTATACTAGTTATGTGTCTTGGAACTTAAATTTTACTTTTGTTTTCGACCTCCTATTATCCATTAGGATCCAACTAATATGACGAGATTTTTTTCAATCGCGTATTGGTTGGCAAAAAAACTTTTGGGCACAAATACACGTTGATGTGCTAAAACAACTCCATTTCTAATTTCAAAGTGTTACACAAATTCAAATTAAATATACCCTGTATATCTGTAAAATCCATCTTTTAACAGTCTGTTAAAGTATAAACTTAAAAGGTCACCTTTAGGTGAAGTAGTCTAACCTACTTATTTGGAATTTCAGTTTGTCTGTTTGTACTCCCTTCAGATTCCAGTTTGTAATGAATAAATTTAGATTTGCTAAAAATTTTGATAATTTCAAATTGTAGCTTTGAAGATTTGAATTTTATATGCAACTGTTTCAAAATGGCAGCAATTTAACACTTCTAATTTAAATTTCCATAGTGTTAATTTTATAGAAAAACTAAATGCAGCTGTTTTGGAATCGTTAAAGTATTATTAAAAATTTTAAATAACTTGTATAAACAAAAACAAAATTCAGTTTTTGAACATTTGCTCAAATTCTTATCAATTTTCAATTTACATAATGGAAATGTAATTAAATTAATTGGTTTTGTAGCTTGATTCTGAAAGCACTTGCATTTATTTTGTATAAATGAATGAAATAATTTAAGTCAAATAGAATTATGAGCGTAAAGGAGCTGTGCTCCTTTATGCTCAAACACTCATGTTTTTGTTAAAACTTAGAAAATACACAAAGATTTTACAATTTTTCTGTTTTCCCCTTTTTTTTATTTCTCTCTTCAATAGTTACCCACAGCTCAGAAATTGGCAAAATACGTAAGTATGACGAACAGTATTCAATTTTCTTACACTCTTTTCTATTTTATATTTCATGATTTCTTTTTTGTTCTGTTCATTATATCTGTTTTAATGTTTATTGTTACTACCAGTGTTACGTATATTTGTTATGTTGTTATAAATTTTACATATGCAAGTGCAAAAATTGTTGCTTATTGAGTTACTGTGCGTGTTTCTGTGAACAGGACGTTTATTGTCAATAGTCACTTGTTTTAGCTTGCCCTGTCTAAGAAATTAAAATATTTTAAGAGAAACTGGATACAAATTGAATTTTGTATATTTAATTAGAAATTGTACAAGTTATAAAAAACAAATATTTTATAAAATTTTAGACTGCCATTTTGAACAATAAAGATGTAAACAGATTGAAGTCATTGAAAATTGTTCGTGTTAAAAAAATTCATTTTAAGAGAAAACAGAAATGGAAATTTTTGGTTAACTTTTTACTAATATTATTTTGATTAATTTTTGAAAATAATATAAGTAAATTCTGTTTCCTCCACTGTTAGTATTATTTCCATAAAATCCCCCCCCTGTGGCGCAATGCAGTGTTTAAAAGACTTTCTAACACATTGCTTCTTTTTCAGTAGTAGTTTGGAGATAGTTTACATTCTAAGGTTAACATACCTCATCTTAACTTACCTATTTCTCCTTACATGTTATTTATTCCAACAAAATCGAACTTTTCTGTTCTTAAATTTTATGCTACCTAACAGTATAACCTTAACCAGACATTTTTCTAACCTTACCTTTGTTCATCTAAGAAAACCTAACCTTACCTTTGTTCATCTAAGGTAACCTAACCTTAACTTTGTTCATCTAAGATAACCTACCTTACCTTTGTTCATCTAAGGCAACCTAACTTTACCATTGTTCTTCTAAGGTAACCTAACCTTATCTTTGTTCACCTAAGATAACCTATTCTTCACTTACATAACCGTATACCTAATTATGTATATTTTTCTTAATTTATCTCTCCAAACGCAACCTAACCTTGCCATAGTAGTGCTACCTTTCTCCCAAATTATTACTGAAGAAGGGCATTTGCTTGTGTTAGAATGTGTTCATTGTATTGTCTCAGGACTCTCCTTAACTATAGATGTGTTCCTACTTCCGACAGGTAAGTTTAACTTCATTCATATCTGTCGTTGTGGCCTAAACAGGAAAATATGCTAATGACTTAATAGAAAAGTAAATAAAAACTAAAGTAGTTTTTGAAAATCTTAACAATTTTCTATGGACAAAGTATTTTGATTAATTTTACCCTAATCGCAACAATATTTTTTCAAATATTTTGCATCACTGTTGCAACACTAGTGTTATTTGAAGTTAGTTACAAACTCTGTTATTGTTCATTTAATATTCATTAGGCCTAAATATATACAAAAGAAAATTTTAAATTTTGGATTTAAACATAAAAAATTGTATATAAAATATGAAAAATATAATCCATGTAAGTAAAACAACTTAGTTCCATATTGTGTGTTTTTTTTTTAATAATTATTAATAACAGTTTTACCTGTATACTGTTTAAAGACAGGATTTTAAATTTAAACATTCTGTAGCTCAAATGGTGAAAAAATATTTGCTTTAAATTCAAATCTTATTGTTTGATAACAACAAAACATTTCATTGCACTTAGTAGTTTAATACCTACTTATAACCTAACAATGATTTTAAAAATATTTGTTAGAAAACAGTGTTATAGTTTCTGCTTTCTTTCTTTATAGAATTTATTGTACTATAAAATTAACTTTTAGGTTGGGTATTCCCATTGTTTTGGCTACAGCTGTTTTCAGTCCTTACACCGATTTTCTGAGGAAGCTGTTGTTTTGTATTTTACGAATATACATGTATTTTCAAGTAATTAAAAATATTCAAATGCTAATTTGTGCAGATTTTAGCTCTTGATTACAATGGTGAAAATTTTTTTTACAAAATCCATGTGATAATGTTATTTTTTGGAGATTTGCTTCAATCACATTGCCTAGACAGCTGCACACCGCGATTATTTTTATTTATAATAAGTAATTAATTATACAGTGTTTGGAATAAATCTGTTGATTTCTATATTATTTTTTTAGTTCTAGTTGTGGGTTAAGGTATGACATTCAATGTTTTTCCGGAGTGTGTAGCCAAAAAATGAGGAAACCTATTTGTAGTAAAAGTTCTTTGAAGATATTTTATTATTTGTGGATTTTTCTACTTTGTTAAGTGCATCGAAAAACACATTGTACAATTAAAAACTACTACAGTACTTTAATTGGACTTCTACTATAAAACAGAAAAATACTTTTTATATCAATTCTTGTCTGTAGAGGACTTATTAATGAAATTAATTTTAACTAAGTAAATCTTATTTCACAAAAAAGAAATATTATAATTAAAATACCCTTCTCTATTTTATATAAATATTAATAAAGAAGTTATGCTTTTGTAAATAGATACCTTTAAAGGAATTTTGAAAACCTTCTGTTTAATCAAATTTTAAAATGACGTAGGTGTACAATTTAGATGCTTATACACTTTGTAAAGTAAGTAGCTAAGCACCTGTCTTTTGTGTTAATTATTAAACTTACTAACTTTAAACTTAGGCCAGGTGGCCACCAAATGCAGAACGTAGTTGCGCAGAGTGGAGTGGACTTCACATTTAAAACCGAACTTATTGCGTTTAGTGTAAGTGTAGCTAATGACAGCAGATGTGACATGAACAAATCTGCTCAGCTCATTTTCGTTTTCATTGACCGCATCTACATTAAAAACAATAGGTTCGAGTTTAAATGCATAGTATGCTCTGCTCAGCACTACTCCTCTCCGCATTTGGTGGCCACCCAGCCTAATTGTTGTTTTGTATTAATGGTATCCTGTTTAAGTATAATTTTTTCACAAATCTGATTACATTTTTAAAATCAGTAAGGTAATTTGTTTAAATTAGTTAGATTTTTTTATTTAAATTTTTCACGCAAATACCATGAAAAGAGAATTGAAATGAGCAAAATAGAAATGATTTTTAATGTTTTTGTTCAAAAACAGTTTATGTTTTATTTTTGAACACATTTTTTTAAAGACCCTGTTAAAAAATTGTTGTCAAAATTGTTCTTAATAAATTAAATTAAATTTGCTAAAATAATTAATAAATTATTTTTAATCATCACAAAAATTTCTTGTGTGTAACAAAGGGAAGTCTTCTTCCCTTCTAACATGTTATACATCGAAATATGTTAGTAATATTTTATTAAAAAAATTTGTGAAAAACTTTATACTCTCTGTTGTTACATAGCCAATGGATCCATGATTTTGTCACTGTATTAAATTTTAACCATACCGAAATTTGTAATATTAGTTTTTTCTTGCATGATTTCCTTCCTGCTCTCTTCATTTTTGCTGTACATTTTATTTTAATTTTATTATTTATTATTATTATTATTTTTGTTTGAACAAATAGTCATTTACATTTTGATCGTTACAGTTATTCCATCGGTGAATTATATGTATTAGCTGATATTAAGATGGAATTAATGAAGATTTAAATGAAAATAAGAGTTATTTAAAGAGGCTGCCCAATAAATATATGCCAGTATGATTAAGTCTTTGTGCGGGTATATTTCTCATTGCCTGCTGAATTTGCAATAGATGTTGTGATCCGCTAATAATGTCCTTAGCAGTTTTTTTTCAGTTTAAGAAAATGGTAAAACTGAACTTTATGGACTTTTGTCAATTTTGTTAATTTTTGCATTGAAATGCTCCAAATTATGCCCAATATTAATAATCCAAAATATAAAAGTGCAGAAACTTGGGGAAGGTACAAAAAGTGAAAATAAAAGCGTCAAACATAACCTCAAAATGACTACTGTGTGAAAATGAGAAAAAAGTAATAAATGTGTGTTATTAATAATGACATAAATATATTTTTTTAAAAAAGAACTCCATAATCTAACTCGACTTGGCTGTTTCATATTTAATTAAATGTGTGTTATATATATATATATATATTTGTTTTGTTTTAAAAAAAGATTTCATAACCTAACTCAACTCGTCTTTTGATTTTAACTCATTTGATTTTAACGTATATAAATAGTATTCCTAAAAAAATACTAACCTTTGTAAATAAGTGTCATTGGGCGGATGTAACGCTGCCATGGCTTAGTAAAAATGGTTAATTCTTTGCTTGTAATTGCCATATTTGTATTGAAATTGAAATTCTGCTAAATATTCCACAAAACATTTTTTTTAATGCCAAATCATGGGATCGAGTGTTGAACTTCACACTAGCATCTTTCGATCATATTTGTGTGTGCACCAGTCGTAAAATCAATGATAGTAACATAGTAGTTAACTGTAAGATGGGTGAAGCTGTTGTCACAAAGCAAAACGAATTTTAGAAAGAATACTGTTCTTTAAAGAAAATCAACAACACTACTGTAATTATAACTTAAAATGACAAAAAGAGGCAAATCGCAAAGTTCACAATTAATGGCAGCCATTTTTTGAACGATATTTTCAGAACAAAAACTATCACCATAATAAATGATTTATTATAAATTGCATATTAATCCAGTGAAGCAAATTTATCATAAAAAGTAACATTCGTGCACAGTAAACATCAGTTGCATCAGAATATAGGTTAGAAATACAGATTATTAATAAATAATGAAAAATCTAATTTATTGTACATTTATCATAATAAATGTATTTATTCTGTGCCTTAATACCTCTGAAGGAAATGATATAACATATAATACAAGCAAAAAAATCAGTGCAGTAATGATTTTCACAAAGTCTCTAAAATTCAGAAACACCAAGGAAATAATATAAAAATCTTTCTTTGTTATTATTGTAGTTTCTTAATCGTAACTGAAAAATTGGACTTTAAATTAAAATTTTATTCTACTGTGGATTTTCATTTCAATAGTGCAAATATTAAATCTTGTGTTCTTTTATCAAATAGATTCAGAAGGCTGAATTAGAAATGTAATTTTTTTTGTGTTTGTCCATTCGCAGTCCAGACACCCTTTTCTGTCCTTCTGTCACTGGATTCGCTTTTCACCTCATAACCATTTCCATGTTTGTGAGGCAATGGCACACAACACAACATAGGATACATTTTAAAATATGAAAAATTAAGCTTTAATTAAAGTTGTGAGCACTGTATGGTCTAATTGTCTAGCATAGATATTAGTAGTTCCGTTAGATTTAAGCAGCCCACCATTAGGGCATGTTGGTATCTGTAGAACGCAGTTATGGTGTTCAAAATTTTAATTAGTAATTATTTATATTTTTAAAGTGTATGTTGTATTACGTTGCGTTGCATCATTATGCCCACACATTGGATGATGGTTACTGTCGATAATGCTTGTAAATGCTTGTAAGAGGTAAAACAGGCGTCGAATGATATATTTAAAAAAAAGGTAATTTTTATTTATCCACCAGTTGAGTAAGGAGCAAGTACTTAAAAATAGTTTCAATGCTGGCACAAGCCGGAACTGAATACATAATGTACTCCTGTTTGTACAAAACCATTTGTTTAAATTTTATCATGACTATTTGTTCGTTTTTGTTGTTTTTTATTTTTTATTTACTTTCATTTGCTTTATTCATCATACATCTCTCGGGTGGGTGGTTCTCTTGGGGTTGATTTTGTCACAGGTTCTAACATTCCAGATGATGAGATTCGCCAAGCGGAGGAAAAATTTGCCGAGTCCCTGCATCTTGCACAAATGGGCATGTTCAATCTGCTGGAGAACGATGTAAGTAAAAAGTTATTTAAAATGACATTTTGTTATAAATGTCGATAATATTTAATTTTTGTTTTGTTAGTTTTTTTTTATCTGAAGATTTAATCGTTTAAAGCAATTTTTATAAAATCTGATTTTAAGTATTTTGACTAATAAAGAGTTTTGAACAATATTTCTGATGTAAAGACATGCATGCAAAAGTTTTATTAAATTTAATCAATTTGTTTAGTGAGCAGTTATGTAAAGATATACTAACAAACACTTCATGTCAAAAACTTTTGATTTTGTCCACAATGCCATACTTTGTATGGTGTATACTTTATATACAATGTATCCCATGAAGAGGTTTTACCCGTTTGATCCTTCATTATTTTCTCAGTCCTCCATTGATCATTTTGAAACTATACATATTTTTTAAAGAAGGTACCAGAAATAGTATATGAGACTTGCATCTGGCTGATGTTTGTAGAAACAAAATGGTGGCCAAAATAAAGTTTAAATAAATTATAAAACTGATTTTGTCATTTTTTCAAACAAAATTGTATTTTTTAATTATTAATTTTTAAAAATTTAATGAGGTACAAACTAATTAAAATAAAACTAAATAGCAATGAACATTTCATAAATCAGACATATTCAGACTAGAAAATACACCCCATAGCTGTGGGGAGTATAGTATTCCAATGGGAGTATCCCATTGGGCGATAACAACGCCCAACAAATGAATCGTTTATTTATTTATGAATATTGAACAAATGAATTTACTTATGTTTTCCGCCATTTTGTTTGTTTTTACAAACATCAGCCAGGTGCAATTCTCACATATTATTTGATACCTTTTTTAAAAAGTATGTATTTTTTGTTTGTGAGCTGATTGCTAAGATGATTTGTGTAATATTCTGTTTGGATTAACATATCTGATTAATCGTTTGCAGATAGAGCAAGTGTCACAGCTGGTTACGTTTGCTGAAGCACTCTACGAATACCATCAACAGTGCACTGAAATTATGAAAACTGTTGTGGAAAACTTACAAGAAAAGTAAGTATTATTTAAGCGTTATTCATAATAATTATAATAATAATAAGCTTTATTAGTTGAAGTTAAGGTTCTTGTGTACTAAACGTATACATCTCAAATAGAACAGTGTCCTAGTTTTATCCTATTCAAAGCAATACATTCAGCAAACACTTTAAATGCATTGCAATTCATATATTTTAAGTAACAAACTGTTGGACCGTTGGAGTGACAGATGAAAGAATAGATGGATAATAGAATTAGATGGATAATAGAATAGATGGGATAATAGAAAAAGATCCCACTGGTCCTTTTTGGGATCAATATAAATAACACTATGTTCTGTTTATAGCAGAGAATGTTTTATTATCTCTCTTTATTTGTTTCATCCAACTTTGGGGTACACTAAATCAATTACTTTTTAATGTTCTGTGCCTTCCTCGTAGCCCAGTATTGCTTCATTTGTTGTGATCTTGCTTTTCTTTCTTCGTCAGAAATTTGGATCGTTCACTTGGATTTGACTTTTCCTTGGAACCGTTGCTTCTTGTCCTTGGTTATTGTTTTCTGTCCATATGCTTCTGTCCATAAGCATAGTGTCAGTGATCTGCAGTTCTGTTATGTCTTTCTCCGTTTCTCTAAACCAGTGGTTTGGCTCTTCTACTGCGAAAGTAGTCAAATATTTTTTTGGTTAGTCTATTTTTGTCCATTCGGAGGATGTGTCCATAAAAATCAATTCTCCTTTTTCTTATTGTGTCTGATAGTGTTTCAGTTTTTTGGTAAAGAGTTTCATTACTGATGTGGAGTAATTGGTTGTTACGGAATTTGGGGCCTAAGATTTTTCGTAATATCTTTCTTTCTTTGATCTCCAGCCTTTCAAGTGGGCCCTGGGTTGTGAGAGATAATGTTTCAGCTGCATATAAGGCTTCTGGTTTAATTACCATATGATAATGCCTTGTCTTTGTATTCCAGGAGAGGGACTTCTTGTTGTATGTGTCCTTGGTAAGTTGGAAGGCTAATTCAACTTTATTTCTCCTAGATTCCATAGCTTTTTTCTCTAGGGCGTTCCAGCTGATCCACTCCCCAAGATATTTGAATTCTTTCACTATCTCAATGTATTGTTCTCCCACTTGAAGCTTTTTTGGTGTTTCTTGTATGTTTGTCAATATTTTAGTCTTTTCAAATGAAACTTTAAGTCCCAATTTTAACGCTTGCTTCTGGAGTTCAAGAGTCTGTTCCTTAGCTTCTTCCAATGTCTCAGCTATTAAGGCCATGTCATCCACAAAAGCCAAACAATTTACCTTAATGCCTTTGTTCTTAGTTCCTAGTCTGATTCCACTATGCGTATTCACATTCCACTCTCTAACTAATTTTTCTAGAGCACAATTGAATATCAATGGAGAGAGTCCATTTCCTTGTCGGACTCCTGTTTTAATCTCAAAAGGGGTGAAGAGTTCTCCCCTGAATTGAACTTTGGAGAATGTATTAGTTAATGTTTCCCTGATAAGATTTGTGGTTTTGTTATCAAGGTCTAGTTCTTTCAGAACCGAGAATAAGGATTCCATATCTATAGAGTCGTATGCTTTTTGAAAGTCAATAAAAGTGATAACATACGATTTAGCCCTTGACTTTTGGTAGTTCATGATGTGTTTGAGGTTAAGGATTTGTTCCGGACAGGATCTCCTTTTCCGGAAACCCGCCTGGTATTCTCCAAGTTGATGGTCCAATTGAGGTTCTGCCCTATGTAGTAGGACTGTTGAGAATATCTTGTATGTTACGTCAAGGAGAGATATCCCTCTGTAGTTGTTAGGGTCAGATTTGGATCCTTTCTTATGAAGTGGATGTATGAGGGCTGCCTTCCAATCATGGGGGATTCTTTCACTTATCCAAATTTCTTCAAGGATGTTTCTGAGAGACTGTATAACACTTTTGTTGACATTTTTCCAAAGTTCAGCTGTGATTTGATTTTCTCCTGAAGCCTTATAATTCTTGAGATTCGATATTATTGATTGGAGTTCCTCGACTGTTGGAGGTTCTGAGTCAGGTTTAGTTAATGGAGATATATTAAAGTCCATCTTTACTGATGGTTCCTCACAATTAAGGAGATTTCCGAAATATTCCGCTAATATTCTACAAATATCCCTGTTGTTATGGGCAACATTCCCATCTCTGTCCTGAAATTGTAGAGTTGGTGGATTGTACTTAGTTAATTTCTTCTTAAAATTCTTATAAAAATTTCTTATATTGTTTTTGGAGAAGTCTTCATCAATCTGCATAAGTAATTGATCATCCTGAGCTTTTTTGATTCTTTTTAGATTTTTAGTCACAAATTTTCTAATGCTTAAGAAGTTCTGTCTGTTATGCTCATTTTTCTGTGATTGCCACTGGTGCCATACTTTTCTTCTTAGTTCAATGAGACTGTCACATTCTTCTGTCCACCACACACGTTTTTTTATTTTAATTAGTGGAGCAAGTTGTTCGGCTTTAGTTATTAGACTTTTTTTTTATTTGATCCCAGTCTTATTTTGTAAATCAGCAGTGGTGATGGGAAACTCTTTTGAGTTAATTATCTTTTCTGGATCATAATTCCTATGTTTTAGTCTGTTGGTGCGTATTTTCCCATTGGGGATAATTTCGAGTTTTATTTTAGAAAGGTAATGATCGGAATTTAAGTTTGCACCCCTAAGTACTTTAACATTTTGTATTTCTTTATTGAATTTCCTTTTAACCACCACATGATCTATTTGAAATTCACCTAAGAGTGGTTTTGGTGAAATCCACGTTTTATGTTTCCTAGGCAATTTCTTGAAAGCTGTGGATTTTAAGATCATGTCATATGCACTGCAGAATTCTATGAGTGTAACGCCATTTTGGTTCTTTCTGTTACGTGCTGGGTAATTCCCGACAATGTTTTTATACTTCTTCTCTTTCCCTACCTGTGCATTGAAGTCCCCAACAAGTATGACATTATTTCTGTCTGGAATATTTTGTATAACATCATCTAATTGGTCCCAAAAGATTTCCACCTTTTCTCTATTCTTTTTATTGTCTTTGTTTATGGGGGCATGTGCATTTACCACTGAATATATTCTATTAGCAGATTTAAAAGTAAGAGTTGAAAGTCTTTCAGATTGTGATTCAAAGCTAATAATAGAGTCCTAAATGTTTTTGGCTATTATGAATCCCGTTGCCAGGTGGGGGGTGTTTTTCATAATTCTTTTGCCTGTTTTTCCTTTATAAATTCTGAATCCCTCAGAATCAAAACCGTTTTCATCCAAGAATCGTGTTTCCTGGAGAGCTGTTATGATGATATTGTGGCTTTTGAGGGTGTCAGTGAGATGTTTTAATTTTCCCGATTGTAAAAGAGAATTTACATTGAATGTAGCCATGTAATTAGGTTTTCTAAACTTCATATAGTTTGAGGTTCCATTATGGAACCTCATTTATTATCATTATGGAAAATATAATAAAACTTAAATTTTTTATTGAACTATAATTATGTAACTATATAAATTTTATATAAATAGGTCTTTATACTTACTTAACCTTTTGACAGTTATTCACGTAACTTATGCGAGGACACATATATGCCACTTGGAGTACTCACGTGGTGTTACGTGATCAACTTGTTTGCTGAGTGTATATGTATCTTTCAGTAGAAACATTCATGCTCTCTTTAGGAATTTATTGACACTGTTTGAAGTGTTCCTTGTTTCTGTCGTAATCCACTAGATGATAGGATCGGTCACTTTTTATCAATGTTTGCTTAGGATAGCAATTAATGTCAGTGGCAATCTTATATGCTATAAATATGTCATGTCCAGTTACAGTGTTTTGCTTTCTGTAGAAGGTTACTTTATTATTTATTACAAATTATTCACTGTGGAAGATTGTTTAAAAATGTCCATTGAAGTAACCTCGTAGTTAATAGAGTTAGTAGAAACTGACTGTTAATTGAGACTCTACTGTATTAACAATAGAAAATTTAAATTATTCCTTTAAATTTACGTTATTAACCCTTTCAGTGTGGGACGTTTGGCTTGCATGCACTAGCAAGAAGTGCCACATATTTTTTCACATAGTGTATACAAAAGTACAACCCAGGATTTTGTATAAATGCTGTATTTTTGTTAATTGATAAGGGTCATTATCATTTTTTTTGTTTTCTTCTAATAAACCTGCCAATAATATATTCTAATCTAAAAACCCTAATAATATACTAAAAAAACAAAGACAAAATATAACTAATTGCATACCATAGAAAATATTTCTGAAGAACTGTAACCTTTGGTATAAGTAGTAAAGGTTTTACAAAAAAGTTTATGTTTGACCAGATGAAAATAACATTGTATAAAAATAACAGATTTTTAGAATAATTATGAATTAAAACACTAAAGGGTTATGTACACTGAGATATTTACAAATGAAATATAAAAATCATTAGTGATATATATATCAGTCTTGATTTATCTCGAAGGATATGGATCTTGATCGATCCATATATTAATTTACTCACCTACTGCAATCACTAAACTAAACACAATAAAGTATAATCTACTTACAGCCAACAAAACAATCAAGATTAAATAAATCAAGTAACTTTAAAACAGCTGACTTGATGTTCGCAGCCAACTTCATCGATGTTTGCACTCAAATATTGATCTGTGTGTTGATTTAACATACTACAATGTATGTAAAGTGAAAAACAATTCTTTAATTAATTGTTATTAAAAAAATAACAATATATTACTTTTTATATATTTTTAACGATTTTTACCCTTGGTGTCCAGCAAAATTGACGTTTTTTCCAAATATCTGGTAAAACATGACATTGCCACTGAAAGGGTTAATAATTTCTTTGTTTGTAATACATTCAAAACTTAATTGCTGAGATTTTTGTATCCTTGCTGTAATTTATTATATAATTTTAATGCCATTACTAGTAGATCAATTTTTAATCACTTTTAAATTACGAGGTTTGATAAAAGTGATGACAAAGAAAATATATAACCACAAAAGGATTGGTACAGACTAATCTAAATGATTATGGTTCAGGACAACTTAAAGACTCATA
Organism: Callitettix versicolor; assembly: GCA_022606455.1. Lineage (NCBI taxonomy): Eukaryota > Metazoa > Arthropoda > Insecta > Hemiptera > Cercopidae > Callitettix > Callitettix versicolor. The sequence goes on along the minus strand of CM040190.1, from coordinate 40,798,715 downwards.
CCAGATTAAACTTAAATAATTAGCCTTTCAGCTGGCAAGAAAACTGCTGGCGTTGCTTAGGAAGACTGAAGTTTTTTAATATTTAAGTATCCATGCGATGTAACTTTGTTGTGAATTATACCTTATTGTCCCCTTATATAACAGTTTATAAAGACTTAATGAAACTGAACCAAAAATAAAAATCATGTATCATGTTTTCTCTTCCTTTTTATTTTAATTACAATAATTTCTTCGAAAACATGACAAATTTACATAGCTAGTTTTTAACAACATGACCTAAAACTCATTATAGCATATCAGTTGATTGTTATGAATTAATGTAAAACAACTGATCTTTTACTATAACTACCAATATAAATTTGTGCACTCGCATCACACATCACGCAAAATCCATCACAACCAGACTTAAAACATGATACATGTTAAAATAAATTTGAGTGGAATATTCAGATGTATAGTATTACTCGCATTATTAAAAAGTTTTATATTTCCGTGGCATGCAGTTAATTTTGTACTTTATTTTAATCAAAACTTAGTCCTGTGGTCTGTTTGCTTTCTGCCAGAGAGAATTAAATGTTTGAAAGAAATAGTTTTTTTACAATATTTTTTTAATATAGCTTTTAATTTTGCAGGAGGGATGAAGCAGCCAACCGACCCAAAATAGAATTTGTTCCAAAAACATTAGCCGATCTCAACATAGAGACTTCAGCCACCTCGGACGGGATCAATGGTCAGAGTATATTTCATACGAGCAACACAACGTACGGCCAAGACAGAGACGATCCGTTTGACCCTTGGACGTCACGTCCACCAAATTCTAGAGGTGTTGTTGTTCTCCTTATGGGAGAAAATATTTTGTGGTGGTTGTTTATTGTAGAGGAGCATTGGATAGTAGCAATCTTTATTTTAATCACATAAAAAGTCAAACTTTAGAAATTTATTTTGTGAAAAAAAGGGTGTTAAAAACACTCAAGTCATTGAATAACCACATGGCACAAAAAACATCTACAAATTATTTACCACAGGTATTAGCTTAAAAAGTGTCAGTCTATAAGTCATAAAATGTTCAGAATTTGAAATTCTTCAGTCAGATAATAAAACATGAGAAGTAACTATGTTTTCACATTTTGTTTCCTCTATCCCCAAGTCTTTGAGTTGTTAAACTTCAAACGTACATGGGACCAACTCTATAACGCTATTGTACTGCGAAATATTATTACAGTTGGATAATTAAAACAGAAACATCATTTGCAAAAATGACAATTTGTGTACCCATTGTCCCAACACTTCCAGCACATTGATGTGCAAGTTTGATTGGGTTTAAACTTACGTAGGACCATTCCCTCCTCTATACACGGATTCTTCAACTGCTTACGTAGTCTGAATATCAACAATCAGATATCTTTGTAATATAAAACAAATTAAGTAATGCTAAACCAAAACAATATTGTATTGTATTTAATCTTCAGAGATACATCTCCCACACCTTTGTTACAAAATGTGAGAACTTTTTTTTATTTTATAACTCGATCTATCATTGTTGTATTTAGTGTATATTATATATTATTAATTTAATATGCATAATTAAGTTTTATTCCAACAATGCTCCTCTGCTACAATTTTTGCTTTTGTGCTTTTTGGGTTTCTTTTGCTTTTGTCAATTCACTTTTCACTTTTCTTTTGATACACTTTCGCTTTTTCACTTTTGTTTTGTTTTCAATGAACTTTGTTGCATTTGTGTTATTTTTATTGTATAACTTCCTGTAAAACAAATCTACAGATATTGTGTTGAAAGCAATTCTTGTTTTTACTTTTGTCAGTGTACAGTATCAGGAGTTTAAAATGTCACTCCTGATACATACACTGTGATGATACACTGTGATACAAGTTCACAAAATATAACATTTTTTATATTTAAGAATACATTTTATACATTTGAAGAAAAGCTTAAAATTTGAAATTGTATTTAATTTTTATTCTATCCAAGCTATTTTCAAAACGTGATAAAAACCCAATTAAGCTATTTTTTTCTGAAAAAAAAATCAAATTACAATTTCTGTAGGCAATGTTAAATTAAAATATGAGTACAATGTTTATGTGGTAGAACTGTAGTAAAATTTGAAAGTAATCGATTTACTCGCTCTGACTTCAGCGAATTGACTATATACATGCATTTTTTTATTATGACAATCATTTTTATTTTGCAATTTAAGTTAATTTTTTATTTTTTGTTTATTATTTTTATTTATAAAAAAAACAATCATCACAGATTGAAACAACAAACATAATTTGGAAAAATAATCTTTGTTAGTCTTTGCCGTACAGTTTAAAAAATACTAAAAAAAAGTTAATTTTTTTGTATTAATGAAAATTTACTGAGCTGATAAAGTATTTATTGGTTTACTGCAAACTATAATCAGTATTTCTTTATTGATTATAGAAAGTTATAGCGTTTTATTGAATTTAATTTTAATTGTAAACTGATTAAAGATTTTGTAGATTTAATTATATATTATGGGAATTTAAAAAAAAAAATGAAAATATATATTTAATTTTAATTTACCTAAAGCTAATTGAATAACGGAAGATACACAACCGAGTGGTCACAGTTATGAAAACTTGACTTATAAAAATGTAAAAACGTTACAAATATATGTTGCAAAATTTTTTGACATACTCTCAAAATTCTGTAGACAGTTATTTATAACTTGCACATGTGCCAAATTCAAAGTAAAAGATATCAACTGTTTTATTAAAACAATAACAAATCAATAACAATATAAACAACAATAAATAACAATAACAAAACAAATAACAAACAGGTGATTACTGTTTAACTTTTTCTATTTACTTAAAAACTGTAAATTTGTTTCAAATTTAGTACATTATCTTCAGTTATGAATGACTGAGTTATATATGACCAAAGTTTAAGCGAAATATGTACAGTTGGTTTTGAAATGCTAAGCCTCTTGATTATTCCTGTTGCTAATTTTGAGTTTCATTGATGGCTTCTGATTTGAAATTTTCTGGAAGATAACCTATTTAATTATTTAATCAAACTTGTTAGAACCAGTTTTGATTAAATCCTATTTCCAGTAATAATTAAGAGTTTTTTTGGGAACTTTTCTTATGCATACTCAGGGACATACATCATGGTAAATACAATTTTAATTTTTATTCAGGGGACTTGTAAACAGATGTTTGCATCAAAATATCATAATCCATTTTTTTCATAGTTACTGTCAATATAGAAACGTGATGGTGGAAGTCTGTACCTAAATTTTAAAGAAATATAACAACAAATAGCTTACAAACCTTTTAACTAAAAAAAACTTTTAAAACCTCTAAAATTAACATTTTAAAATACCTCAGTTCCTATCGTATTGTTTATTATTTTCCATTTATAAAACGAATATACTTTAAGATGTATAGTGTTAGGTTAGGTCTGTGCTTGACACATGCTCGCTAGAGTGTGACCTTGATATTTTAGGTTCGTCTAATGTGAGCTCACCCGTACATGCTAAGCCTAACCAACTAGAGTTGTTGGGCGGCAACAATCCTCCACGATCTACCAATGGTTTGTAGAACAATTATGTCGTTTGGTTTGGCTTGTTTTGTGCACGTTTCACCTCTTCGAATTGAATGTATACATTTGAGTTAAATATTTGCTGTATTTAGTCAAAGATCAATGGTAAAACACAGTAATTGAACTATTTAATAATAGTTTGTCACAAATAATACGTTCCCGCAGTAAGTAACTCAAAATTTTCATTGCTAGTATCCTTGATCATAGTGACCATATTGATTGTTTTGTTCTTAACCAAAAGTTTGTTTTAAATAAGAACTAAAAAAAAAAAAAACCACTAAAAAGTGTATTGACTTTGATTTTGTAATATTGTTTTCTGGTAAAGATACATTTCTTCAATATTTAATTGCTGCATGACGTGAATTGCTTTGTACATCAGAAAGTACTTTACATTATACAAGCAAACAGAAACAATGCTATTTTTGCTTAATTGTAAGTTGTACTAGAGGAACTGATTTTTGATTCCCTTCTTCAATTTAATTGACACATTAATTAATCCGTGCTTACCTACTTATTTATTTGACACATGAAGTAAATAATGTCACATTAAGTAATGTCCCTTCTCATTACTTAATTGACACATGAAATGGATTACATTATATTTCAAAAAGATATAAGTAACTTACAGCAGTAAACAGAGGAAGTGATTGATTATTTTACTAACTGTATTAAAGTTTGTGCAAACTATTTTTATAATGTCTTTTGTTTTGGTTTCTTTGTCTAACCTTACATAACCTGTGTGCTACATTGTGTATTAGGACAGGTTAGGTAACAAATGTTACGAATTTTTATCGTGCAAGAATTTGTATCTAAAAATAGGAGAAACGAGTGTTTAGCAATTGATCTGTGAATGTAAATTTATTGTGTTGTAAAGTCATGAATAATGATTGTATTAGAATTAAGTTTTTGTGAGTAAACTATGGCAAGTTCTGACAGATGCATGGCATTGAACAGTTGCTTAAAACAGAATGTAAAATGTTTATGTACATATTGAGTTAGCTTAATGTGAATAAAAATTTGTTTGATTTATAGTTCTGTAATTATAGAAATTTTGTGACTAAGACACCGATCAGTCTACTGTCTTCATGGTTGTGGGGTTGAGATGTAATTACTGCCAAAAGATTACCATTTCCACTTACTCTGATCCCTTATTCTCATTAGTGTGACATAAAGTATGGATATTAAGAAAACATATATAATTTTTAAAGTCCATATGTTAGTTACACTCTTTTATCACTTAAATAAAATAAAACTTAACTGTATTAAAGGTTCAAGCCCAAAAATATTAAACTTATAATAGTTTGAGAATGAGAAGGGTCAAAAATAAATTTCTTCGAAGTATCGTGTTTGGTATTGGATTCAAAGGAACAAAACGTGAGGAAGTTGAAAATTTTCTACACCTGATTGGATACTAAAATATCCAAAGTATTAAAACGTCTTTATATAAATACAATTAAGAAATGTTTTAAAGTCTTTATGAATGGTACTATAAGGACAGGGGACCAAAATTCTGGTATTAAACCTGTATCAATTAATTTCCTGTGTTAAACAGTGTTTGTGCATGGAAAGATTCTAAAGATATGTTTTTACAGTATTGAGTTTAATGCATTATGTATGGATCAAAACTTTTTAAGTTTGGAAATTTGTGTTAATAATATTTGCTTGGAAATTTGCTTCAATAATTTACATTGTATAAAATTCAATAATATTATATATATATATATATATATATATATATATATATATATCTTTTATATGTTTTAAAGAATTGACTGAAATAAATTTGTCCAAAACTATGATAATTTTATTACAATGTTTTATGCATGGTCTGTAGTGTAATAGGATAACTTCATTTGTTCTGTGCCGTTTCTTTTGACTGTTGCTGTATATATGTATGTACTAGCATGTTTAATTCACATTTAAATGTAGAGGTTAACTTATTACTTGATTAGAAGTACGCAAGTTCTGATCTGAGAAGATGAACATGTAAACAAGTGGAATAATATTGTTCTTGCCTTGAATAATGTTAAAATCAATTTATATTTGTTTAAATCGTGTTGTTAGTTCAGTTTATATTTTTAATGTTTAATGGACTTCAATTCTTTGAAATATGTATTTGTTTAATGCTGTTAAAAGGCTAAAAGGGGGTTTTAAAAGAAACAAAGGGCTGAAATACTATGGGTGTATTTTTTATGTTTATCCATTCGCAAAAACATCTAACAGAATTAACTTACATTAATTTTGTTTATATAAAATAAAATCTGACGTCTACAGTAATCACTTGTAAGTAAAAAGTTAATAGTTTTTTTGGAAATAGGAGAAATTTTACAGAAGTGAAAAAAAATTATTTCTTTTCTGTCCTTCTTAAATTCTCTTGTAAAAATTATTCTATGCAATTTTGGAATTATAAAATTGAAAAATTATAATCTTAGTACATTTTTTTAATGTTAGTGGACTGTTTTTAATATAATTATGTTTTTAGTGTCACCAATGTCTTCGCCAGTAAAGAGTTCCCCTGCTCGAACACCTGCTATGAACAAGGGTCCGTGTTGTACTGCATTATACGATTTTGAGCCGGAAAATCCTGGCGAACTTGGATTTAAGGTGTGTTAGTGTAATATGGTTAGATATTTATATTTTAGGAACTGATTGCAAACGTTTGAGTATTAGCTTGAACATGAAATGTTCAATGATGGTATAGTTTTATTTTCAAATAGTTAAAATTTGGTTTAGCATCAAAAAAGTTTTTTTTCAGTTAGTTTTATTCTGTAATGCAGCTTTCATTAAACATTTTAAAATCCAATTTTGAAAAATTTAAATTTACAGATGAAATCCAGTCTGCGTTGCGTACAGATGGTTTACCATCTCTGAGGGGGATTGTAGTGTTGTACTTATGTTGCTACAATTCTGTATTACTAAACTGGTTAAGTAAATAAATAAATGTGCATTAAAACTGTTTTTGTTTTAAAAATGCGTAATATCATGTAGTTTATACAATGCATACTTTATACTTATAGGAAGGAGAGACAATACAGCTGATCAACAAAATTGATGATAACTGGTTCGAAGGCAGTGTCAATGGACGTACGGGTTATTTTCCCGTCACGTATGTCCAGGTTACAGTGCCACTACCTTAAGCAACAGAATCCTGATCGCTAGTCGCTGGTATAACTCTATAAGTTGATATTCAAACATTAACTGAATCTTGTTGGAGGCCATTTTGAAACTTGTCACAAATCGTTTTATTTAACAGGGTTTGTTTTTAGTTTAATTGAAATTATTTGATAATTGTATATAACCAATAATTGCCGCTGAGTAGGTTAGTTAACGGAAATCAAAATCGCTTGAGTAATAACAAAAAGCAAAAAAAAAAAAAAAAAAAAAATATAAAAAAATGTTACCACAAAAAATTTGCTTCTTAAAAAAGAAAAAATTTAAATATGTTATACACTTATTAAAAGTTTTATTTAAAATCTTAGCAAACACCTCAATTATTTTTATAATTTAAAAAAATTTTAATTTTTAAATCAAGAAATGAATACATTTGAGAAGTCTTTTGTCTATTCGTACTACACACTTTACTTGTAGGCTTGATTTTAGATAGAAAACAGTAAAAGTTATTCTTGAAAAATTACACTATTCAAATTTTACGATCACGTGAAATTTACCGTTTATTTACATAAAAAAGAAGCTATTTATTTTATTATTTCAATAATTATTGCTTTTTATTGTTTTTTATTTAATGCATGAAATGTTGAAAATTAAAAGTATATCATCTAAATGTATTAAAACAATTAAGATACATGTCTTTCAGGTGTTGTGAATAAACAAGAAATTTCTTGCTTAAACCTTTGACTGTGTGAGAGTGATAAATTTCAACAAAAATTATAAAAAACCTAATTTAAAAAGTTAATTGTAACATTGGAAGAATGTATATTTAATAAATGTTTATTCAAAACTTACAAGGTAATTTAAAATATAAAATTATCACTTTTAACAAATTTATTTTAAATTGGAATTGAAAATTTAAATTTAAAAAGCATGAGAGAAATTTACTAATACAGTTTTTTTTAATTCAACTGCTGATCACTTAATTCACTCCAAAAATCAGCTGATAGCATTTACACATACGGTTAAAGGATTAAATGAAAAATTTCTTCTCTCACTTTGTGTGTGTGTTTTACCTATATCGTATATATGTTACCTTCAATCTTAAAAACCTTTCCCTTCTACGTGTTAAATAAATATATTTAAATAATAATGTATATAAATAATATTTTTATGGAAAATAATGTTTTGTTTTGATTTTTGTGAAGTTAATATTATATACTTGTCAGAATTTTGGACAATAATGTTTATATAAATGTAGTGTTGTTGCTGGAACAGAACTGTTCGCTAATATTGCGTTGTCGCATGTAGGATTGGCTAATTGAATATTACGATTTGTTTGTTTTCAAATGTTGTTTTTGGAAACAAGTGCATCTTGATATTCACTTTGCCTATTGTAATGACTAAATTGTATAACTTGGTGACCGGAAGTTTCATTGATGACTTTAATATAGAATGGAAAATGTTTCCAGTAGTTCCACCCTTTGCAATATATTTTTGCATTATATGTAAATATAGTATGTGTATAATTTTTATGTAAATACTCCTTTTTTTTAGTTTAGAACCAAAATGGTTTGCTTCTACAACTTTAAGTTGTACCTGTTTTCACATTTTTTTTCTTATAACCATCTGCAGTATTGTAAACCAAAAAATAGAATAAGGCTACTTGAGACGAATGATTCAGAGGGGAAGTTGGTTAGTTAGTTTCCATACTAGGCAGTTGGTAACTGGAAATAACAACCTTGATTTATAAAAAGTAGATTTATTGAATAAATATTATAGTCGGTAATATTAATTAAAATTCAGTAAAAGCCACCTGGCATTTTAAAAGCTTTTTAAATTGCTTTTGTTGTTTACACCACATATTTGATGTAAATTATTAAATCAAATTTGGATATCTATCATTTTTGAATTTGATTGTAATGGCTTTTACAGATGTAATAGTGTTGAGAGGAATATAGAAATAGTAAATTAAGCCACAATAACAGAACAGTAATAATTTTTTACTCAATTATGAAAATGGATTGAAGACCCTTTCCAGTTGTTTTTTTCTGATCTTTTAGAAGTTTTGTACAAAAACCATTTCCGTTCAACCTTTTGTGTTTGTTTTGTTCATAAGTTTGTTTTTTTGCAACCAGCCCTCTGCATTTTAAAAATTCTAAACTTTTTTGTTAATGTTCGAAGTGCTGTTTTAGTACTGCTTGGTAGAGCCATAGAGTTGAATGAATGGTTGATCACAATTATCGGGCAAAATATTAAACGTTACACAGAGCAGTGTTCCTTTAACGATTGCCTACATATCCTCAAGTTAAAAGATTCATTTTTAATATTGTTTACAAATACCACAATATTTATAAAATGCCTCATAAAATCTAAAAATGAATTGTGCGTACTTTTCTCCAATTAAATGTTTTATAAGTTATGTTTAGTATCGTGCCTGATGATGTATGATGTTTTAATAAGAATTTTGGTATTTTTAAACTCACTCTCTTCCATCTCATTTACTACATATTCATAATTTCTAACTAGTGACATTACTAATAAAATCAAAATGGCTGGTGATTCAATAATTTTTTGAATATACTTCTTATTAAAATGCAAAATATACAAGTTAATAATTTGTATCAATAATATTGCAAATGTATGTTATATTATTTTTTAAACCGTGTTATACCCTTGAGTGTTCAAAATAAGCAATATTTGTATTCAGAACGTAAGTTCAAATTTGGAATAATCAATGTTCAAGTATATTGTACAGAAAGATAAGCAATGATTGTATCTTTTAATTTTGAGGTGACCATATTTTGTACTAATTTTAAAGTATCGTTTATTTCTAGCTGAAGAAATAAAGTTTTTAAAATTAATAGTTGGTAGGGGAAATTGAATTTGTACTGTAAAATTCTAAATACAATACTGTAGTGAAATTTTGGTGATATAATGTTAAAAACTAGGTTAAAAATAGAAATATTGGATAGTTCAGAGTGGAGACGAATTCCCTATTAGCGCAGTTTAATTTTTCTGTTGGCATTTTGAGAAAATATTTTGCAACAGCCTCTTTAGGTCATTGAACATCTTGACTTAACACTTGTTTCTAAGTGGCAACAAATCATTTTCATTCGCTGTTAGAAACGATACGGCAAGCACATAATTAAATTTGGCCTTAGCTGACTTCAAAATAAAGGCAAACTTTTTTACTTTTGTTTTATGGGTGGTAAAAGTGAATTTAAAAAATACAGTGTCTAGAAGCAATACTATTTTTGTGAAGTACTGAAGAGAATCTGTTTGTACTCCCAAGTTACAACTTACAAAATCTTTTACAGATAATACCAAATAAATTTTCTTTATTTTTCCCGATCAGCTATCCTACTTCATTAAAACATCCAGCATATTTACTTCTAAGTAAAAACAGATAAACCGTTTTATATAAAATCTGCTTGTAAACATAAATTGCACATGGAGTTTGTGTCAAAATAATGTTTATTTACCCAAATTACTTTTAATTTTTACAGCTAACATTTTAAAATAATGGAGATTCATGATAAATTTCTTGAACAACACCTAAGGGTTTAACAGACGGGACCTCTAAAACATTATCGATCGTAGAAGCACTTTTTTGTTTGTTCCTAGAAAGATACGAAAGTAATATAAAATAATTTTGTAAATATTTCAGATTTGTTTATAAAAGAAACCCTTGTTGTCGATTATTTTAGCGTATAAGACTGTTGTTTATGTATTTTCTAAAAATATCTATAATGTACGCAGAGGGACAACTTCAAAAAATGAAAAATCCCACGGTTTCAATGTGTTTTTAGTATCGTCGTAGTGAGAAATTTGTGTGGGAATTTTCAGACATCAATTAAAGGGCATATAAACGTTTGTTGGGATAGGTTTGTTAAGATTACTGTTCCATTGTTCAATATTTATTTCTGATATTGTTAATTAATTTGTTAAACAAAATCTAATGTGTTGTATTTTAATTCTAAACCTCATGCAAATTTTTAATATTTTGCTAAAATATTTTAATTGAACATCGAAAGCAAGCTGGTAAAATTTTATTTTAAATAAAAATCATTAAAGCATACAATTTATATACAATTATATACAATTTTTATGAAATTAGAAAATCAAATTTTGGTTTTTTCATTAATAATTATATATATATATTTTATTACTTAATTTGAATTTCATACTGCCTTTGATGGAAAGGTTAAATTTTGTTTTGAACTTGACGCTTGGTTAAAGTGTTCTTGCTTTTGAGCTAGTGCTCTATGAATTGTTCCTCTGCAATATATATATTGGTAAGTTAAGTTAAACTATAAACAATGGATACTCACTACCCACTTCTCTATTAGTACTATCTAGAAATGTCTTTGAATGTTGCATAATTACCAATGTTGAAAATGTTAATGAAATTTTATCTTTCTTGTTGCCACTTCTGAATAAAATGTCTGAATACTATTCATGTAAACTGTGTATATTATTTATTGTGTATATGTTTCCAGAAATTATATATATATATATATATATATATATATATAATATATTTGAATAGCAGTCTTCACTATCATAATCATTTTTAAAACCTGCACAAGATTAAAAAACAATACAAACATTTTGGACATTTATTCAAAGTCCTACTTAATATCAATCAATTTACAATATATCAATTAATATCAATCAATCAATCAATATATATATATATATATATATATATATATATATATATATATATATATATATATATATATATATATATATATATATATATATATATATATATATATATATATATATATGTATATATATATATATATATATATATATATATATATATATATATATATAAATTCAATTTATATGTATAAAGCTTGAAATCAGTCCAAAAAAACTTGAAAGCTGCAAAGGGAATGTATTTTAAGCATTAAAATTAACTCATTAACTGTGACATCTCTACTTGAATCTTTCATAGTTTGATTATAAAATTCTGCATACAGTTATCGCGTTATGAGCATTTTAATAAATACCCATTCGGAGTTTTTGAACAGGAAAAACTGTTTTTTTTTATTTTTCGATGTATGATACTTTAATTTTAATTGTAGAATTCAATTTAAAATTGATCTGTAGTGTCCTTGTAACAAAATTCACACTTTTTGAGTTATAAGAGATTTTTTCTCGATTTTGGAAAAAATATATTTACATGTGATATCATTTTTTAGTGTAGAATTCAATTCAAAATTTATCTGTGGTATCCGTTTTTCAAAATTTATTATATTACTTTTTAGAGATAATGGCAATTTTCTTTGAATTAAAAAAACATTTTTGTGATGTTCTTGTGTATGATACCACGAAGACGAAAATCTAGATTTTCATGTGGTATTTCCACCATTTTTATATCTCTTTGTAGTTTTTGAGTAATCTTAATAAAAACAATTTTTGAGAAAAAAAATGTAGAGTTGTTTGTAAGCTGAAAAAACTTTTTTTTCATTTACTAATGTATGATACATTGAATAGATGTCAAATTCAATTTAGAATCAATCTGTGAAAAAATCAATTTGATATCTCTAACGGTTACCAAGTTATGAGCGTTTTAATGCTAAAAAAACGGCTTAATTTCCCAGTTGGCAGCTTGCAAGCCTTTTTTCAAAGGCTGTTTTCACACCTTATATATATATATATATATATATATACAGAGTGGTCCACGGGAAACGGACGTTTTTGAATTGCGTTGTAGTCGATGACTGGTGAAGAGGGAGACCCATAGTGGACATCATTCAACTCCCCATTTCATGCCATTATGCTACTATGGACGAATTATCATCGCATGTTTGCATACAATACTTTTGTAAAAAGTGGTGAGTCCGTGGTTGAAACAACGATACTTCAGACGTCACTTTCTTATCGGGCGCCATGGTGAAATACTTAGTTGTAACACCATTTTTAGGTGGGTGAATGAATTTAGATCTAATGGATCTGTTATGAAAACAAAGCCACCTGGCCCCACTCACTCTGGATAGAGGCGATTCAGCACAGTCCCGGCCGTTCTGCTAAACATCATGCTACGGAACTTGGACTGAGTATGAGCACAGTACAGCGTATCTCAAAGAATTTAGGGTCACACTCATATAAAATTATAATTGTACAGAAGTTAAATGCTGCAGATCATCAAGAACACCTCACATTTGCTGAGACAATATTAAACATGTTTGAAGATTGAGGAACTGACAATTTTGATGAGTGATGAAGCTGATTTCCATTTGAATGGGTTGTTGAATAAGCGAAAAATTGTTATTGGGCTTTGGAAAATTCTCGTGTGCTATAGCAGAGACCATTGCACAGTCCTAAAGCGACCGTTTGGTGTGCTGTAGGAAGTTTGGGATTTTTGGACAGTTTTTCTTTGAGAGAATGAAATTACTGTAACTTCTTATAGATACGTGAATATGATAACAGACATTTTTAGGCCAGAACTTGAAAGATGAGAAATCAACATGGATCACGTATGGTTCCAGCAAGACGGAGCTACTGCTCATACGACCCGAGCTTCTATGGCTGCAGTTCCTGAACAAGTGATCTCATGGTTTGGTGATGTTGCGTAGCCTCCACACTCACCCGATCTATCCATGTGTGATTTCTTCCTGTGGGGTTACACGTTTATAAAGAAAAACCATATACTCTGGAAGAATTTAAGGCTGTAATAAGAAACTAAACTGAGCTAATCAACGAAGAATTATTAGGCAGAGTGGAAGCAAATTATCGAGAAAGACTGGAAATGTGTGTTCATCACAACAGCCGTCATTTGGGTGATGTAATTTTTAAAAATTTATGTAATATAATTTTTCTTTTAAATGGTATAACTTTACCTTCACTTCTGCATAAATAAAAATTATCTGTGTTTAGAACTAACGGAACAGTGATTTTTTCAAAACCATCCATTTCCTGTGGACCACCCTGTTATTATATTATGGACTATAAGACACACTTTTATGTTCAAAAAATTGCCGCTAAAATTCAGGTGTGTTTTACACTTGAAATTTAATATAAAAATTTCCAGCGGTTGATTTAAAATTACCGCCAGTCTTAAAAATGGCCATATATCTTATTCAGTGTGAAACCTATCTATCTGGCAACATTGGATTCAACTGGCAGCAGCAGTGCACTGGTGTAATGAACATGAGTTGCGGGGATGAGTTGGGGGATTGCTTGCTAACACTGTCTCCCTTCGCCCTGCCTTCACAAACCCAGAACACTATCTAGCCTATGATGTGACATTGCAGTCTTTGGTGACAGTGAACTTGAAAGTGATTTTTGTTATTGGTAACAGTACAATAATTTTGTTAGTAACTAGTTTTCTTTTATGAAGCACATTTTCATTTATTAACACTTATTTTTACACACATACAAAATAGTATATATTTATTAATTTCTCTACAAAATATTTACAAATATTGTTTTAGTACACACACACACGTGTGTATATATATATGCACTAATATTAACCATAACTATTTGCTAGTTTAAAACACTTTATATACCATACATATAATAAATTTGACAATTATTTTTCAAAGAGAACAAAAAGTTGGTAACACAACGTAAATATGAAAAATGTCTTCTTCATACTCATTTAATAAACTACGCCTGTCTGTTTCATAATAAATTACAAATAAATAGTTAGTATACACATTCATAATTTATCATATTTTTAATGAATATAAAAAAAATCTATGTCCATTTTTTTTATCAAGTGAATACTTGTTAAAATTTTGAGAACTGAAAATATATTAATTTTTGAATTGGCGGTACTTTTTTGTGTTTATTTCACTTCAGTCAGTTTTGAAAAAAAGTTAAGGTTTCACACGGCTGACATTTTAAAACAGATTTTACCTGTTTTCTAAACAATTTTCATACATTTTTGCAAATCGAAATTCATTTACACCACATCAGCAAGACTGTTATGTGGCTCAAATCAGACACAGATAACATCAAGTATCTCTAACAATACATAGCCTACTTAAAACATACATAACTAAATTCTGAAGTAATCTCAGAGGAAGACAATCAGTGCCCAATTAATCACTGTAATGATTATAATTTTGTACTATACAACAAAGGCCATTTCCAAACGTTTAGGCCACAGGGCAAACAAATTAACTAAAAAAACCCTTTAGAAAATGCATAATTTTTTAAACACAAGCATTCTATGTTTCACTAATAAAGAAAAATAGCAACGTTATTGATAAATAGTGCATAAACACCACACAAAGTTTGTCACAATCAATCAAAATGTATTACAATTCTCTAAAAAAATCTGTTCAAGGAGCTAACAACAAAAACTCAAAAGTCCGCCTAATATCTCAAAATCGGTTTCTCAGAATTTGATGAAACTTATCACATGCTAATCATATCTGAGAGTAGAAAATTTTAATAATTAGTGGAATGTATTCATTATATCAACTAAATTTTTCATACAAACGAGTTTTGAATTTTCATATATAAATGACCAAATTTTGAACAACTTAAATAAATTTTTAGAAATTTGGATCAATTGTTTGATAACTTTCAGAATAGACATTTTCAGATATAGTTTTGTTTGGGTGTTCTGAGGAATAGCGTACATTTTAATACAATTTTATAAAGATTGTTCCAAATATTTACTAAAATGTGTCAATTTGTTCAGTCTTGAGTGTTGTTCACAAATATCCACATAAAAACCATAGATTCTATCATGAAACTTACTATATAATACATATAAAAAAAGAAGTAAATGTTTCTTGTATTTTTCACTTTTGCGACTCCCTGAAGGTAACTTGCTTCTAGGGCATATATAAAGTTTGTGAACAAATTTGACTAAAATATATGTAATGATTCTAGAAGCTATTAAAGAATAAGTTAACATAATGGCTAATGAAATCTTTCATTCTGTTTCTAAAAAAATATTTAATCAAACTAAATTTTGTTATTGAACTAAAAAGAAAAATCATGTATCATGTTTTCTCTTCAGATTTACTTTAATTACAATAATTTGTTCGAAAACATAGCAAATGTTTAACAACATAACCTAAAACTTATTATAGCCTATCAGCTGTTCAATGAAATCAGCTTATTGTTACGAATTAATATAAAACAACTGATCTTTTACTATAACTACCAATATAAATTTGTGCCACTTGCATCACGCGACACGCAAAGTCCAATATCACAACCAGTCTAAAAACATGATATATGTTAAAAAACTCTTAATTTGAGATTGCCAATTCCTAAATACCTTAACCCTTTGCCGGCCCTAATGCTCCAAAGTGTTTGAAATGTAAATGTCTCCTGTCTGCCTAAACGCTCTAAAATGCTCATGTTGTAGCCTCCGCAAATTTATTGCGTAGTAACAAGGAAAAAGAAGATATTTATTTTCTGACACGATCAAATTGTTTAGCATGCATGCCTACACATGTATAAATATCAATCACAAAAAAAAAAAAAAAAATTGTGACACACACAGAAAGTCATGTTCAAAAGTTAGTAACCTATTGAGGACTCAGTTGAGTTGAGACAATGGCAAGTACATTGCACATTTCAAGTCAAAAAAGTAAGATATAGAAATTTTAAAAGAAAGCACTGATAGTTATATTTCAGTATTCTCATCAGAAGATGAAGATGATAATGAAACTTCCAGTGAAGATGATTCGATAGTGGAGGATAGCAAAATCAGCTGATAACAATATTTTCATCTCATAAGTGTACAGGCAGGAAGAGAAGTTTACCCACAGGAACAGCATCCCCTAAAATGCTTCACATTATAGAAAAAATATTAGGCAGTGCAAAAGTGTGTGCTATGTGTACAGAAAAAAGACAAAAGCCCCATCTGGAAGGAGTAAACAGATAACATACAAGCGTAAACAACGCGACCATCCATTGTACTGTATGGGGTGTTTTTTGGAATACCACCAGCAGCGAAATGTGGAGGTTCAAAATTAGGTAATTTACCACTTGCATATATCCATTATGAATCAAATAAAAAAAAAAGATTATATGTCTATCTCTTATGGATTAATTATTATGATTTTTTTCCGAAGGGAGAGCATACGTCTCTTTAGCTACATCTCTGCTTTAGCTACGTCTCTTTAAAAAATGCAGCCATCTTGTCCTAGCGGTGGGACTTTAAATAGAAGCAGCAAAGGGTTAATTAACCTTAAACAAAAAATATTATATTATGCCGACAGAAAATGTACAATTTGGCATTAAAATATAAACATATATTTGTTAATTAAATTCAAATGGTGATTATTTTTGTTGCATGAACACGATTTTAAAAAAACACTTTATTTTTAATAATTTTTAAGAATAAAAATATCTAATTTTCTTAGAACAAACAAAACCTTACTATATTTTTACATCTTATAAACATAATTTTTGTACTAAAAATTAAAAAAATAAATGAACAATTACAGGAAATAAATAAAAACAAAATTATAATGACCTTTTTATAAACATTAAAATTAAACTTATTTTCTTTGGTGGAAATTGTTAGTAAATCTTATTGTTAATAAATAAAAAGTCTAATAAAAGTGTGTGGCAAAGAATTTTAAGTTCCAGGTATTTTTTTCAATAGTTGTAAAATGACTAACTAAAAGGAAAAAAAAGAAAACATTTAAATTGCTATATTTATAGTATTGATCTTTATAAAATATTTTTCCTTACTCAAAGTGAACTAAAACTGTATTTTCATTTTAAAAACCCCAATATTACTTTAATATGATATTGTGCATTTTTTTAAATTAAACTTCCGGTCAGATATGTTTTGGGATGGGGCTTTGTCTGATCATGATCATAACCTTTCTTTAAAAATTTTCAAATCATTTTAATTTATTGATTACAAGGCTATACATTTACATGTTTTGATAACAATACAAAATGAGTGATTCAAATGATTCAGTGCCACGACACTCTTGTTAACTTCTGTCCTAACCTAACTATATTTTATTCTACATTGATATACAATACTATTAACTATCAATACAAAATTAAACTATTTAGCTGCAAATAACAAATATTTACATGCTGTAACATTGGCAGCAGTCAAGTAATAATAATAAAAAAAAGAAACTTTTATTAACCTTAAAGTTTTTATCTAGAAACCAATACATTTCAATTGTGGGACTTATTTTCAATATATATATAAACAATTTCTTAACTAACATTTATAAATATTACCAACTATGCAACAGTAATTATAAGTAGGAATGGAATGATTTAAACTTAAATTTTGGTACTACAATTTTCTTAATACAGTAACCTATGATTATTGTCTCGTGTAATCCTGATTCTTAGAGTTTAATGATTTGTTAACATAATTAAGGTGTCATTAAAATTGAACACAAACATTACGCGAAGCTAAACCATAAAGCAGAAAGCATAATGGCCAACCACTTTTCTAAAACATTTTGTTTTAATTTGGTGCAAAATTGTTGGAGTGATCTAACATTCTAAATAGGCCAATATTATATGATAACTATTTATAAAGGTGCTTCTTTGTAGTTCAAACAGGAAAGGGGTTAAATAAACCAATAATAATACATAAAGCAAGTTTATAATAATCTGTGTTTGACCAACTGGAATCACAATTCAATATTAATATTTTAAATAAGAACATTAATATTTTAAACAATGTAGTTAAATATAGTTAACTACATTTAACTATAAAAATATTTAGTAATGGCAAGAAAGTTTTGTATTATATCAAAAATAGTTAAACTTTTGGAAGATAACAAACTCACCTAACCTTCTCAAAAACGGACGGTTACAAAAAATCTATGGTTGTTATAATAGACAAACTGGCTTACAATAAAGTTTTGTACATGATAATACTGATACATGTCAAGTTAGGTTGCTGCCTAACCTGACCTACTTAAAACTGTGATGTTATCAATCGGGCGCATGCAGACAATCAGACACATTGAGGATGGACTGCGAATCCAGCATGACCTCAGACGACTGGAAGCTTGTGTTCAGTGACAGCGAACTCACTAGCAAAGCTGCTGAAACTGGTCCTGAATTTGCTCTACGACTGAACGGAAAAAAAGATCCAATCCTGGTTAACGATTCTAGTGGTGGTGGTTGCGGGCTGGCCGGGTCATTGTCCTGGACTGTGGGTGAGAGTTGTTCTATTTCTCTTTCAAGTTGTTCGATATGTGATACTAGCAGACGACTACTGAGATCAATCTGTCAAAATATATTTTCTAATGTTAAATTCAAGTAAATTACAAGATTAGTTCAAATTTCTATCTTTTACACTAAACTTAGCTTGAACAAACCATCAATGTAATATTATTATCAAATGTTATAACAGAAGTCCTTCTTATTAAATGTTAAGAGACTGAATTATTTTGTGATATTGATTGGTATGTTTAGTTGGAAGTAAATAAATATGTAATCAGTGTCTACCTGGATTCAGAAATCTATACTTAGTTTCAATTTGTTTATTAGCAGCCTATAACAGTTTGTACTCAGTAATATACACATATAAAACTTACTTCATTTCACATCTTTTTCATTGAATTTTAGTTTAAAAGATTTTCTTCACTTTTTCTGTTTGTATGAACCATGTTAAAATCAGAACGTGATAACAAGTACAGTGATACCCTGGCTTACATTGACCTGGACAATGGTCATATCAGACAATGGTCTAATTCACGGAATGAAAAATGAGCAGCATAACAGTTTACGTTTCAGATAAAGAGATGAAAATATGTTTTCATTTTGTTAAATTATTTCTTAGAAGATATATAAATATAGACATAAAAATGTTTTGTGTTACAGAAATAAACATTGCGCTGAGCTAACGCAAAACACCTTTTGATTGATGGGTGTTTGGTTTTTGTAGGGCAATAACTTCACCGATATTTCTTAGTTATTTGTTCTCAGAATGCCCACTCCACCCTTTTCTGTCATCGTACTTAATTTTACTTAGTGTGTCATCAACTCTTTTACTGTGTGTTTAATTTGTTAGCCTTAAAAAATTTAAACAGTTATCATGTTACATACTTTTGATTTTTAAATCTAACAAAACATTAAGTGTCTTTGAGTGCGAGTTTAAAATTGTTGTTTAAATCTTGTTTTCAATTTTTTTTGTGAATATAAATTAAATGGGTCATAAAAGAAGTGCTTGTGGTAATAGGCTTCCACAAGCTGTCAAAAGACAAACTTTGACTGTTGAACTAAAAAAAGCTACAGTATGAACTAAAAAAATATACAGTATTGATTTGTTTTGTGTGTATATATATGATATAATTACATTTGTAGGAATTTAGTTAAAATAAAGTGTGACTTCTGTTCTGTGAATTTTCTGCATTCTTCATCTTTAACATATTAATAGTGATCACTCAATTATTTTTTTCTACATAACAAATTAAAATGTTTTCCATAAGTCTGTACTGAAAACTATGACTCGCACAGCAGTCTGCTCAGATAACAGTCTTAGTTATGGAATGAATTAAGACCATTAGCCAGGGCACCAATGTACTTTCAACTTTTTTCACATCTTTTTCATTAAATTTTGAATATAGTTTGAAAGATTTTGTTCATGTCATGTTTGTACGAATCATGTTAAAAGCAGAACTCAATAATATATTTTTTTGATTCATAATGATATTGTATGTTTGATTCTGGTGCTAAGATTTCATTGAAATATGCTCACTGTAAAACACGATTTATACGATCTCTCAAGTACATTCATATTTATTATTTATTTAACAGATACTGGACATTCAAAAATTATTTAAAAAAAATATATTTTGGTTTTTAACATCTACAAAATCATGCAATACCTCATTGTATGCAGTTTATGAAAAATCTTAATCCGATGATGGCCATATCACTTCTCTATAACAAAAATTATGTCAGTTATGGCTGAGGAATAACATTTATAACTAATTAAAAATCTGAGTGGAAAAAATCTCAGATTTAAAAATGATAACACGCTTCTTTAATATATTATAGAGAATAATATTCGAACATTTGTCATTAAAACGTTCATTTCTATGGCGAGTTGACCCACAAGGACAACTTTAATAATGCCATTACTTTTTCAATTAGAGGCCACATCTAAATTTTATTAGTTTATACATTGACAAACTGCAAATATATTTTTGAAAGAGTTAATAACAAGACATACAAGATTGCATAATTAAAAATTATGTGAAAAAAGTATTTATACATTTTATAAAACTGCATTTTTAAATATTTAGTTGTTCATGGGTAGCCTCCAATATTCATTTATCCTAAATACGAGAGCAGGTCAATAAGTCTAGAAAATCTAAGAGATAGCCCTAGTAACATCGCAAATGGTCTGTTTTTAGTAAGCATAATTCGTCACTAGGTATCTAGCAAAGTTCCAGCCATAGTCATCAAGTGGTTTTGTTTTTATCGTCAGTTTAAGTAAACAACTTGTGTTTGTTTTAAAAAATGGAAAAAAGTGAGTTTAGAGCGGTGATTAGACATTTTTATTTAAAAGGCTTAACAGCAAAAGAAATAAAAGGTGAGTTGGATTCAGTTTATAGCACATCTACATCTGTATATGCAACAGTTTATAATTGGATAAATTTCAACATGGCCGTACATCAACAGCAGATGAACATCGTTCAGGATGTCCTGTAAACGTGAGGACCATGGAAATGACCTATAAAATCCATGATATGATGTTAAGTGACCGAAAAAATAAAATTGTGTGAAATAGTTGAGGCCATAGGGTTTCAAAAGGTACTGTCATTTCAGTTTTGCATAATAAATTGGAAATGAAAAAAATATCTGCGAGATGGGTGCTACGTTTGCTCTCACTGAGAATAAATGCAACTGTGTGGTCTCTTCTAAGGCTCTTTTGGAGTGAATGCGTCGCAACTTAGATGAGTTTCTACGCGTATTAGTAACTGTAGATGAAACATGGATACACCACTACACTCCCAAGATGAAAGAACAGTCAAAACATTGGCCTGTTAAAGGCAAACAGGCTCCAAAGAAGGCAAAGACTGTGAAATCAGCTGGAAAGGTTATGGCTACTGTATTTTGGGATGCATCTGGTATTATCTTCATTGACTATTTGGAAAAGGGACATACAATCACTGGACAGTATTATGCGTCATTATTAGGTCAACTAAATTGTCTTCATTTAAAGAAAAAAAGTCCTTTTTCTCCAGGATAATGCACGAGTGCATACATGTGGTTTCAATGGATAAAATTGAGGAATTGAAATTTGAATTGATAAACCATCCACCGTATTCACCAGATCTGGCCCTGAGTGATTTCTTATTTCCAAATTTTAAAAAATGGCTCGACGAACAACGGTTTATGTCAAATCAGGAGGTCATCACTCACACACATGCTTATTTTGAGGAACTATCGCAATCATACTTTTCTGAAGGCTTAAAAAAGTTGGAGGGATGTGTGTCAAAGTATATTGAACTAGAAGATTATGTTCAAAAATAAAACCAAAATTTATTTTAAAAAAATGTTTGTCTATCTTTTTCTAAAGACTTATTGACCTGGCCTCATATACAGATAAGAAGCCACGCATTATTATTAACATATATACGGCTATTGCTTCAAAAACATTTGCATCCCTCAATAGTAAAGAAAAAATTAAGTATAAATTTGGTCTATACATTAAGTCTATAAAATTATTCAAAAATTCAATTTACACATTGTGGTTCTAATTCGTCATACTTATTTACAAAATGGAGTTAAAGTAAAGAATAACAAATTAAAAACATTATTTTCTCAAATTGTGTTAACCTGGTCTGGGTTGTTTGTTTACCAAATATATCACAAGAACGATCTATTCTACCTAATAAAACATATAATATTTGATTGTGATCAAATATGAAAAAATAAAAATCTGAAGCAAAATCCTTGAGCTTTTAATAGAGAGAAATTTGAAGTTTTATGCCCTTTTAACATACCTGAGGTTTGCCACCACCAATAATCTCGGTGATAGGAATAAATCTAAAATAGCACTGTGTCCACAGTTGCAATGCTGAGATAGATGTCTCCACCTGCAGTGGTGGGTAGGAAGCAGGAAATCTGAGAGGTGGTGCTGGTGCGTACAAAGGGTTGACAAACAACGCCACATCCCGGTCAGAGAATTGCTCCCCCCAATCCCACACTGACCTTAATGTCAATGGGTTGTTTGGTTCCTGAAATAAAACAGTAAGAAAATTTTAGCGAATAAGTTAATCAATCTTATAACCTAAAGTGTAACTAGCCTACTTTCATCGCCTAAACAACATACGAACTGAGTTATGCTAAATATTCCCACACTTCTCTCCCAACTTGAAAACAGACAGCCTAATTCACAGCTATCAACCAAAACTCACTTCTGATTGGTTCGCAGTGCACGTTTATCTCGGGTTTATATTACACTAGATTAATACACTTGTGCCCTGGCACTACTGCCAGCACATCACATCGCATCTCCTGTGCACAAAAGCTTCATTCTGATTGGTGCGTTCTTTCTCTAGTTTTAACAATGGAATTCTGAGAAATCATGGTGTCCACAATAAGAATAAATACAGGTCAAAAATCGTTGTTTGGCAGAACATAGAGGAGGACCACTCCCTACACAACTACAAAGCAGCTTACCAACACCCGGAAAAACAGCACAAGACACCACAACTTGCTTGTGAGGAAATAGGAGGGATAAACAAATGGACTTCTTAGTTTCACTTCACCATTCCAAACCGGAAGAGTGCCTTGCCAGCCTGCTGCCGAACTGGACTACAAAACTAATTATATTCACCTAGTGTAATATAATTCTAATGTAATGTACAGCAATTCTTTTTTTCTGACAGATTACTATTACAACTGCAGCAGTTGCTGGTTATTTTGATCAGACTGGAAATTGCATGTTTTCAATGTAATTAGTGGTGATTGTGAAATATGTCACTCGCTGGGATCCTTTTTGTGGGCTAGCGTCATATTCTGCGACTCCAATCTCCAAAACACAAACATGTCTACAGGGTTTATTTATAAAATATGTTAGACACATTTTAATGTTTTTTTTTACATACTGCAGTTACAATCAGAAACAGGACTTCAGTGGATACAGTACATTCTAAATAAACATGCAGTATGTACATTAAATTTAGCACACCAAGAATCATTACATTTAATATTTACAGGAAACTCTGTTATCACTATAATGTCGGGATTGAGTGTTGTGTATAAAAATTAAACAATGTAGAATCACAGTTGTTTAGTCATCCATTAACCACTAAGCCTATGGCTGTCGTAATAAACCGTTTATTACGTCATGGACAAAACTTTCATTTGTATGTTCTGCTTTGTCCACATCCCTTGTCTTTGCTGAAACAATATGTACAGTCTTATCTCGTTTGTCTATTTTATGGCCATGAAGAATAGCATTACTTAATTAATTACTAAATTAATTAATTACTTAATTGAATAGCATTATTCTATTCAAATGCAATTGTACAAAAAATCTTTCTATCTTGATGTATAAAGGCTGCACTTGTTAACAAAGTTTTGAATGTGACAAAGCCTGCCATACCAATCGTAATAACTGTCATAAAAGAAATGCAAATTTACAAATGGAATTCGTTGTTTGTAATTTGATCAGATTAACCAGTGAAATGCCACCAATCAACTATCGCATGAGATTTAATTACTAAATCAGCTGTGTTGGTGGTTGAACGTCTACAGTAGACCTAATGATACCTAAGTGATACTGTGTTACCACTAACAAGGTGACACAAAATCAAAACAAAAACATTGAGCAAGTAGTACTGACAAGAAAGGAGGCATTTAACACTGAAGGTAGATGAACTAACAGTTCTATCTGGATCAATAAAAAGTTCTTCAAGATAAGGTAAACATTTAATGTTAATGTTAACAATAACATTTATACTAACATAAACATTAAGAGACAAGTGAGTGTTAATGTTAAAAGATATTAAGTGGTAATGGTTGTTTTCAAACCTGTACAGGTTAAGAAGATATAGCAAGACCAGAGAGTGTCAATTATGTAAATTCAACAATTAATTGTATTTATTGTTTGATTGCTGTAGAAGCATATTTATTAGTAGCATGACTTAATGAGCGTAACACTTACTATAGCTGCCAGTTTGCGATCTCTCTCACAGTCAAAAAGAAAAGTATCGAAAATGGACATGTGTGCCGAGTCCCACAGAGTGGTCAGATATGTTTCTGTCATCTGTAGGTCTGCAGGGAACTGCTGTACAAGCTGCCATACACAGTCTAGAAACAGGAGGAACACTGGAGCCTAGAAATAACATATTTTAATTAAAGTTAATTAAGTGTAGCACTAAAATCTTTAACCCTTTTAACCCTGGACCAAAATATCGGAATTGTAATAACTGTACATGTGCATGAGTACTGAAAAAATGTTGAAGAATATCAGAGCAAAATCAATGATTTACAGAGCTTTCATAAAAAAAATCATAACTTTGGTAAATGCATGCTATTGTAACGAATAACATATCAAAATGTTAAGAATGTACTACAAAATAAAAAAAATAATTTTAAGTATTCAGGTTATTTCAACCATTAAAAAAATGAAAAAAATAGCAAACACTAATTTATTTCTGAACATTATAAAAAAAAGTGTTGCTAAAACCAATATTAAACTCATTATAACATTTCTTAATATTTTGCACAACATGTAAAGTAATGGCTGAATACGAGATATTGTCAACTTCAATTGGATGATTATTTAAATTTTCATCCTCCATTTTTCAAAGTAAGCCCTACAAGACAGACTTTGAAAAATATTAAAATATATTTATACACAGACATATATAAAGTATATACAAAGAAATCCCAATAAACAATTTATTACCACAATCACTTGCACTCACAACACTATACAAGTACCAACAAAGACAAACTTATTTAGACTGAACCACAGCAATGTTTATTTTAAGATAAAGAAACTGTCTGTTCATGTACAGATAAACATGTACAGAATTGCCAGACTGTTCCACAGACTCTAAGTGTTGCCAAACTATCATTGTTAAAGTAAAAAATAAATACTTATACATGTGCTTTCCTACAAAATCATGGTAATGATATATCGTCGCCTGTGACTTTTCGCATAATCTATGGTGATAATATATTGTTTCTCAGCAGAATCGCAGGCAACTATATATCGTAACCTGATATTAAAAATTTTCTCTTTGATTTTCCTTACAGGACCAAAGGCTTGTACCTCTTGTATTTTTAATTTCTAGTCTCACCTCTTGTGTTTCAATATTATACACATGACTAAGCCTCGTGCAGAACGGATGCCCCATAGCAACCCATTCTTTCTGGATAAGGGATTGGAAGCCGTTGAGAGAACGGAAATAAGGGTCTATCAATATCTGGGCTAGGCTAGCCACTACAGCGCACATATCTCTGCCGTCACCTTCTGTTCAGACAAAGTTAAATTTTAAAATTAATTCACAGCAAAACAATTACTAAAAAATATGTTTTTTTGAACTACTATTTAAATGACTTATTAACATACGAGAGGTGTCTCAAAAGTAAGTTACACTATTTTTTTAAATCTGTGGGGTAGGCAGTAAAATCCGGAAGTCATAGGAAACTTTCATCTGAGTGTAATGGCAGCATTGATAAAGTTTTATACTGCCAATTATAAAATTTATAATGTTATCTGTTTTTTTATGGTAAGTTCTCTAAGACTCCCGCACTTTCCCTGCCTACCGTGTGAATTTACAAAATAGTCTATTTGGGATGGTCCCTTGTATAAATAAGCTATTTAAAACTTATAAATTTTCCTGTTAGTTTAAGTTGCTAAATATATTACTAAAGTAAATAAGAATTCAGCTGACTGTTGAAAATATACATTTAAATAGGTTTGTTAAAAACAAAACTACAGTGAAACAGAGTCCAAAAAGAAAAAAAACTTAGTTGGGAGAGTTAACATTTTCAGCTTACTGCTTCTTGTACACAATAAAATTATTTTCAAATTGTATTCATACCAAAACCTATTATCCGAAATACAGCACTCAAAAACTCATACACAACTCTCAGCTACAAATCAAACTTTTTTTAAGAGCATGTTGCATATTGGTGTATAACTATCTCCCATTCTGAACTTTTGAACTTTGCTTCGTAATTTAGGGTATATTTCACTTGAATCTAACAATTAAAAGAGGTAGGCCTATTTTGTGTATATAAAATTTAGTTCACATGCCTTTGCATGTCTATGTTATGTGCTGTCTTATAAGTCAAGACAGTTCAATATGATGGTTTCAAGTTGGTTATACTCGACACACATCCTATGAGAAATATAACATACTTTACAAACTATAAGACATGTACATAATTTTTCTTTGAAAAATGAAAAATTGTGTCAAAAATTCAGGTATGTCTTATACTCAAAATTATTATTAAAATGTCCAGTATCTGATTTAAAATTTCCGCCAGTCTTAAAAAATGGCAAAATATTCGATGTTGTAGGAAACTTATCTTTATCTGGCAACACTGGATTCAACTGGCAACAGCAGTGCACCGATGCGACAAACATGAGTTGCAGGGATTCATAAGCTTACTAACACTGTCTCCCTCCTGCTCCGTCATCACAAAAACAAAAACACTGTCTAGCCTATGATGTGTCATAACAGTCTGATTTGTGTTATCAGTAACAGTACAATATTTCTGTTAGTAGCTAGTTTTGTAATGGAAAAAAATAAACTAAGAATTTTTTTTAGTCTGGTTTTGCAATCTAATAACAAAAATGGTAAAAATGTTATGTTTTTAAGAAATTGTTTAAAAATTAAGGTGCACTTTATAGTCCGTAAAATATGGTAAATAAATAACATATTGTGTGTGTATATGTCAGCTTGCTAAGCAGATGTGTCGTGTGCATCAGTACTGTAAATAATTGTTTTTCCTTGAAACAGTTTGTTATTTATTCTTCTTCTAATTAATTTGTACACTTGCCATAGTTAAGAAATATAGTACATACAGTATTCATTGGGAAATAACATGTTCTGACTGCTTCTAAATTTGTTTCTCTTATGTAGATCATCCGCAGTAATCCTGCCACACTATCCTGTGCAAAAATGGTAGCTTGGACATTCTTTGTATCACTTTACTACTGAAATTCTAACTTTATATCCTAAATTTTCACCACTGAAAACTGAAAAACCAACCTTGCAGGACCACTGTGATTTCCGAATGTAATGACCTTGCTACCTCCATTGCTCTTGCCAGGCAGTTGGACACATACTGCAACCATTTTGAACTTTCCACTAGAGACAACAGATGATTGTCCTGCACCCAGAACTGCCTGACACTCTCTGCAACATCGAATTTAAATCAGAAAAATAGTCTGGAGATATTGATTATAAAAAATATATATTGGATTTCACAGTTTATTATTTTAACATTCAAAATAGAATAAAGAATATTAGTATGCCCATATGATCTTTCACAGTCAATGAGAAAAAGAAACAAATAATAGACAATGAACAGTGTTATCACCTCTTTACAAAATATCTATGACCTATTAAATACGATGCTATCGTAACTTTCCTTGTTGGTGCATGAACAAAAACAAAAAGAAAATAGGATTTTTTTACGCAGATGGGGGGATGCAGATAGCACAAGTTGTACCATTGAAGATTTGAGGGGGGGGATTATCTCCATTTGCTTTGATATGGATTGGCACCTCTGTTTTTATGAAATCACTGTCCGTAATTGAACATAAAAAAGCATGAATTCTATAAATAAAATAAACAACATCACTGGATGGTGTTAAATTACTAATAAACTAATCTTTAATTCAATATTTGTATTTTAATATTACTGTACATATCTTCCTAAGAAAAATCATTGCAACTCCATGTAGGCCTACTATTTCTTCTCAATATGAACTTCTGTTAAAATTGATGTTATTATTTATACATACCAAACCAGTATTTTTATAATGTTATACATGTAAACGCAGAGGGAAATGAATCCCTGTACGATGACTGGTACCTTGGAACTACTTACAAAATTAAACAATATTCAAGTAAAGTTATTTTACAAAATGTGTTTACATATTATATAGCCGCCTCGGTGGCCTAGTTGGTAGCATACTGGGCTTTCACCCCGAGGACCCGGGTTCGATTCCTGGCAAGGGCTTGGCATTTTCATATGCTATAAATCATCCCATCGTCTGCATTAGCCCAAGTGTGCACAATAGTCGGACGTTAAACACCAAAAAAAAAAACATACATATTTTATATTTAACAACCACAACCATCACCCCATATTCAATAACCACAATTATCAGTTCAATTTAACACACATCAGTTTATAGTTACATCTAATACTTGTACAACCAGTTATTAAAGCAATATCATAATTATATTTAGGTTAACAATAGGCTTTACTTCATTCTACTTTCGTATTTAAAACAATAGCCTATAAAATTAATGACTGAATTCTAACACTGTACCTTAATGAAATATTTACAAATAAAACCAACTTTAACCGGATTTTACATTATATATCCAAATAAGGCTATAGTATTTACTAAAATCAGAGTCTTTTATTCTTTATTGTAACATAAAGAAGTAATATAAATTATATATACATTTACTTATTAGAACTGGCCTAGATTGTCTTACCAATTCTATTTTCAAAATTGATTTTATTAATAATTATTTAAATCTTGGATTTAGTAATAATAATTTAATTATTTTTTAGCAATCTACTGTTTGATAACACAATTTTATTAATTGTCACCTATGTCTGTACTGTGCTGCAATCTCATGGGGAGACTTTATACTGTTCCTGGAATTTTGTTTACAAATATTTTATGGGTTTTAAGTTGATTTTATTTTTCTGTAATGCCTTAAATTGGAACAGTATGAGCCATTAGAGTTCCCTGGTTTTCTGACTGATCTGGGTGAAAACCCCATATATGTAGATTCAATAATGCAGGTCCTTATTTTTTTTACAAAACTGATCGGAATGCTCATTTACTTAGAACAAAACAGACCTACAATGTTTACTTACCGCAACTACAAATCTCGCGTAACTTAATATAACTGATCTGTAGCTCTCGTGGGCTGGCCAAGTCCTTACTCAAATCTAATACTTTGGGCTGTGCGAGACGCGGGTGACATTTACGCACTGTCTCCAGCATTGTGTTCTCTTTGACCCTGAAACAGCCAATCATCCACTTATATTTTAAATTTTTTCTTCAAATATTCTTTAAAACAAAATATTAAATATTTATTACATAGTACATATAATTTGTCAATATTGTAATTATTATTCTATTACCTTGACATTATACTGTATGTAGGTTTAGTTAATAATTACCATGGTACAATTTAAGACCTAGGATTATGAAGTGATTAATGATCCTAATCTCTTAAAACATCTCTGGACTATTTTTCAAATAAGCAGAAGTTATAAAAGTTAGACTACCTGTCGGTAATGAAAGGTTGAATGTCTGCCATACGAACAAGTGCTGCACCGTGTGTCGAGCTCCAACACCACAGCGGAGGCCGACCTGCTCGGAAATGTCGAGCTGCTTCCAATAACTGAAGGTCAGTGGCAGAAGATGGAACCACTATGCATTCAGGTAAACTAGACCAGCAAATAAACATTACAGAATATTTAGTTCCATAGGTTTGCGACTATTAGCTATCTAGGACAACTAGAATGTTGAAGACTTTTGTGTCCAAATTCAACAATTATAGTTTAGATTTATTTTTATTTTCAGGTGTTACATGAAATTTGAACTTCAAAAGTAAATATTTCATGGTATAAATAAATATAAAAAGTTTTACTTACAATATTATGCTTGATTCAAAAATATAAAAGCTTAACTTAGAACCTAATAACCACATATAATCATATTGTAAACAATTTCACAACTAATTTAAATTTATAAAATAAAGTAATAATCATATCCCTTCAGCTACTGGCTTGCCCAGAAGCACACATTAACTACAAATGTTAGGCTATTTTAGCCAAGAATCATATACTATTATTTTTATATGATGGCTATAATATGGAACACATCTTAGACATTTAAATATATTTATTATTTTAAAAATCTAAAAAAATCACTCTAATTACAGATATTGTATAGCATTTATTAGTATAATATATTTTTGTTTCAGTAAAATTTTAATTTAAAAAGATCAAGTTTTTAAGTTGTGATTAAAGAAATAAATTTTAAAACATTAAATTTGAATTACAATAAACCACTTTATTTTACTGAATAGTTACATTCTTGCACAGAATGTTACCGTTGTAACAGCAGACTGACCTTGATGACATCTTGAATTCTTTATTGACAGTACTCATCCGCCAACCTACGCTTCCAGTCCTGGCTAGCTCCCTGCCCCACTCTCCTGGATCTCTATACATGGATGTCCCATTCTGACATGTATAGTATGGCTCTCTGTGCAAAACAAAGCATAGTTACAAGCTCGAATGGTTACTGACTGTCGTTAATGACTGACATTAGTAAAATATAGTGCAACAACCCCTGTTAATGGTCTTAATTAGTTCCAGAACTAAGATTGTTATCTGAGCAGACTGCTGTGCTCATCATTAATATGTCAAAAATGAAGAATGAAGAAAATTCACAGAAATCAAACTTTAACTAAATTCATACAAATATAATTATGTCATATACTTACACACAGGGCAAATCAATACTGTATATTTTTTTTAGTCCATGCTGTAGCTTTTTTTAGTTAAATAGTCAAAAGTTTGTCATTTACTTCCACTGCCACAAGCACTTCTTTTAGAACCCATTTAATTAATATATATAAAAAAAATTGAAAATAGGATTTAGACAATAATTTACAACATAAAGACTCTTAGAGTTTTGTTAAATTTAAAAATCAAAAGTGTGTAACACGATAATATTATAACTGTTTAAATTTTTTAACCGGCTAGCAAATTAAACACATAGTAAATGAGTTGATGACACATTAAGTAAAATTAGATGATGACAGAAAAGGGAATAGGAGTGAGAACAGATAACTAAGAAATATCCTGTAAGTTACTGCCCTACAAAAATCAAACACCCATAAATCAAAGACTTGTTTGTGCTAACTCAGCACAATGTTTATTTCTGTAGCAGCACAATATTATTTCTATATTTACACATCTGCTTAGAAATAATTTAACAAAATAAAAACACTCTTATAATATGTTCTGTTCTTTATCTGAAACCTAAACTGTTATGTGGGTAATTTTTAATTCTATGAATTAGACAGTTGTCTGATATGACTGTTGTCCAGGTCAATCATTAGCCAGGGTACCACTATATCTAACTATGTCTACTTTCCTTTGACGATAAATGAACTTTTGTAAGCAATATCTGAAATGCATACTTATTCCTCAGGAAAAGATAATTCACAACTCAATGCTCACAAACCTTACCCCAAAGCTCCTTAATCGAATCTTGTCTCATCTCAACAGTGTACTGGTGCACTTGAGATATAGAACTGGAAAGTAGCGGTTATCATCCCTATCTTAAAGCTCTAGAAAAATCCCACACTGCCAAATTCCAACAGACCAAATCATTGACAAACTTATAGAGAGAATCATTAATAACCGGTTGATTTGGAGATTCAAGAGTGAAAGAAAGTTATAATTTCATACAGTTTGGCTATAGACCAAGAAGTAGCACATTTGATGCACTGTTACATTTTACAGTGATTGTGCTAGCAGGACTGTGACTGCTGCTGTTACGATAAACATAGAAGCAGTCTTCAAGAGAATCCCCCACTCCTTAATAATATTGTATTGTTTGTTGCTTGGAATCAGAGGAAGAATGTTCAAATTCCTGAAGAGTTCTATAAAAAATACAGGAATAACAACTAGAATAAACAATACTGTTTTGGAGGAAGTAAAGGTTGCCAGTGGTAAGCCCAAGGCTCTGTCCTGAGCTGTAGGCTACCTATTTCAATATGGTAAAGATATGCTAAAGGTGATACCTGCCTCCACGGGAGGCTGTATTTTTGCTGATGGCATTACTATATGGACTACAGACAGAGACCCTCTCCAAACCATTGAAAATTTCCAAGAGGCACTAAATAAAAAAAAAAAAAAAAAAAAAAAAAAAATGGAGTGTAAATATCTTTTTATCAAAAACTGAATATACAGTCTTCACAAGATATTCACTCAATAACTTTGTACCACAATTGAAAATGGAGGAAACATTCATACCGGTTAATGCTAAACCAAAGCTCCCAGAATTATTTTACTTACAGAATCCATAATTTTTTATGACTGCCACGTACTTTAAAGGTCATACATATTCCATAGTTAATAAAGAGGTGCTATAAAACTGTTAAACTTCTTACTGTACTTTGTTGTATATTATTCATTTCTGTTTCCCATTAACTGTGAAAGGTCGCACAGGTCTGACAGAATAATTACAGTACTAGCAACGATTTTGGTTAAACAAACCTTTTTAAATCAAAATCACAAAATGTAACACAATGTAAAAAAAATACTATACTAATTTTTTTATATATTTTGAAAGGATATTTAATTTTTGTTTAAATATCCAAATATTTTAAAAGAAAATTTGTCATCTAAAATTTAAAAAAATTTAAAAGAAAATTTATTTATTTCCAAAATTCCTTCAAAAATATATAATATAATACAAAATACGAAGGCCACAGGAGGCATAAATTTCCATACATAGGTTGGTCCTTAAAATTAATTCCTTACTTACAAATAAATATTTTTTTAAATTGTACCTTTCAGTATAATTACTATAAAATTTATATTTAACAGGTATTTAACACAAAAACATTTTTATATTATGAAATTAATTAACAAAAAAAAATCATTTGTAAAAGATTTGCACTTAGATGACATTAATTTTTTTAAATTGTCCTTTTAATTTTTTTTTAGTTTTAGATCCACATTCTAAGTTTTTAAAGCAATTGTAAGGACATTATATTTCTTGGCATAATATGTATAACATCTTTGACGAAATGTTAATGGTTTGTTTCGGTAATCTGATACTTTTGTAGCGAATATTGTGCTGCACAAATTCTTCTTTTAAGACACTATATTGATACACTACATATTTTAAGGAAAATACCTGTCTAATACTTAATAGTCTATCAGGATCCTCTTCTTGAATGCCAATAATTTAAAAAAATTGCTTTTGAAGTCTGTCTAGTGCATCCAGTGATGCATCTTAGATATCCCATCCAATTAAGTCATACATCGCAATGCTATAAAAAAGGTCACAGTAAATCTGCAATAACTGATTTTTTGACAATATGTGCTTGAGTTTATAAAAAAACATACACTAAGTATTTAGTTTTACTGACGATCTTGTTTACACGAACATTCTACTTAATATTTGAATCATAAACTATTCCAAGATATTTGCCGCTACATTCTCTTTTGAGTTGTTGACCATTTATAGAAATACTAATATCTTCTGGGATTGAATCTCTGTAATTTCCAAAGGTGATATATATAGATGGTAAGGTAATAATTCTTCAATGATTATTTTTAGGCCTATTACATACTGAGGGAGGATCTATTATGCCTGTTGTTACATTCCACCCTTCTATCCTACATTGCTTTGTTCTACCTATTAGCTTAGCAACAATATAAATTATGATGTTTAAAGAATTTTCTTAATCCTAATCTACATTTAGTTTAGCCGACTGATGTTCTTCAATAAATCATATGAAACTAGGGCAGCAGTAAATATTTAAAATAATGTTATTTATTATTATAAACATGCAACTTACTCTAAAACTTGTATATAGTCTGTATTTTTACAATACATGTATTTTTGCTATGTATTTTGCTATGTGTGGAGTTCGTTGAGGGTCATATTATTTACGCAGTAAAAGATAAATACAAGATTTTAACAGATGTATTCAATTTTAGACTTTGTAAGTACAAGTAAAGATTTTTAGCTATACAAATAATGAACAGATTTTTTCATACTTCACTGATAAAATCAAGCAGACATTAATATTAAAATTTAAAATACCTATGAAAAAATCTCTATTAATTTCTTAATATTCGTTAATTTTACTGTTTACCTGAAGTCATAGGCAAACAATAGCTGATGTCTCTTAGGAAATGCATGGTGTAGTAAAGCATTGGTCAGATTTCTTCCATGGCCAACCGGAGAGAACTTAAAACTGAACGTGAGTATCTTCATATTCTGTGAACGTTAAGAGTCTACGTTAACAGGAAGTAA
Organism: Callitettix versicolor; assembly: GCA_022606455.1. Taxonomy (NCBI): domain Eukaryota; kingdom Metazoa; phylum Arthropoda; class Insecta; order Hemiptera; family Cercopidae; genus Callitettix; species Callitettix versicolor. The sequence continues at coordinate 40,763,790 of CM040190.1, read as the reverse complement.
AACTTGATATGAGGTATCAAAAGTGATACAGTCGAACTCACTAAACATGGTTCAGCAAAGTCAACAAAATTTGACGAAGTCAGATAACATTAATCATTATGTTACTTGTATGTACAACTCACTTTGCACACGATAACCAGCCCTTTCACTTTCTCTGACATATTCCTGCCTGGCAGCAGACGTCTTTTCTTCTCGCCCATGTGATACAGAGCATCTACATTAGACAGGCACACATCGTACTCTCCCAGCAACAAATTCTCTTGGCAAATCATTTCCTGAATTCAAATAAATTACAAATAGTAAAAGAAATAAGGAAGGACAAATCAATAATTTTTATAGGTAAATCAATAATTCAATATTTGTAGGAGGTAACAAAGAAGGGAAGAAAGGAAGAAAGAAAGGAAGGAAAAAAGAAAGGAAGAGAGTGAGAGAGAGAGGGAGGGGAAGAGAGAGGGAGGAGGGGAGAGAGAGGGGGGAGAGAGAGAATGCATGCGCATTTGACTTATCATGAAGGAGCACTTGCTTATCTTCCCTCTGGTGATAATGTGATGGGAGTAATTTATGCAATGCACAATAACTAACAATCTTGTGCAGAAGAAATTGGGGATCTTGTTTCAAAATAATTCTTATCAGTTATCTATATGACAAACTGTACGGGTACGGTTCAACATTCATATTCGATATTCTTGGGTGTTTTCAACCTTTGTTAAGATCCTCAGTTTTTTGGGAAACAAACAAAGCTACTTGTTGATCGAAACTAAAAAATCAATTACAGTTGGGCTTTACAGTTTGATACTGTTCCATGTCAACTAATGTTTAAACGATTGCTGAACTGCCACTTATTACAGTCCTGGCAATTATACTTTGCCTTTATATGGCAATCATTTCAGTAAAATTTGTACATGCTCTATTATAAAAAGTCATTAAGAAATATTTAATAAGAACCCTAAGTTTATCTATAAAATTCCACATGGGGGGGGTATAGTCATAACTGTATAAATCAGAATCTCATATCAAAACACATGCCTCGTAGCCCCACTAAAGCTATCACAGTATCTGCTTAGTAAGCACTGACATACATTAATTTAATTACATGCTTTTGTACTAATTAATTGAAACAGATTACTGAATTCATAAGTCATCACATGGCATGTAATTAATTAGTATTGTAATGAGCAAAAAAAAATATAGTAATGAATGCAAAATATTCTTTTCTTAATCATTCTATTATAATACACTTTTTTTTTAATCTGTGTTGCACGTTTTAGAACTATAAAATGGTCAATGATCCTTCATCATTATAAAATTATATTAGATATCTAAATATGTTTAAGACCTAACTTATCACGTGCATAAAGTAATTTTGTATGTTTTGATCATTTGGTGGTGTATTAATATCATAAAGATTGAAAATGTGTATTCATATCAATATTTCCTTTGAAATATCTAAAACGAAAAAAAGTCTGTCTTTCAACATCAATGAGTAATAACATCAAGGTTCTCTATTGTGTATTAACATCAAGGTCTACAGTCCCATCAAGAGTGTTGCAACATGTATATCTGTTGCCGATGCCACACCTTGCAGGCGCTTCAGTATCTTCTCTTGCAAATCGCTAAATAAATCTTGCTTCTGGCACATTAAGAGTAATAAAATTGTAGTTTGTTATAATGTATCTTTTAAACTTATAATGTATGTAGGAATTAGGTTTCTGAAATATTTTTTTTTACTAATGTACAAGAGAGTTGAAGCTAATTGCAAGAAAAGATACTGACACACCTGCAAGGAGCGGCATCGGCAACAGCTATACACGGTGCAACACTCTTGATGAGACTGTAGACTTTGATGTTAATACACAATACGGAACCTTGATCTTATTAAACAGGTCGAGTTCTGTTTCAAACCTTGATATTAATACACGTTGATGTTAAAAGTCACCTTGTTTTTCATTTTAGATATTTTGTACGAAATGCAAACCTTGATATTACACAGCTCATGAAATTATGGTAAAAAATATACAAATAATTTTTTAGATTCCTTTGTTAGTACCATAACAAAACATAAAAAATACATTCTTCAGCAGTGACCATCACTTTTCAAAGTAAAAAACAAAAGCCAAATTTCAAATTCTGCTAACTATTTAGATGTTACAGGTAACAAGAAGTGTATGTATTAAAGTGTATGTCTTGTGCAAAAACTTTCGATATTCAAACAACTTACAAACAAGAATATCTGTACAGTGCCCCTTAACAAAATGTTACTGATTTGAAGTTAAAGTCTTTTAATTTCTGTTTGTTGCTTTACTCACCTCTTTGGTGTGTTCTTCTGTAGTTACAAATGACAGCTTAAAGTTTGTCACAAACAGTACACCCGATTTGCCCTGTTTGTTTTCCGTGACTGGCGAAAACATCAACACATTCTGTGCCTCAGCAATCATCATTTCACCTGCAATAAAAAACCACGTAATGAATGAGTACGGATAATGAAGTTGTACGGACGGTAGAGTGGCTCCCAAGCTACGCTCATTATAATTTAGTTCATTGGTATAACACTGAAAAACTAACTGAAATAGTCTTAGTTGTCACTGATATAGTTTAGTTTTTGTCAATTGCTCAATTACATGCAAGTACGTTTTAAGATTTTATATTCTAAAAACCTATGATACAATTTTATTCGAGAGATTGTCTGTTAGCGTATTCAATGAAATTCCTAGGATTCATTACATCTTGAAATTGGACAGAAAGTACAACCAAAATGGTATGCACATAGGAAAAATGTTTATTGCTGCAAAAACACAAGGACGGATCAAACACAAATACATTTTGGAACTTATTTGTTATAAAAAAAATTATTTTTCTTTGAATTGCCTAACACAGGCAACGGCTTTTGGCACAATTTTTCAATAGAACTGCAGGCCTAGTGCATTGTCATGAAAAGAATTATTATTTCTTATATGTTTCTTACAGTGATAAGCAAATTTAAACTCATTTAAGAGATCACAACAGTCTACCACACTGATGGTATATTGCAAAGGTGCCAATGTACACTAACAGCTATGGCAAATGCCCACTTCAAAATTTGATAACTTTATATACTACCTTTCAGTGGAAAAAAGATCTTCAACTACTCTTTTATTTTTGCTTGAATGAGTTTTCAAGAAAAAAAACAACTTTTAATAAATTTATTATTTTATCAAAAACATATAACAAAAAATACTAAATTATATTTTTATCCTATACACTTTTTTTTAAATACACTTCATTAGTTTAAAACAAAATATTTTCAATAGTTGACATTTTCCCCCTAACAATATCTATTTTATCCCATTTTAAAATAATTATAATACAAATAAATTTTGTCTCCCCCAAAAAAAAAAAAAATGTTGATGGTGAATTCTGCGCTACAAGCCCTCCACTTTGGCACCTCTGGTATACAAAATTCATATATACAAAAATAATGTGAACGTTCTGTTCTATAATTATTATCTGTGGATGCAAGGGTCAAAGGGACCTGAGCCCAGAGTTTTTTTTTTTTTTTAAAGGAAAAGAAATTATTTCAAACTCAAGCCAACTGATAACATAATCCAATCAGCAACTGTCTATCTATGCACATCAACGAGTACAGAGATCATATGTGTTAACAGGAAGAAGATGATAATTCTGCACAGACTTGTAAAACCCGAACACTATTGATTACAATCAATATTTTCCACTTAAAAAAAGTGTCATTCCTTCATGAATCAAAACAAAAGTTAGGACATTTTTTAATTTTTGGTTTAGTACATATTTCTGCCTTTCCTAGCTTCAAACACTTAATATTTGTTGACAAGTTTTGGAATTCTTCCATTTTCAAAACTTATTACCGTACTACATAACTTAACACTGTAGGCAAAAGAGTTACTATAAATAAAAAAAAAATTATAAAACAACATTTTATTAGAAATTTTTTCTACGTAAATATTGGAGTACGTGAGAACAGAAAAAAATGGAAGAAAGTTCAGATGGAATAAATTTAACAAGAAGTGCTTTCAAAATTATACTAAAATCACTAAACATATTCGGCATCTATTAACAAGTAACAGTCATTTGAGTGTTTAAAATTCAAACATAGTAATTACTTTCTACTGATAACAATAAGTTGTAGAACCTTGTTAAATTGGCTTCCTTCAACTCAGATAACACCAATTTAGGAACAAAAGTACAAGACGACATGAACAACGATTTAGAAAAATACAAACACATTTTGTCTGTGTTTTAATGCTTTTTCTCATACTATACAATAAAAAATACACATATTTTGAATCCTACTTTATAGCTAAGTGAAATGAAGAGGCGCAATGTAACTGATGTGACTGTCTGTACACCTCTCCTATGACATAACAAAGTACAGGCAATATACATGTTCTTTTTTAATTACAGATAAAATATTTATAATCAGTAAATATGATTTGTTAAATTTTTAAACAATATTCTGCACTTGTGTGGTCTTTTACTAATACTTTCTACATTCTGTAACTGAAATTTCTGATATTCTAAATCAGCTTCAGTTGTTGTAGTCTGCGAGAGAAATAGAAGAAATCCAGGCGATAACCAGGTCAACTGCAACCTGACAATGAATGGTGAAAGAATGGCTTCTGGTCGACAGTTGGCCGAATCTTTCCTATTTCCTCCTAAGCAAATTGTGGTGTCTCATGTAGTTGTTCTGGATATTGGTAGGCTGCTATGTAGTTGTGTAGTGGGTGGTCCTCCTCAATGTTCTGCCAAACAACGATTTTTTACCTGTATGTATTCTCAAAATTATAGCAGGTACCATAAATTTCTCAAAATTCCTTTTTTTCCGGCAAAAAACCGTTAAGGTTATCATCGCCGAGGCTCTTCTCAGAATTCCATTATTAAAACTAGAGAAAGAGTGCACCAATCAGAAAGAAGCTTTTGTGCACAAGAAATGCGATGTGATTTGCCAGCACTAGTGCCTGAGCGGAAGTGTCTTAGTCTAGTGTAGTATAGACCAAAGAAACGTGTACACTGCGAACTAATCGGAAGTGAGTTTTGGTTGACAGCAGTGAATTAGGTTTTGCAGGCTAAGGCTCTTCTCAAGTCGAGAGAGAAGTACAGGGATTTTTAGAGTGGTTGTTTAATGTTATTAAGGGGCCTAAGTTGTGTAACTCAGTCCCTGTTGTTCAGGTGATGACATGGTCTCAGTTGATCTGAGCGCAGTTCGTACGTAAATATTTCAATATGGACTTTCACACCAAAACAATTAACAATATTTACTTTCTACCAATAATCCTAGTCATGTTTCAACATTTAAGGTTGCAACAATTCAAGCCATAATGATTAAATGCCATGAAGTGGTACCTTGAAAGATGAGGTAGGCATATGATGTTTATGAAAAACACCATGATATGAAACATAACAAGCTGTCGATTGAACTTACTATTAATTTCATGCAGAAAATAAGTGTTATTGCAAAAATGGTTATTACAGATAGGCAATAGCGAAATGAATATTTAGTAGGACTAAGTACTTACTAAGCAGACCAAACACTACAAAATCCATAACTAACATACATTTATAGTAATACAGTAGATGCCCTCTTAACCATCCATGCATTAACCAACAGTCAGGTTAACTGCTATGCATTATCAGAAATTACCTACAGTACATTTTCATTCATTAAATCACTTCTTAAGGCGATAAGAAGGAAACAAAATATAATTTGGTTTAAGTAATATATAACATTCTGTACCAGTAATCATCTGTTTTTGCAAAAAGTGCAATAACATTAGCCATTTTTGATTTGTTAACATTTAGGATCAGTTGATCAATTATTCTCTTTTTGTTATTGTGTGAGATTTGGTTTTTTTTTGTTTTTTGGTGTTTAACGACCGACTATTTGTTCAAACTTGGGCTAATGCAGACGATGGGATGATTTATAGCGTTTGAAAATGCCAAGCCCTGGCCGGGAATCGAACCCTGATCCTCGGGGTGAAAGCTTAGTACGATATCAACTAGGCCACCGAGGTGGCTGATGTGTGAGAGATTTGGTATGATTATTACAAGGATATAAATATTATAAGGCTATGAATATTATAAGTACTACTTTTATGTTTTTAGATATTTCACACTACAGTGAGTGCTTTATAAAATATAAAATGAGTGCATTAAAACATAAAAATAATTTATCTACTGACTTTGGAACACAAACTTAAAGCAAAAAAATGGTTAGATAATGTTGAATCAATGAAACTCGTACATCACAGGTTAAATTAAGGACTGATGCTAAAATATGGAAAGCATTCAAGATTATTGCACCCAAATTGAATCAAAAAGGTTCTACCATCATGTTTTACATTAAAGAAACTTACAAATGAACTAGTCGACAATGATTTGTGATACTCAAGAACATTGTTGAGGTATGCATAAAAGTATACCAATAATAAAAAAATATTTTCTATTTAACCAACATTTTTGTAATCTTTTTATTGGTCTGGTGCCCTGGGGATTAAGAGGGTTTCCATTATATTAGGTTAGATACTTACCAGGTAAACAGCGTGGTGTTAGTTGATCGCAAAATGATTCATCATTGCTTGTATTCAAAGACTGAAACAATTAAACACAGATGACTAACCTTTCATATTATTCTATTAGTTTTAAGTAATAGGCTCACACTAAAGATGTATCGACAATATAAAGAGATAATGTTTTAGTGTATACAAAATTTTAAACAGGCCAAGATATTGAAGACAAATATAAAGCTACTCATATAGCAATAGTGCCATATTTCAAACTTGGGCTTAGACAAGAACTAAATTGTCTTTGATCAAATTAATGAGATTACTATTATATGATCAATGAGTATTATTGACAAACATAACAAAATTAAAACACAAAATTTTATTCTAAAAAATAATCACCATTTTCCTTATTAAACCACTTTCTTAACTGAAAACAATCTAATGTCTGCTTGTATATATTTCACAAACAAATCAGAGTTGTGGTAATCTCCTGCTGCACTAATCGTTAACAACACTCCAATACTGTATAATAAATAACTATTTTATCATTGAGACCTGTGACTTCAAAGGTAGACCTGCGGAGATAGCTTACCTTATCTAATCTGTGATTATTTTTATAGGCCTACTTCTTTATTTTGTAAATACTAGGCTATTGTTCATAATTAGGCCTATTCTACATTTGCCAAACCATTTGGTTGTTATAAAAACAGTAAAAATTCATACAGTGTATTCATAACCAATAAACATATACACACATGCACACAAAATAAAGAGTGTCTTGAAACTTCTAAGTAAAAGAAATTAAATTTTTAAATAAAAAATGATACTATTTTAGAGTGCAGATCAATTGGTAGTGATAATTTGATAAGAACCCCACTGATATATTTTGGGTATTTGTTATTCTAATTTTAATTTTTAATAAAAATTAACTTCAGTTTAAAAATATAATATTTCCAAAAAAATACTTTTAGTGTAAAAAATAATTAACATCTTACAAAAATGTATTTATTTTTAACAAACTACTACAAAACAATTACGGGGAAGGAATTAAAATAATTGTGTTACGCTGCTGTTTTGATAGGGTGAACAAAATACTGTAAAGGGTTAATCTTTAGATATTCATGACTTTTAAAAAAATCTAATTTCAGTAATGTAGTCAAGAGTTAAAAACTGCATAAGTTAGCTTTTAAATGCTAATTATGACGGTGTAATCAGTTTTACAAAAAGTGTATGACAAAACATATAATTTTTTGAAATGCCCAAATCAATTATATTCACATGAAAGTGGTTCCCACTTTGGTTATTTGTTCTTTTTTGTTTGAAATAGTATTCAAACTTTCTCCCTTTTTTACAAGTCTTATAAATACAGTAAATGAGAAATGACACTTGAAAAAACAATTAAAAAGAAGCAGGAAAACCACTACATGGAAGATTATTAGTTGTTAGTTTTTTTTATGGATCAAAAATTCTATTTTAAGATAATACATTTTGCTGTACCTAATCTTCAGTACAAGGAATAGTAATCTGTTTACACATTGAACGTTTAGAATTGTGAAGGAGAGATCCCATCCCTTCCAACATATCTTATTATATCAAATAAGTGATAACAAATCTCATCACTTAAAAAAAAAAAAAAATATAGAAATAACAGGATGTAGTTTTCAGTAATTCATTGAAAAATTATGCATGGTCTTAACCTACAAGATATGGAATACATAATACATGTATGCTTGTGGATTTTCCAATCTCTAACATGTTGATAATAAATTAATTTAATTACTTTTGTTGTTGTTGTGGTAAGTAGCCTAAATTATCCCAAGGAAAAAAGAAATGATATAAATGACAAAATACGCCCTGGGTTCCATTCACCATTTCTGATCTGAGGTTACACTTTACCTATCTTAACACAAATAGGTTAGCTATTATTTTTTTAAAATAGCCTAACTAGCCTATTTCAGCATTTATGCTGTTTAACTTTATGATATTAATTTTTGCAGTTATGCTGTTACCAGATAGCTGTCCACACTCACGGCTTCATCCAGGGTTCCACTTTATGGAAAGGCTTTTGGCTCAGTCATAAAAGGGGTTCATTGAAAGAATCAATATTTCAATATTTTGCTCACCCCTGTAAAGACGTCATCGCCAAAAGAGGCTTTCCGTTTTAAAATTAAAATAGCTGCAAAATTTTTTTACAAGGATTTGAGTGCTTAATCTTTTTGAGTTTAAGAATGCTCAATATTCTTGAGGATGTTTAGGTGCTCAATATTCACAAGCATAAGGATTTTTATGTGTTCACTGATCTTGAGCGCTCAGAATCCTAAATAATCTAAGGATTCAGAATGCCCAATTCCTAATGCTTCTAATTTTTCTCTCACTATACATCACCTGCTTCCAGGCAATGTACGTCTTTGTGTGACAGTTTGCTATGGCAAACTGACCAGTGTTCTTGAGTAAACTTGGCAAGATACTGACAATGTTTTTGAACGGAGTCGGTGAGAGACTGGCAAATGTTCTCAAACAGAGTCAGCAAGAGACTAACCAATGTTCTTGAATGTGATCTGGTCAATTTGTAACCACAGCAGCTTTTATATTTTTGAATGTCTAACATGTGCAGAAACCCATTTTTAGTGAGTCAGGTCCCAGAGATTGGTCCAAGCAGTTCTTCCCGGTTTGACTAATGGGAGCCATCGTAAACTGACCTTTGTACTGTTTACTGCCTGTCCTCAGGCTGCATCGAATCATGCGTTTTGGTAACAAGGTTAATTTTTAACCCATTAAAACCTGTCTAAAGTAATATTTTTTTGACTTTTATTATGTACTTTATTATTCAATTAAGAGATATTTAGCTGCAGAAGATTAAATTTCTTATGTAAATTTATGACTTTATGCAATTTTTAACAGAACTATATTGTGATGTCTGAACTACGTATATACTTGCAGAGTATTTGTGGATGAATGGGGAGAGACTTAGCCAATGGTATTCTAATTTGGATCATCAGTAAACATTCATGAATTTAAAAGGTATTAGTAACTTTTGATATAAAATTTTGTGGTGTTAAGTTAAATATAACTTGTGTTGGCTCTATACCCGTACTGGTCCTCTAACTCCGTCCAGCACTCTTCCTCCAAATTACAATATGCCATAAGAGCCATCCAAACAGCAAACACAGAGAAAAACTGTCTAAACAACCATGACTACAGCAATGTAACTATATTGTAGAATTGTAACTATATATGATAGTACAGGAGATGTAAAACAACTTCCAAGAACAACTAAGAGAATTTATTAAAAAAAAACTATTGCAAGATTTCCTATGACAACATTAAAGATATATTTTTTTAAAATTAAAAACCAACCAGCAAATAATTATATTATGAAAAATACAAAATTTTAGCATATTTAAATTTGATTATCACAAGTTATTTTAAGAAGTTGGCCAACTCAGTGAAATTACATTTTTCTTTTATTATATACTAGAATTTATTTTAACATAAGCCAAATATTAAACAAAATAGTTACCTAAATTAATTAAAGCAAAAATTTTAATTTGAAATTATCCCTGGAGGACAGTTATGCCTAAGCATGACATAACTTCATGCCCCCCAAAGACTTATTTGATCAGCCAGCTTTATGACACTAAGTTTGAACAAGCATTATTCAAGATTTTTAAGATATTAAGTTTAAGCACAGCTGTGAATACTTATTCACCTTTTTTGTCATGTAAGAAAATCACATTTGAAAATTTTGGCAATGAGGAAATTGTTTTGTTCACTGTGAGTTTATAATGTATTAACTGCATAAACTTTCTGGAGACAGTTTATTAGCCTAAGTTATTCATGACTAGCTTTGTGAAGTGCGAGAAATTTGGCCATTGTACTATAATTTCCTTATGCTGTTAGATGTTTATTAACACTGCCAAATACATAAAATGCATTACATAGGTGTTCACTTTAATTTAACTGACAGTTGCAAATCTATTTAATACATCTTATTTAAGTTATTATTAAAATATATGTTTGAGATGAAGTAATTAAAATTTTACTAATTTTTTTTTTATTTAGGTTAGGTACTTGTTTAAACATAAGGCTTCTAAAGTCTTACACAAATTTAGGCAAACTACTTTTTCTAACATGACCAAACATTTTATAGAACTGTACAGGAAATGCAGAAGTTATTGATTATGAAATATATTGAATATATAAATGTTTCTACAGCTAATTCTATCTGGTAACTCTGACCCAAAACTATACTATTATAGTTCACGTTTGTTTAACAATTTCTGTCACTAGTTTACTAGTTACTACGTAATTTATCAGTGTGCCATGACATGGATATTTCTAGAATGGTTGTCCAGATGGAGTCCAACTTTGTCTACGTTAGAGAGAGAGAGGGATTTATGGTCAGCTAGCAAGGTCTGTAATGTGGGTTGCTGTTTCAAAGAGTTTGAACGGGCGCTACATTGCATTGAACATGCTAGATATATTAAGCCTAGTGGGACATCACTGCAGTCACCCGATATCTGTTATCACTATCTCATAATTATTTTATGGACAGTTCTTGTAGTGATCAATTTGTTCAAGCATGGCAACCATTATTTCTGAACTTGTTTGTCAGATTAGGTTGGGATTACGGTCATGCTGTTGATTTTCTTATAAATCAAAGCATTTTTAAAATTAAAATTAGGTTAATTAGATTCTTGTTAAATGCTAATTTCACACAAAAGCTTGTTAGTTTGATTTTTCACACATAACCATGTTAGATTCTTAAGTCTTTCTTTAAAAAAAAATGTCTATTGTTTTCATTATTAATAACACACATTTAAATAATGTTTTTATGACAAAAACATATTACCTACTTTTGCACAGAGTAGTGATTTTGAGGTTATGCGGGTAACTTCCATTTTTTTAAACTTCTCAAAGTTTCCACAAATTTATACTTTGTATTATTACTTTTGGGCATGTAATAAAGCATTATAATAATTTAAAAAAATCAAAAAAAAGAAACAGTATATTTACTACTATTCCAAACCAATTTACATGTTGGTCCCATAATATAATGTACAGCATCATAATTATCCTAATATATAATTATGTATACCATCCTGGTCTAGTAAGAAATGCTATTTGGTTTTCCTAACTTGATGTGTTTGTTACCTCAACTTTGTACCAACGCAGTCACACTGTTGTTAATGATTAAGTTATCAGGTTATTAGATTTAACCAAACTAGAAAATTTTGTTGCCCAACTTAACTAGTTGCTAGCTGTTCACAATGCTATTAACAGTTACCAATATTAAACCTAGCAGACCCTAATTGTAAATCTATTAACCTAACCATTATAAATCTTCTATAATAACAATACACTCGAATGTTCATGAAAATCCATAACATTTTTTATAATTACATGTGAATACTAGACTATATTTAGAAGTATGCCTTTAATAATCTTATACAAAATGTGTTTACATTATTGCATTTCCCTTTGAAGAAGTAAAATCCGCAGTTTTACATTAAAAATGTAGATAAGGTATGAAAATTTTAGAACTAGCTTGATAAAAAAAAATAATAATTCGGTAATCATAACCTAAGTATGAATGAATGATACGAATACTTACATCATCGTCAAAGCCAACGTAGCTTTTAAAGCTATTTGTTAATCTTTTATCTGCCATAGCAGGCCGTAAATATGATCATGTATCACATAAAGAAACGTAAAGGCCTTAACTGTTTCACAAATAAAAGTATTTACAAATAAATCTCAATAACCCAGCTTTGACCAAATAACCTACATTATTATACATTTCTCCACTTAACACTTCAACACAGATTATATAGAACAGATTTGCAACTCAATGCTATAGAACTTTGACGATCTTTAGCGCTCCTAGTGAGTGTGAACGATTTTTATTGTTGCTAAACGCAGTTTATTGTATTGTATTTTAACCCACTACAGTTTAAATAATAAAACTTTACCTACTGCAGTATAAATAAAATAATTTTTATTTTAAACCTCTGAACATTCAATACTTATCTTGATTTGTATACTTATGAAAATAATAATTTATATCACAATTTAAAAACTATTATTCATGTTGCACTTTAAAAAGGTTCTACCATAGAGGTTTATACCTAATTGTGTGATATAAATTGTTAAATTTTCATAAAAGTACAAATTGCAAACTGTTAACATCCGGATAATTTTTAGCGTTCAAAAATAAAAATCATTTTATTTATAATGCAGTTAGCATAATAATTAACATATGTTACTATGCTACTTATTATTAATTTAGCAATAAATTAATAATATATCTTTTAATAGTTAATAATAATAATATCTTTTATGTTGTTATATTTAAAACAGAATACTATAAAATTTGTATAGTAACAAAATAAAACAATTTGTGTAACACAAGATATTTTTACTTAAATTACTAATACAATTTATATTTATAAAATTTACTTTCTATTCCTTACAAAAATATTATTTTCTATTCCTTACAGATTAAACAAATAATTCCTTTTTCCGAAATTATGATATGCAATTAATTTTCAAATGACTCATTACATTAAATTTTCTCTTATTCCTAAACTTATCTACTCTAAGCCTATTTTTGTATGTATACCACCAAGGTACAGTCTGATAACAAACTGTATCAAGGTGGTGTACACATCATGATAATGACCTTTACAAAAATTTTCAAGCCAATCAAATCTTACTGTTTTCCTGATATGCTTATTGATGATGTTCGACATAGGAAATAATAGCCTTAATGTAATTTTCGCCTTTAAAAAAATAAAAATAAAAAATAAAAATGATGTTTGACAAACGCTCCTCATGACCATGTTCATCCAGAATCTGATCTATTAAGTTTGCACAGAAAACAACACAACTGACAACCTTTTCTGTCACTCTGTATTCTCCCTCTACAAACTTTTCAAACATAACTCCTGCATGAATAAAATCATCAGAAGGTTAGCAACAGACCAGCCATGCAATCACCACAATAATATCTGGTAAGCAGTCTCCGTACAATGTATTCACTTATGTCAGACATTAATATCAAGGCCATGTTGCTTGGTATGTCTGGTACAGCACCAGCAGCATCATGATACAGCATCATGGTACAGCAGCAGGGTCATGATTGCCATCATCTGTAATTAGTGGGTTTTGTGTCTACTTCCATTCAGGAACAATCTATACCAAGAAATGTCTGTAAACTGCTCAAAATATCTGTATCACCAGTCTCACAATTACCATTTTGTATCAAAACATTAAGTCAAAGACCACTGACAATGCAGGTTTGAAAACCACTCACAAATTGGCCAATTGTGGGATTGTAATTGGATCCACAGTTAGATTGGTTTAGATTGCAAATACATAAAAAATATCTGGTAGAGAGTCAATCAGATAGTCCCAAAGCAACATGACAGCCCTCATAGAAATGACCCAACCATCTTGTGAATGCGGTCTCATAGGCACTGTCTGTGATACTCCACTAAAATTGCCTGCAGTTTACAACTTTAATTGCATTTTTCCAGAATGGAAAATGGGCACTATCCTCCTGTAGAAAGGTTCAGGCTTTTACCACCTTCAAAGTTGGAAGTGTTACCATTAAAAGAATCAAAAAGGTCGTCATATGTTTTAACAAAGGTTGCAGTCACTAAAGCTTGTGATGGAAGATAATCTGTAACAAAACAACACCAATTATTTTACTTCTCTATTGACATAACACTGATTAAATGTTAAAATGTATAACAATGATTTCACTCAAAATGTATATATAGAAATAAATGTATTTATTTTTACATAAAAACTATATTTTTTAGAAATACAGTTATGTATTAAACAAAGAAAAAATGCATATAGAATAAGAAATAGGCCAGGAACTGTATATATAATTTTGAAATCAAAGAAATACATATTGTTTGCCACACACAAACACTTGTTGTTTGTTATTCTGAATTTTCAGTGAAATAAATACATCAAGGAAAATTATACCACTAATGATACAAATGAAATTTAAGAAGTTTTATCAATTTTCATAATCTTTGCACTGAAATGCTTCAAAATATGTTAAATATCAATAATCCAAAATAAAACAGTGCGAAAACAACGGCAAGTTACAAAGAGTGAAAATAATAAAAAAAAACTCCAAAACCTAACTGACTCAGTTGTAACATGTTTAATGACATGCATATTATTAACAATGAAAAGAATATAATTTTTCCTGTTTTTAAAAAAAGAACTTCATAAGCTAACTTAACTCGGCTGTTAGGCACTTGATTCACTTATTATGTATACAAGTAGCATTTCTGAAAAATTACTAACCTCAATAAGCAGCATCAAGTAGGCAGATATAAAACTGCAGCAGTTTTGTAGAAGTGGTGAATCCTATGCTTATAGTTGCCATATTTGAATTTAAATTAAAATTTGACTAAATTTCCCATAGTGTTTTTATTCATACCAAATTGTGGGATCGTGTGTCGAACTTCATGCCAACATCTTATGATCACTTAATTGAAGGGCTTGAGTTAAGGAAGAAGGGTCTGTTCATTTAAATTAATATTTGAGTTTTACAATAGATCTATTTATTTTCATAATTTATAACTTTTTGTATTTAGCCTATTGTTTAGTGGTTTTCCTAACTTACTGGTCACTGACCTAATTACATATACAAGTATATCAGTTTATTCAGGAGTTACTAGGTTAATTATAACAAAACATTAAATTTTCATAATTTTCCAAGTTTTCTACAAACAATATTATTTGATATTCCTATATCTAAACAAAATTGCCTTCATATTATTCAATAAGCCTATGTAGTTTATTTGTACTGATATGGCCAAACTTTAATAAAAACATTATTATTAAAAACGTTTATAATAGATATTTCAGTTAAACTAGGCTATTTATAAAAGATTAATTTTAAAAATAAATACACAGCCAATATTACAAAAAATTATTAGAGTTATTTTTATTAAGCCTAGGCTGGACACACATAAGGTTAGTTTCCAGTTGATTATTATAGTCTAGAATTATATAATAGAATTATAAAATAGAAATGTGTGTAGCCCATGTATGATTTATTTAAATATTAAACAATATTATTTATTGGCTATTTAAGTATTTAACGTTAGTAATAAAAATAAGAACAAAATAATATAGTATTTACAAAGTTGGGTTTCTTTGTAACTTGATAGGAAGCCTAAAAAATGTTCTTTTGGGTGTTGTTACACTCCAGTTCTTGCAGTTATGGACTAAACAATATTTATTCATTTTAATATATATATATATATATATATATATATATATATATATATATATATATATATATATATATATATATATATATATATGTGTGTGTGTGTGTGTGTGTGTGTGTGTGTGTGTGTATAATATACAGTCAAAAATTTTTTTATTAATACATTAGCTTCAGTGTCTCGTTGGACTTAAAATAAGAAATTGTGTATAAGTTAAAATAAGAATTTAAAATTTTTGCACAAACGATTGTTCATTCTATATAACCTGTGACTGTAACCACTCTGTCGTTTAATTTCATAAGCTCGTCCGACTATTTCGACTGTAGCGCCACTGGTGAGTGTGCACGTTTTTCATAAATACGATCTGTAACAGAGTTTCATTTTTCCCTATAGAGTTTCACCCGTCTGCACTTCAATTTCAATAACTACTCTTTTGCTTTTCTATCAGATATCAACTATTGCCAACATTGAACAGTTGAAATATTTTCGTTCTATTGCACTCAACATTTTCCGTAGAGTGCAGTAAAAAATATGATAAAAGTTTTTTACTGTACACCAAAATGTAAATTTGATAATCAAATGGGTATGGATAAGTAAAATAAGGACATTTAATGAATCTGAAAACCAGCTCTTTTATTCAACGGGTATCACTATTCAATGAACCGGCTGGAATGTTCGACTAGTAAACATTGCTATCCTTTCCTATCACAAGTCCCAATATGTAGTCTACCTTGTATGTAGATTATGCAAAATATTTTTGAAAGGAGCTTACGTACCCTTCCAAAATTAGGCTTCACCTTTTTAGAAGATAGTATTTCTGTTTTCTGGCCCGTGCAAAAAGCCTAATAATATGAATGGGCCAGAAAATATAAAATAATATAAATAACAGAAAATATGAATACCAAACCCCTGCATATTATAGAATTCAATTGTAATTCTTCTCCAAGCAGAAGAAGAAATATTGTTCTCCAAAATAATTTCTGAAATATTGTATTGCTATATTTAAAAAAAGAGAAAATAGAGTAATAAAAACTTTTGTCGTAAGAAGAAGGTAGAACAACAGTATTTTCGGTCAAAAAATAACCTAAACTCTATACATATACAATTTTATCAGTTCTTCAATTTTATAATGCGTTTGTGTAGAAGGGAAATTTAGTTTTTACCGACAAGGGACAAACTGAACTGCAAACCTGTCAACAGATCTCATTCAATTCACAGCGGCTAACAGTGTTATAATGTACAGCAGACGGTAGAAGTTTATAACACGCGATGGATGGTAACAAAGTGAATATCGACAGCAAACCGAAAAACCGTGAATATGGTGAAGAAAATGGCGACGAAGAATTGCAAGATCCTTTGTTGGAGAAGATGCCAAGTAGGTTTAAAGTGGCGCGGGTGTCCATCAGTGATCTGGCCCCGCCGACCAGGGACCGGGAACAGAGTATCAGCCGACTAACACCAACCATGGAGTACAGCTCATACGTCTACGATACCAGAAATTCCAAGTCCTTCGCTCAACTGACCAGGGAGGCGCTACCAAGAGCGGAGAATTATCGGGATATAATGCAAGGGAAACATGCTTGTAGGCCTACTCTAGAAGAGTTGCATGAGGCTAGATTCTTGGAGAAGGTTAGTATATAGTGATTGTATAGTAAAAAAAAATAGGGTAAAAACGTTTTAAGCATGGCTTAAATCCCATAAAATTATTATGGAGCATAAAAAGTCATATTATTAAAATTATTGGGAACCCGCGAAGTCTTTAACAAAATGTGGGCAAACTACATTACGCGTTCTAGACCTATTAAGGCGTATTAAGTTTACAATAAGCTTTTCTGGTTTTAGCATAACTCGCTGATGAATTTAACATAAATATCTACAGCTGGGCCACTAATCTATTAGGAATATTTAGTTATAAACATTGCTTTTACACTACTAAGTTTTTTATTTAAAACAAATTTAAATTAAAATAATTTAGACAGTTTGTAATTTTTTACATACATTATCTATTACATTTTTATGTAATCACAATACATTTGTTATTAACATGGAGGTAATGTGGCCTAAACACATAAATATTTCAAAATGCAACCATTTTTTTTTTAATTTAAAGTTCGAGCCAAATTGGAGTAGTAGTTTTTGCTCAACGAATAATGACATAAGCACACAGGTAGGCTGTAAACTAACATCAACGTAAAAGTATTTATTTTGGATTCTGGTTACGAACCTTGACCAAATAATATGAAACATTTGACAATATTAAGTACTTCTTCTGTTATTAGTTAATAAGAAAGTAATAAAGTTTACTGAAGGACAACAAAATTTATAAAAAAAAATAAAAATGTATTTAGGCCTATATTGAATAAAAAAAAATGTTGTTACCTACAAAGCGCGATAAAATCGACATTTTTAATTGTTGTGATCAAAAGTTAAGAAAAATCCCTTTAAGTTCATAGTGTATGCAAATTTAAGAACATTTTTTTAAACGTCTTATTTCATCATGTAACTAGTTGATCAGCTTAACATTAAGTGAAACAAATGTAGGCTACTATCCAGTATGTTCAAGTGATTTAGACTGGATTGTTGTATGTAATGGTTTTACCCTTTAAATAAACGGACAAGAAAGAATGACGTATAATGTGATAAATCACGGACTGCAGTAACGGAAACGCGCGCAGAAATTGAGGCTACAAGTGTGGGTGCCAGTAATAAGGAAACTCGGGTAATTTTACATTTTAGGAATTAGATTCAAGCGGGCCGCCATCTTGGTGGAATATCCGCATGAACTGTAACTGCACGCGACTGTTGCGTGCGTATGATGGAAGGGCCTTTAAAAATGTTTAATTAACTGGGTTGCACGGTAAACCAACGTAACTGGGTTAACAAAATAATGTTTTGTTTCCGCGGAGGGCTTGGTTTGTTGCTTTTACTTTAGAATTATTCACAAAATGTAACAGTCAATAATAAGTAAATTAACACTGTGTTGAAATTCTTTTTATATTCTTCTTCTTTTCTGCTAGGATTATTACACTGTGTTCAGTATAATGATCTGCCTTCCCTAGCTTCGTCAATTCTACTTTCTTTGACGCGTTTCGGAGAACCTCCATCTTCAAAAACTATATCTATACTGGTCACCAATATTATGGCCAGTCCTATTTATAATTTTCTATCTCCACCTCGCGCGCAGAAATTGAGGTTACAAGTGTGGGTGCCAGTAATTTAGCTAAATTTAGCTAAAGCGAGCACGTCAGGTTTAATGTACACGTGTTGAATAGAGGAGGGGTACGAGGTGGAGATAGAAAATTATAAATAGGACGGGCCATAATATTGGTAACCAGTATAGATATAGTTTTTGAAGATGGAGGTTCTCCTAAACGCGTCAACGAAAGTAGAATTGACGAAGCTAGGGAAGGCAGATCATTATATTGAACACAGTAACACTGTGTTATTTAAATCTATAATCGAACTGCTGACGGTCGGACGCAATACGTAATAAGTAAATGAACGAGGGATATGAAATTCTCTCTCTCTCTCTCTCTCTCTCTCTCTCTCTCTCTCTCTCTCTCTCTCTCTCTCGGGATACATCTCTTTCTCCCTTATCACTCTTTATTTTCTTAAAATTAACAAACGATTTCGATAAACTCAAATGTAGTTCTTAAGTATGTAAAACTTAAACTTCTCTCTTTAAATAGACCACTTTGTATTGCGAGAAAGTGAAAACACACACACACACACACACACACACACACACACACACACATATATATATATATATATATATATATATATATATATATATATATAAACTTTGTAACAAGAAGGTTTCCTCGTGCTGTTACCGGCCCGACCCGTTAATAGTCACGTAAAAGGCACGTGAGCAATGAGAAATCGTTCAAGTTTCTTCTTTACTCTTTTGACGGCTCTCCAGCCCTTGACAGTTCGCAGACTCTCCGTGTTAGCCTTTCTTTTTTCATTCTCCAGCTAGTAATGGCCATTGTCTTATGTCCATTGTCCTCAACTACATCATCCTTTTAATTTCCCTAGACCATGTTTTCTTGTCTTTTCCCTAGACCATAGTTTGTATCTTTTTCCTAGACTATAGTTTCTTGTCTTTCTCTTAGACCATAGTTTCGTGTCTTTTCCTTAGACCATAATTTCCTGTATTTTCCTTAGACCATCTTTTCTTGTTTTTTCCCTAGACGAACAAGAACTCCTTGTACTCTTCTTCCGGATTGTCAACTGATGTTCTCCACCATCACCAAATTCAATTAGTCCATCTCCCAACCGCTTCATTGGCTGATTAAATTTCTGGTCGCCATTTATTCTTACTCTCAGTTCGTATTCTTTGACGGCTCTGTAAACCTTTTGGAATAAATTTAGTTTTTTGTGATGCTCCAGGAAATGTCAATGAAAATACGATAAAAATACGAGTTATAACAAATACGATGAAACTTTGTGTGCCATTATACTTGTATTGCTTTTATTAAATTAATAGAATCGGGTCAGTTTAAATTGGATTTTCGAAATGGGCAGGCGGACGTGACGCGTCCAAATTGCTGCAATAAAACTATCTAAAGCCCATTAACCATTAGGTGAGGGAGACGTGAAGGTCGCACTAGCCAGGGTGTCGGCAAGGTTAGGTGTGGCGAATTTTGGACCGCAATACTCCCGGAATCGTGAGCAAGAAATCTATCTACAGAAGGTTCGGTTAAATTCTTTTTTTGTAGTACAAGAATTGTCTTGGCCTGTAGGCTGTTCTATGATGTAGTCGGGAAAATAGCATTCATTAGCTAATTTCTATTGGAAAATGAGCTATTTGAGGGCCAGCATAGTAAGACCCAGACCAGGAACCTTGAAATTAGCGCCACCGATTCTGACCTATACATCACTTTTTGAGAGGTTTATATATATATATATATATATATATATATATATATATATATATATGTGTGTGTGTGTGTGTGTGTGTGTGTGTGTGTGTGTGTGTGTGTGTGTGTGTGTGTGTGCGCGCGCGCGCGTTTGCTTGCGCACTCTAGTGTTATAAATTTTTCTGCTCCATCTAAAAACTTGGCACAAAAAACTGACGTGTATAGTTTCGCTAAAAATGCTCTTCGTGTGTAAGCCTATAAAAAAAATCTAACAAATCTGCCTGATTTTTCAGTCGTTTAGTCAGTTTTTGCTAACGTTTCTCATCATATATGAAAATTCATACTTCAGTCAGTGTAAGTTAACTAAGTTTTAGACAGCCTAAAGTAAAATTACAGTTAGTTCTACAAATTTATACCTGAACCGTATTTTTTTAATTTCAAATTTAGTACATTCAACTTGATTTACAAATGTTCATGTATCAACATTTTGGAAGTCGATTTTACTGTATTTCGTTGATAGTTCTGGATTTTTTGTAGGAGCGATTATGGACCATACGTTTTGTGCGGTATTTTTGTTTCGTTAAAAATAATCCCGTTCAGCGTGAGAAAGTTTGTGCAACCTTTTTTCCATTTATATGGCTTGTCTTGATAGAGTGACTCAACTTTGCGTGACCTTCATGTTGATTTTCAACAATTACGAAGTTGTGTTTTTTTAATTTTCGAATATCGCTTATCTGTGTCTAAATTAAGTTTATTGTGTTTGTTATGTCGCTCATTTATCTGTATTGTCTTCTCTCTTCTGTTGTTTAATAATAAAACTGTCCTCGGATAATAAATATAGAAGGCACCTATCTCGCGCAGACGTAATGTTTGTGAATTTCAAGTTAATGGCATTGAATGGCGCACGTGACTACCAACTGCTGTAGGCTACTGCGTTTGCCAAGTAAGGAAAATAAAACATAACCTAAATGTTGCAAACCATAAATATTGACCTAAATGCTTTTATTTAAGAAGCATCGTCGCTAAACGTATGGATTGTTATCTTCCACAAAATTCAGGTTCATGGAATACTAAAAATGTAATCGGAGAATCGGCCTGGGAAATTTTGGTTTACGAATAGGCCTACAATTATAATTACTTAAAAACGGTTAGTCACGTGTATGAAGTTTCATAACTCAAATCAAATGTAGCAAATCTGACTTAAAATGAACTACGATTAGGCAGTTTTTCACCCAAAAAATGAAAAACCCTGATCTTCATTGGGTTTGTTAGGTTAAGAATGTTTTTTAATTTTTTCGGGGTTTGCATTTTTTACATAATAAATAATCTATAACCGTAAATTTCTTTTATTACATGTTCGATAGACCTCACTGATTTGAATTGCAAACCTTTATATTACCAGATTTTGAGCAAAAAAATATGAACCAATTTTGGACTTGTTATCCTGTTTCTTTAGCCAAACATTTTGTGGAAATGGCCCTTAATTGAATATGAGAAAGTTTCTGTAATATTTTTGCAGCACTTAATTTAAAATTTTGTCACTGTACTAAAAAGACAGTGACGACTTTGACACTTAAATTTAGGTAGGCGATAATAGCCTCAATGTGCTTTTCGCCTTAAAAAAAAATAAAAATAATAATAAAAAGACAGTCCTGCGCAGATCTATAGGCCTAGTGATTACAAAATACCTTGTGGACAATGTTTATTCTCACGGTAAGATGATCTATAAGGCTGTGGCTAGTATCGAATTGCATCTAAAAGGTCATGATCGATGTTGATAATAATATTTACTTGTTCTCTGATTATACAATCATAGAGAATATCAATTAGATCCTTTACTTTGTCGTTCTTGCTCTAAGGATCAAGGAACAAACATCTATATTATTCTTTAAAGCTTTGGAAACAGGAGGGGATAAAATTTTATGATTTTTTTCTCAAAAAACAGCGTTTAGCGAGTGTATATTTAGACACTGGGTGAACAATAGAGTATGTAGAAACATTTTGTAAACGAAAATCGCAGAACTTCTGAATACCATTTCAAATGGAAGACATGTAACAATCGGTAAATATTGCGCAGTGTTGTGTAGTATTTGGCCTATTATAGCGTGACACTAGTACGCCTTTCTTTTCTTCTTTTCGGGTTAAAACGTTCTCCAGCGTCTTCCGATTCCTAGCTTTATTTTCCCTGTCATTCCACAGATCTTGATACAATTCCATCTCTCTCACTTTCTGATCAATTCCTTCTCTCTAACTAAGTCTCGGTCTTCCTCTTTCTTGCAATCATGTGGTTTAAAATCTGTTTGGGAAGTCGATTTTCGTCCATTTTTTGGACATGACCAATTGCGATTCTCGTTAAACAACAAGATTAACCATCGAAGTTGTTTTGTCTTAATGTCGTCTACAATCATGGATGTGCTTTATCCATGATTTCAAGTATTCTTGTATTTTTTATCTTTTCCCATTTGGACCGACCTGCGGCTCTTCGCCAATAGTCCATTTCTGTAGCTTCTGTTTTTTTTTTTTTTCAGTGGCCATACTTTGCTTCCATGTGAGATTATACTTTTTATAACTGTATTATATATTCTATGTTTATTTATTTTTGATATATATGTTGATCCCATGCTGTTTAATATCGTTATTGCTCTTCTTCCTGAAGTGTTCCGTTCTTTTTAATCGCTGTGTCCAAGAGTCCATCGCTAGTAATTGTCATTCCCAAATACTTGTAAGTTGTATACCATTTGGTTTGTGTATTGTTTAGAAATAGAAGATTCCTGCTCTGCCCTCGCAATATACATGCACTCCGTTTTGTTTAGGTTTACTTCAAGTCCCCAAATATCATATTCCTCTGTTAATCCTCTAGTCGTAGCTGTAGAGAAAGCAAGTCATCTAGAAGGATAGCTCGAAATCAAAGGTTCTGGAATTCGGGGGTTTGAGGCATTGGGTTAACTCCTTAATACTGGGACTTAATTGTTAAAAAATCTGGTAATCAGCTAAAAAAAGACTATTGATTTACTTAGCCTATAGTCTACACGAATTGTTTTTGTAAATCTACATTATCTTTTCTTTTGTTTCAACGTTGATCATTGATCTCTAGATCAAACGGGTGAAATGTCAACTTCACCTTTTGCTTTTTAACTTTTCCTCCTTCTAAAATTCGGAGCTCCTCAGCTTCGGAACGGTCGCTGATTTTCTCCACCTTAATACTGTATTAAGTATTAATACAGGTGGATTAAGTATTAATACAGTATTAATAAGTATTTTGTACGCTATTCTTGGTCTTCCTCTGCCTCTTTTTCTAACCGTTTCGCTTCTAAAACGTCCTTTGGAATCCTTTCATTCCGCATCCTGTTTACATGTCCATAGACTTTCAGCTTTTCTTAATCCTCTGATTTTTGTGTTTCTCCACATTTATTTGCCATCCGTTTCGGAAATCTCTTCCCCGTTTCTGTCACATCACTTCCACTTGAAAAATTTCATAAAAATCGCTACATTAGACGACGAGGTACAGTATCGTCCCTCAAAAAATACTTTTTTACTGGCTAAACAATTTTGGTAATGACTTTAAAAATAAAATTTCTCCGTTTTGGATCAATGACGGAAATTTCCTGAAAATTTGAGTCACTTTTAGGCCTAAGGAAACTTTTTTTTAATGAGCGCTTCAAAGTTTTGGGTGTTATTTTAAAAAATAATCCCCGTTGAGTGGTGCCCGGTTCTCTGAACAGCAAGGTAGACTGCCTCGACGCGTTAAGGCGTATCCTATGTTAGAAAGTTAGTGCAAGTCGGTCGCGGCATTTATTTCTTATTAATAATGGCTAGCAGTAGACAGGACCAGGCTACATTGGTACACAAGGTTACACGGTTATTATCCAATATAACTTGCTCAGTACATCGTAGCAGCCGTGGCAAGCGACAAGCTACAAGCACAATGTTTTCCCGCTGGTATGGCATTATTACAAAATAAACTATTCTATCCTTATCTGTACACGGATTAATTACTAGACTACCTCACATTCCTCGATCAGTGTATATTCCTAGATATTGTACTTTCCGGCATACTTCAGGCCACTAGACCTACCCTTCATTTTGTTAGATTGCATAGAGATTATCTAACCGTTAAATTCACGTACAACATGCAATATAATTGTCATGACATATTTGGAAAAATGTTGATAAACGGAAATGGGAACAAAGACTATTCTTGGTTTTGGAAAGAATAGTTTTGATCTTTGGAGTAAATTTGACAAAATTGGCTCTTCAGATATTGCTGAATGTTTTTAATACCTATCGGAAGCTTTATTTTTAAAGTGTTTACCAAATTGTACGATACAAAAATTATTTCTATGTGATGTGTTATTGTTACTTTCCGGAAAGTCGATTCCATCACGCCAGCGAGACACGCCATCTATATTGCCACTAGATAGAATAATCGACGATAGATAAAGAAAAAAAATCAAGTACTTCTTCAATTATCATTTTTTATTGTTAATTTCTTGAAAATTAAAAACCGCTATCAGAGCAGGGAAAATTGCATTTTATATAGAATTTTACGGGTCTTCAGAAAATCGTGACGGAAAAATGAGGTGCCAGTAGTTAATTAAAAGTTTTTAAAAATTGTTTTAATATATTTGCTCTAAACAGCCCCCGAATGCATTTAAATTGTTAATCGAAGATCAAAATTTTCTAAATGATACAAGATACATCGTGCAATGTCCAAATTACCTCGAAAGTTTGTCAGTGATGTAGGCTACTGCATTGATAATATACACTAATGAAAGGGTTGCATTAATGTCTAAACATGTAAATTCATAATTTATTAACTAAATACTCGGAAAATATTCTTCAGCATTTCAAATATTCTAATACCTTGTTTTCATCTTTTTAAATCAATTGTATTTCAGATTTTCATTACGTTATGAAATATATAATGTTTGTGTACAATTTATTTTTATATTTTGTGTTCTAGCGGTCGTGTTTTTTATTTTATTTTTTTAAGTAATTTTTTTTTATTTTGTCATTTTTAGTGACAAATCCATTAAAAAACTAGCAATTTTTTGGTCAATGGTGATGTAACCATTTTTAGTATAAAATAGCTAGATTAAAATCGGCTGAGCTGTTAAGAAATCATGGTGTAATATACATGCATATGTATCAATTACCTATATATACATACAACTAATTTACCCACATTTTACCCCATATTTGGTAATTTGAGAGAAAGTTATGTAGCCTATGACAATTCTGGTGAAGTGAGGAATCCAACGACCTAAAATAGATTAAAACCGGATGAGCCGTTAAGAAGTTATGATGGAACAAACAATAAACAAACAAACATACATACATACATACTTACTTACCCAGACACTAAAAACATAATACTCCTTTTTTTGGCAGAAGTGTAATAAATAAAAATAACAATTTCCTTTTTATTTGGAAGTGTTAGTTTCTATAAGACTAACACAAGTGAACCCACAATAATTCTTATTCAAATATCCCATATATATTTTTTGTTAGTATGAATTTCTTTCAGTTACAAAACAATTAAATTTGACCAGAATCATTCAGACATTTTTTCTATACTGGGCCTACACAGAAGTCACTTAGTATTAAAAAAACCCAACCTTGCACTAACTGAATATTACCTAAAGCCTATACGCCATCTGTTATTAGATCAGCTGATATGATTCCATAGTTGTCTAACATTCAATTAGACATCATCTGTCACTGTCCAGTCCGAGTGGGCGGACGTTAAGAATTGAATTACAGTATGTTAGTCAGAATGTCTTAAACGGATGCGCAATGTAGGTGCATGTACTAAACAATTTAAAAACATATGTAGTTTATGGACTCTTACTGTATTTTACGGACTATAAGACACACCTTAATTTTTAAGCAATTAAAAAAAACTTTTTAACTATTTTTATTGTTAGATTGCAAAGCAGATTCAAAAAATATCTTAGTTTATTTTTATTTGTTTCCATTACGAAATTAGCTAGTATATGTTATTACTAGGGTTGTCCGTAAAATAAGGTTCCTAATAATTTTTCACAATTAAAAACATGTTTATTTGCATTGAATAATACATTTTTGGAAAGCTTACACTTTTTTCTATTTTTCGACATAATCCCGTTGAGATAGATGCATTTTTGCATACGGTGAACCATCTTTTGTATGACTGAATCGAAAAACTCTCCCGCCGCGCCTCGAAGGAAGTTTCAAACTTCTTCTTTCAGCTCCTCTCTGGTACTGAAATGCGTCCCACCTACGTGTTTATTCAAATTAGGGAAGAGATGGTAGTCACTTGGGGCTAAATACGGGTTGTAGGGGTATGTGTGACAGTATCCCATCCAAATTGGTCGATGAGATCGGTTGTTACACGGGCGATGTGTGGACGAGCGTTGCCTTGATGGAAACAAACTCCCTTCGTGAGTATCTCTCCCTTTGTTTTGAATCGCGCGGCGAAGGTTCTTTAATGTTTCACAATAACGATCAGCATTGATTGTTATGCCGGTGTCCATGAATTCGCACAACTATAACCCCATCCTGTCCCAAAACACGCTCGCCATGACTTTGCCGGCAGTGTTTGTTTGAACTTCCGCGTCTTCGGCGACTCTGGATGTTTCCAATGACGTGATTGTTCTTTCGTTTCCGATATCGTATAGTGTACCCAGGTATCGTCCCCAGTGACAATGCAGTCCAAGAATTTCTTGCCATCGGTTTCGTAGGCCTGAAGAAATTTGCGGGCCGCATCAATCCGTGCCGTTTGTGGTCTGCTTGGGATACATTTTGCACAAACCTTGCTATACCCTAAATGGTCTGTCAAAATATTATCAATGCAGATCTTGCTGACATCAGGCATCATCTCGGAGAGCTCCCGAACAGTCACCCTTCGATCGTTCAGCATTGCTTCTTCCACTTTCGCAATAGTTTCGTCCGAAACAGATGGCCGTCCGGAACGCTGTTCATCATGGACGTCCGTCTTTGAATTCTCTGCACCATTTGCGCACGTGTTGTATGCTCATACATTTTTCTCCGCAGACTTCATATAGTTGGATATGAATGTCCACCAGCGCAGTTTTTTGCACACAAAAAACGAATCACAGAGCGTAATTCGCATCTGGGATTAAGAGTAGAGGATCCAAGCTGCAAGCCAAGGTCACCGGATCCCGCGTAACAACGTTAGCAGCGACTATAGCGCCTTGGGAATCTTACTTTACGGACAACCCTCGTACATGGAAATTTGGATAAATATACTTTCATCATTGGACTAACAAGAAACAGAAGCTCTTTTAGTATTAACATATTTTGTTATAAAATATATGAATATTAACTGTCATGTTATTTTACTAATATGTCACACATTTGAGAATCTAAATTTTGAAACTATTTGTTGCAGTTGTGCATGTACATAATAAAACCATAATAAATTATTAATTTCGTTCGCTTGTTATAGGCACAGAGAAGAAAAAGCTTGTACAGTGTAATAAGCAGGCAGGATCAGGCAAAAAAAGGAAAAGTTATAAAATTCGGCTGGTTGGAAGGCGTTTATGTGAGTATCTTTAGTTTTTTAGTGTTTATGTGAGTATCTGGTTTTCATAATAACCAGAATAGTTCAAATAATTATCACTGTCCATAATTTTAAAATTTATCTTTCAGTTTTAGTAACTACCAAAATTGCAATCATTCATCTGCCATGGCCCTGCACAATTGTAAAAATTATTTACAGTAATCATTCTGTAAAAATAGATTTTGCTAACGTTCTTCATATCAGAAATTAGTAAATAAATTCTAATATTGAGGGACTACAAAGTGGTTAAATACCACTTATTTGTAAATTCGCTTGTTGGTTTAAAATATACAATAAAAACTAAAGGGGCAGACAAAAGTAACTCAAATTTTCTGTTACTGCTCAGTTCATTGAGCATTAGTAGTACTAAGCGTGGCATCTGTACTCTATTTGTAAAAAATAAATTGTTTCTTCAGTTACCATTGTCATGAAAATCATTGTGCTTTTGTTACCAGTCATTTTAAATATGCTGATTCTGTCATGGAAATGTAGGCAATTATTCCTTATGCACTTTAACATGTGTACACAATATGTGGTACCAAATAAGAAAACAAAAGAATGCCAAATCTTAGAGATATTGAAGAACAACTACTAAAAAATATCCAAACTTATAAATACCTTTATTTATACCATCTCCACAATTCTGGAAATGACTAGGCAAGTGATAATAAACTTCAGTGTTAAGTAGCAAACCTGTTTAGATAGAGATGGTCAGCAGTATGAATGACACAAGTTTCAAAAATTATTCATTAGTTTTTACAGATAATAGACATGACAAAATAGAAACATTTCCTTTAAATTACATAATTAGATTTTTTAAATACTCTGTAGCTAATCATTATATTTTTTTAAAAGAATAATAATGTATTGATTTCAGATGAGATGCCTCTTAAATATTTGGGGTGTAATGTTGTTCCTTCGCCTTTCTTGGGTCGTTGGTCAAGGTGGCATTGGTGAGTTTTTTTAATTTAACATATTTTGAAAGATAGAATTATTGTGCTGGTTATCAGCAAAATATTATGCTGATATTTTGAAAGTTAAAAAAATAATGTTATTTAAAAATATATGTTCTTTGTGAAAAGTTTGTTGAGGTATTAAATTCAACATTTAAAAAATAAATACAAACATTCAGTTATACAAAAGAAAGAAAAAACATTTTGAGTTCTATTAAACAGGTCAGTTTTATAATTTCTAAAAACTGCCTAAAACCCTTTTTTTGTTTTCAGCAGATTTTACTAATTTGTATCTTTTTGAATATTGTAACTTTCTCTGTGGAATTTGTTTTACACTTAAATAAATTATTCTTATGAATATGTTATTCTTGAAAGGCTTATATTTTGTGTATTCATGTTGCGTAATATAAAAGCTCACAAGCAGTTTAATTTTAGGAATGGCAATTGCTGTCATTTGTCTGGCAAATGTGGTCACCTTAGCGACCACATTGTCCATGTCTGCGGTCAGTACAAACGGGTTGATTGAAGCAGGTAATCTTTGCATGGTGAAAGCACAGACACAGCATAGCATGATAAATACATAGCTAGTTGCATGATGGTTATAGCTAAAGTAGAACATTTTTGGGTAACATGTCCAGTAGTTATGAAATTAAGTAAGTCTTGTCTCATCTATTAACGAACTGTAACTAAAATTATATTATTTAAAATACAGGGTGATACAGGGTGTATCACAAAGAATGTGACAAAGTTTCAGGACATGTTCTATTAGTTAAAACAAAGAAAAAAGTTTATATAAATATGGGTTCGAAAACAGTTTGTTAACGAGTCATCACTGGTGAAATATTTCGTCCTGATTTTTACTCCTCCATTTAAACTAAGCCATACTTAATGCCTTAGAACATAAATTAAAGTAAAATATGGTGGTTTTATGTGGTTTTTGAGCTGAAAATGAATAAAGTAGGCTCACCCATAAAATAGGTTACCTGTAATAGTTAAAATGATTAATAAACACAATAAATTTTCAAATAAAACTTAAAGGAAAATCTAATTCTGAATAAAATGGTATGAGTAAAGTCTATATAAAAAAACAATTGTAAGCATTTTAAATCTCATTACAAGTAAAATATGCTAAATTGAAGTAAACTAGGTACTAAACAAAACATAGTTATCACTTATTAGAACAAAGGAATTTTAAATACATATAACCATGATTAATCATTACCTTAATGATTAACGATTAATTTCTCATGATCTAATCATTATGTTATACTGTAAAAAGTTTAACATATTAAAAAACATATTTTTCTTCGAAAAAAAAAACTTTATTAATAGATATGCTAAAAATAAACAGAAAATTTCCAAACTGAAATGTTAGGCAAGGCAAGAGATAAGGACAAAAATAACTAACATTGTTTATGTAGTATGTATTTATTCAACAAGATAAAATGAAATACAAACATTAATTTATCATATGAAAAGTTACTGCCAGTAAATGTTTGAGATATATTCCAACAAAATATAATACTTATGAACATTTAATGAATTTGTAAAATTGTCTTGCAAATTTGAGTACAGAGCACTTAAAAATATGAAATAAAAGTAATGAGTTTCTCTTAAGTCCAGTAAGTCATTTAAATCAGACTAAATTTTCTTTGGGAAACTTATATTGTTGTGATAGTACAGCACTGTTTAGTATTGCACAGGAAAATTACAAACACCAACAAGCAGTGGTGTAAATGAG
Source organism: Callitettix versicolor (assembly GCA_022606455.1). Lineage (NCBI taxonomy): Eukaryota > Metazoa > Arthropoda > Insecta > Hemiptera > Cercopidae > Callitettix > Callitettix versicolor. The sequence goes on along the minus strand of CM040190.1, from coordinate 40,732,892 downwards.
GTGGACTACACCCCTCCAAATAAATTTTTGTGCACTTTGTACTTTTCATTTAAAAAAATACAAAATTTTAACTGAAAGCTATGATTTTAACTTTCCCCTTTTTTATGATACTGATACAAAAACATCTGAAGTTTATCAATTGGTTGTCAGAAAGAGTAATATTGAATTTTGTAATAAAAGAAAGAAAAATCAGGCCATGCTGTAGTTTTACTGGCGTGATAGAAGCGAATTTACTCTTCAATCTCATATTGTTTTGAACATTTGATTTCACCATCGTAATCAGCACTAAAACCTGTTTTAATTTCAGTTTCAATTAAAATTATTTCAACACTAATTGAAATGGTGAAATATGAATCTTAAGGGAGTATGGATAAAAAAATTATAATTTTCTTAATGATTTGAAATGGTTATTGTTCTGAAACAGTTGAACAAATTTTGTGGTAAACTGGTTCAATCTATTACCAAAATCAATTTGTGCCAAATTAGAATCAAATTGGAACAAAATTGTTAACACTAGAATGCTAACATACTCATATATTTTTATAAAATTTTTACGACATTTTAAAAAAGACAGACTTCAAGGTCCTGTGACTGGGTTTTATTATGATGGCAACTATAATAGCTGCCTATGAGGAATACAATGGTATTGGCCTCATACCATTACATTCAGAGAATCTTCTGAATGTATCCAATTGTTAAATTGGAAAATGTAATTGTTAAATTGAATGTAATAATTGTTAAATTCAATTAATGTTAATTGAAATTAAAATATTGGATTGTACACTTTATAACATTTTGTTTTATTTATTCAGTGGCAATTTCCTAAAGCAAAAAATGACTGGTTTCTTGTTAAATATATTATGTAGTTATATTCTTTTCAGGTTTTGTTGTGATCATACATTAAACAAGTACTTTTCTTTTAAAAACTAATAATTTGAAAACCAAAACATCCTTTCAAAAGGTGTTCATATTTGCAATTACTAATATGAACAAGGTTGTCTTATTATCAGTACAAAATGGTAGCACTGTATTTCCACTAGATATAACAAAATGCTAAGAAAATTCCATCTGAACTAGGCCAACAAAAACTTATATGATATGTCGTATATTTTAATGAGATAAAAACTAAATATATTTGTTTGTCAAGATTTATTATTATACCTGGTCTATTTTGCTACAAAATTTAATATTAGAGAAAAACTGTAAATTTTTTTGTCAAATAACTAATTTATATTTGAAGTAAGGAATACACCAATCCAACTGACTTGCGATTTTAAAACCAAAAACCAAGAAACAATTAAAAATGTTTTACTTGTTATGAAGTTAATAATTGGTAGACCTCTATAATTAGTTCCAAGTCTTTGTATTGTTGCATTAATTCAAAACTTTTCATCATCTTTGACAAATCAAAGTAACCATTTTCTTTAGACAGCTGCTATACTTTTATTATTATGTTGACACTGTCAATTAAGAAATAATTGAAAAATGTAATAAAGAAATAGGTTTAGGGGTATATAGAGACTACATAATTATTAATCAAACCAATTATTTTGAAATTTGTAGTTTTTACTTTAAAGGAATTTAACACCAAAGCAAAGGGAAAAAATAGCACTGATAAAGTTATCAAAACTACTTTGTTAGTGTTAAACACTTTATTGTAGACTTACAATGTTTTGTTTTGCACTGTTACTATTAAGACAAAGTTTTACTAAGGATTTGTTTTAAAACATACCGATTTTCAATAATAATAAAATACTTAAAACTATTAATTGTTTTTGAATAACAAACATTTTAGTAAGTTATAATCAAATATGTTAACAATCGTTTTCTTTCTGCTGTTCCTATGTTTACTTCTTCCACTCTCACTACAGTGTTTGAAGAAGTTGGAATCCTTTACATCAACTGCTCACTCTCTTAAACCATCAAAAACATCTTTTTCAGTCTCTTTAACCTTCTTTGCATCATTCTTCTCTCTCTCTCTCTCTCTCTCTCTCTCTTCCGGATTTAAAATCTAAATAATTCTACCATTTTCTATTTAATGCTGTAATAATATTTTATGTTATTAACATTCAGGAAAATTACATTTACCATTTTTTAAAAATTTAGCCTATAACTACTTTTACATTTAATTTTTTTTAAGGTGAAAAACACATTGAGGCTATTATTGCCTCCCTAAATGTAAGTGTGAGTGTGAATTGTTAGTAGTAAGTGTAAGTGTGTCTTAGACTAGGGTACCGCGAGGGACGTCTAAATCCCTCAATAGGTGCAGCTAGTCTGCACTCCCCCTGCGGGGCTTTTATATTCAATAGACTACTCTAGTTTATATTATACATTGCATGTTTTCTGGCATGTGTGCATGTTCTTTAATTAACTCTTGCAGCTCAAGGATTGTCAGTCGTAGTGATCGCCAACTTCGTCACTGTTATCACTGGTATATCAATGTCTGCAGTCAGCACAAATGGCCAAATCAAAGCAGGTAAGTAGTTGTAGCGTATCAGCTTCTTTTGTAGTTGTCTAAATAAATAGCTAAACATGTCACAAAATAAAATGTACCTCACATTTATACCTTGTTTGTTGTAGGTAAGAGAAAACTGTGATTTTTCAGTTAAACAATTTTTATTTTTTTGTACAATTTTATTTTGTACATGTTTTTAAGGTTTAATGAATTTTTATTTGTTAATTACTAATGGCACTAAATAATTGCAAATGTAAACACTTTATTATTTTTTAATAAGAACTCGATAATAATAATTTTTTTAAAACGTATAGCATATATTTAAATTACACAACCTTGTTTGGTTTTGCAAATTAACTTTAACCTTTCATTTTAACTAGCAAAAGGTCTATGCAATTTTCTAGCAATATTTTCTTTAAATTGCAATGATTTAAATAATACAGTTCAAATGTTTTACAAAAGAATTATTGCTTGCTTAAAAGATGATTCAATACATTTTCACTTCTATAATTATAAAATTAATACTTAACATTAAACATTTAATATTTTTGTAAAATTATAAGAAAACATATTATGACATATTAACTATTTCAGGTGGGATCTACTATATGATATCACGTTCCCTGGGACCTGAGTTTGGTGGAGCTATTGGTCTCATGTTTACTTTGGCCAACTCAATAGCGGTATCGATGTATATTGTAGGCTTTTGCGAATCAGTGCAAGATGTTATGAGGTCGTTTGGTGTTTCTATTATTGACAATGGTGTGAATGATGTACGACTCATAGGAATAATGACACTGATATGTATTCTGGTATTGGCGTTTGTTGGTATGGACTGGGTAACTAGGGTAAGCAAATTTTATAGATGTTGTTGAATTAGATTTAAAATTTTGTTTGTTAAATTCGATGTATTCTCACAAAACTGTTTTTACATCCATTTTCAAGTGTGCTAACTCTAAAATAAAGTGGATGTTGTAATAAATTTATTTTTATTTATCAATACTATTGTTGTTTTATGGGAGAAAAAGTAGAAGGTTAATGCATTTTATTTTTAGAATTCAATTTATATTTAAAAAAATATTAAAATTATTATTAAAAATTTTGTAAAAAAGAAGTATTTGACATAACATGACAACTGCTGCAGTATTATGTACATATGAAAGGTACAATATATTATAATTTGGAAAAAAATAGTACAAAATCTAGGTTCTTTAAGTGTACACCTCAACCTTGGACAATCTTATTGGTTGTCAATCTTATTGGAGAACCATTTAAAATCTAGCCTGAAGATTGCAGACTAAATCTTTATAATAACTTAGATAACATATAACTTTATATTGGTTGTAGTTGAACTTGAAAGAAACATTTGAGATTTAGCCTGAAGTTTGCAGACTAACTCTTCATAATGACTTAGATAATTTATAACTTTATATTGGTTTTGGTTGAACTCGAGAGAACCACTTAAGATCTAGCCTCAATTGTCACATATTGCTTTATTTTATACACAAATAGTTGCAAATGTCCAAATGAACTGTAATATTAACATAAATATTCCATTAATAATATTTTCAAACCAGAGAATAACCTAACCTAATCTAATCTAGGATGTGGATTAGTGCCTACAATATTTAACCAGACAGTCATTTTGTTTGTTTCTAACATGAGTTATTACTTATTATTCACATATTGCAGCTGTGATCCTTTTGTTTTAGACACAGATGTTCTTATTGGTGGTACTGCTTGCCTCACAAGTTGATTTCGTCATCGGAACTATTCTCGGACCAAAAAACAATGCTGAAGTATCCAAAGGGTTTGTTGGTTATAATTGTAAGTATATAATTTTAATTTTGTAATATAGAAAAGAATTTAAGGTATCACTTCAATATTATAAATGATAATATAACTGCTTATATTTGTGTAGGGTTAGATTAACTGTATCCTGGAATTTGCTTTTATAATTAATAAGTGATAGAAAATTTAACGTTACTTAAAAACAGTGTGAATGTTTCTTGAATGGACACAATTTATTACAGAATGCAAAGCGAGTTGTTATTGACTGCAGGACACTTAAAGAAAGTATTTACGCATTAAACGTAAGTTTTGGGAATTATAAATCTCTAATGTCAGACTATGGCATGACTTCATTACATTAAAATATGAATATAAAACAAACTACAAAAACTGGAGTTCTGTTTCAGTAGAATTATTCAAGGTGAACTGGTATTCTGACTACAGAATTTTTGAAGGTGTCCAGCATGATTTCTTCTCTGTATTTTCCGTATTCTTCCCTGCAGTGACTGGCATAGTTGCAGGTGCTAACTTATCAGGAGATCTGAAAGTAAGTTGTTTATATGAACCAGTATAAAATCCATTCTCTGTGTAAATTTTCCACAATTTTTGTACAATATTTATCAAAAAAAGTACAATTAATGTTTTCTAATCAATAAAATTTATAACTATTCCCCTATTTTATCTTCAACATGAATTACATTGTTTTCGAACCAATTTTAAATTGCCTTATGTTACATTTATTTTGAAGCAAAAGTATAATTACATTTTCATAAAATGTAAAGACAAAATTATAATTAATTACCACAAAATAGTAACTAAATAATATTTGGCAACCATCATTAAAAGAAAAAAAAACAAAACAAAAATATTGAAACAGTATGCAGTGTATAGCCTACATTTACTTTTAAAATTTAAAACCCAAATATCTTCTAGCAAATGGACATTCTGTTACAAACAATTCTTTCCACTTCTATTCACATAAACAATATGGTATCATTTAATTTTCTAGGATCCAAGCAGTGCCATACCAAAAGGAACATTGTTAGCCATACTCACTACATTCATATCATATTTTATGTATGCCTTCATGATGGGTGGTTGTTTATTGAGGGATGCTGTTGGTAACGTCACTATTGTCGATAAAGCTGATGGCAACTGGCATGATCCGGATTTGTGGCAGAGTTTGGCTCAATGCAATGGGACATGTAGGTACGGATTGCAGAATGATAACCAGGTGTGTATGTTCTAAAGTCTGAATTTGTTTTCATATATGTAACATTTGTTTTCATATATATGTCTTTTGTGAAGTTATGTATTTTCCATACTTTTTATAAAAAAGGTAATGCCACTGATTCAATACATACAAGTGTATTTATTGACTAACTTTACAATTTATATTTTTATTTAAATTTATTGTAATGTATATAAATCATATTTTTTTCTATGAATCCTACATGACTTTATACTGTCCGTTAATATAATATTATTTAGTGTTTCTGCTCTTTAAAGCCAAATAATACAAAAAAATATCATATACCTTGTACAATGACAGCATGTATTATAATGTCTCAAGTATTTATTTCAGATTATATGGTGTAGAAATAAGAGTACAGTATTAAAAAATAAAGAGTTAAAAGAGATGGACCAAGTGGGGAACGTGAAAATCATAGACAGACTGAGAGTGGCGAAGTCAGTTATTGATGGGAGGGAAAATACAGCTTAGTTTATAATTATTTTAATTTAATTTGTCTTTCAGGCTATGGAGTTAGCCTCGCTGTGGGGTCCTTTGGTGTATGGTGGTTGCTTTGCTGCTGCTCTGTCATCAGCCATTGCAAGTTTGGTCGGAGCTCCTCGTGTACTTCAGGTAGCCTATTAACCATAATCTTAATAATATAAATCTGAAAGTTTGTGTGTTTGTTATTTAATCATGCATTAGCTACTGGACCAATGAAATTAGGTATGAACATGGTGGTACTTGAGATGAATGTAGTCCTATCACTGTTTTAAAAAACGCAATTATATTACTTACCCAGTCTAAGTTAATTATTTTATTTTAATGACATTTAGTAAGTGTACAACAGTGATGTTTTTAGATTTTTTAATTTTTTTTGGCAAAAACCAAGAGGGTTATTATATAAGAGGGTTTGCAGGTGTGAATAATAATTATTTAAATTATTTTAAGCATTGCAGGTAGCAGGGGTGCACTTGGAAAAGCTTTGTGTTTCCCATGGCCAGCTATATGTAGCATTTTAGGTGTGTCCAATGCCCAGAATTTGATGTATTAGCGCCAAATGGAAGGACATACAACATAGTATATAAAGCAATGTCCTAAAATAATGCTCTATTCTGTACCCATGATTGCAAGGCCAAGGACAAGCATAATTAACAAGGGATGTTAATTAACCGTAGGTAAAATTGAAGATGGACTGGGATTTTCAATTTTTAGCAAGACAGAACCTATAACTCTACTGACACAAGCTCATACACTTATTCCTGATTTATATTGTTTAGTTTGTTTTTTTCTTTTGCATCTATTTAACCTCTACCTGTATTGACCAACAATCAAACAAGTTAATTGTTAATTGTTAATTAAGAAAGTTAATTGTTCTTATGTTAATTTTTTCTGTAATGACTGACAACCTCAACTGATTGACAAAATCTACATGCAGTGAAGCCACGGCCAAAAGCTATTATAATATAAATTATAAATTAGATTATATTATAGATTAGTATGTGTTCACAGTAAGCTAGAAAACTATGAAGTTTGAAAAAATGAGCAAACTGTATCATATAAATCTTTTTTGTAGTCTCTATAAATATTTCCAACATATATTAAATACATTAGTGTTGTCAGTACACTTCTAACAAAATTATATTTACTGTAATCACTCAAATAGTATTTCTATTGTTACCAATTTTTAAAAAAATCTTTAATTTTTGATCATTTTCAGGCTTTGGCTAAAGACAAACTGTACCCAAACATAGAATTTTTTTCTAAAGGCTATGGTGCAAATAATGACCCTGTGCGAGGCTACCTTTTAGTATTTTTCATTGCTTTTGGATGTATACTTATTGGTAAGTATATTGCACAAGTTTTTCATAAATTTTACAGTAAATAAAATATTATTTGTATGAAAAATATTAAAAATGTGACTACTAAAAATGATTTTCAAAAGAATTTTTAAAGTTTTTCATATGTTAACATTTATAATATACTCCAGTTAGATTAATAAAAACATGGTCTTGAAATAACTCTAAATTTAAAAAGGTATCACCAATAAAGACTACCAATGGTTATAGAATTGGAGTCATTTAAATATTTTCAGGCTAATGCATAAATCTGGCCTAGTTAGACGTTTAACAAATAAAAATTTCCATTATCAAAACTTAGTTCTTTTTAAACATTAAAATTATCTTTGTATCAAATTTCTAACCAAGTTTGTTGTGTCGCAGCTCAGCTGAACGCTATAGCTCCATTGTTGTCAAATTTCTTCCTCGCAGCATATGCTCTCATCAACTTCTCTGTGTTCCATGCTTCCATATCAAAGTGTCCTGGATGGCGGCCAGCTTTTAAAGTATGAAATGTTTAAGTATAAGAATTCTTAAGACAAATACTTAGTTTTATCTACTGTTGTACTTACCTCTACTTAAAAAAATAAAATGTTTCTCTGAACAAAGTGAGCAAGAAACTATATTTTACAAATTTTCATAACATCTCTACATTTTATATTAGATATCTGTTTTAAGTCATTATCTACAGATATGGGAGAGTAGAACAAGACATATTGCTATTCTCATGTTTTCTTAACATACTGTAGAATAAATAAAATACCTTTAAATATCTTAATTCTTTGTATGAACAATAATGTTAATAAAAAATTATTTTATTGATAATTTAGGACAAATTCAACAGCTTGCAAATTTTGCCATTGTGGCATTTATAACTTAAAATTAATGTAAATTATTTACTTCTATCACATCAGCTATATGTGTACCACAGTTATTTATGTCAAAACAATAATTATTCAGAACATTTGAAATATTTTCAGTATTACAACGCTTGGGTAAGTCTACTAGGAACATTATTGTGCATCGGAACTATGTTCCTTATCTCCTGGTGGACTGCTCTTGTTACGTTCTTTGTGGTTGTGACTTTGTATCTTTACGTTTCTTATCGTAAACCAGGTAAGTACAATTTCTGTTGCAGTGGTTTTAAATAGTGTATAGTGTTAATTAGTAGACAAAACTTTGTTTTTGCATTATTTATCTAGTTTTAGTGTATAATATTGTCCTGAAATGAAATATGCTGAAATATTTGTTATAATTCGATTAAAATTATATAATTTTATGAAAGATATTAACTGATTACGTATAAAAAAAATATCCACATAGAAATGAAGTTAGAAGATTCAGATGCTTTGAAATATCTGTTAGTATAAACAGCAACACAAAATACTTCAAAACTATGTTTTAAGTAAACTTTTGTGCTTTTATATTTACATTAACACACTAAGAAGAATACAGTATATTGGTAAATAATATCAGTGATGGGAATGAGTGACTGTATGTCAGCTCTTTGTGTTTTGCTCACTTACATGTGTCACACAGAATGAGTCGTTTAAATGAGTCACTATACACCAATACTTTTCATTGGTGACTACATTTCTGGTCCGTACAATTTTTGTAAGTATGTTCAATTTTTCTACATTAAAAAGTTTAACTTAAAAAATTACTTTACAAACAAAGCAAATAACAGTTCAAGGATGCAGTAACACATGCATATTTTATACATTTTTGCCACTACCATTATAACATGAACAGTCAATGACAGTTAGTCTGCGCAGAATGAACAAATCATCAACATGATGTAGATGTGTTTGCCTGTATTGTATACTGTAGTATGTGTTAAGAGGAATACATAACTCTATTATGATCATACGCATTCGAATCATGCGCATTAGAATCATAAGCATGAGCATTCGCTATGTGGTGAATGCTACAAATGTGTAGCTATGCAGTGATGCTCTCAGATTGCTCCTGTACACAATAGAGTTATTGTTGCAAAGAATCAGTTTTGCTTCACACAGTAAAAAGAATGACTTTGCAGTTATACTTGTACATAAGCACACCACTACTATAGAGTACGTTTAAAAAAATCACATGTTACAGTATTTCCTGAAAACCAGTACATCTAAGTTATAGTATGGCAAATAACTATAAGTTAAACTCATGAAAAAATTACAATTTTAAAAAGTATTATTTTAACAATCACTTTATTTAGACCATCAATAATTTCCTGCATGATAAACTTATTTCACTTTGTAGAGGTCAATTGGGGATCATCCACGCAAGCCCAGTCATACAATTTTGCTCTCCGTTCCGCTCTGGAGCTTAACAGGATCGCAGACCATGTAAAGAACTACAGGCCGCAGTTGCTGCTGTTGTCAGGAATGCCGAGTACACGTCCTCCGTTAATAGATTTTGCTAACCTAATCACAAAGGGGAATTCTCTAATGATCTGTGGACACGTAATGAAAGTGAGTTATTGTTTGATATTAAAGAATAGATACTTTATGCAGTAATATTATTCTGCATTGAAAACAAGACAGGAAGAAGACGTTTAAAGGTTATGTGAGCCTGGTTATGTAACATTGGTTTGTTGGTTTAATATGATGAGATATAATACTGAAGAATGTTGTTTGATGAATTTTTTGTTTGTATTATTGCATTCAAATGTGTGTGTGTGTGTGGCATTACAGTCAAAACTGTTGAACCATTTTTACTTCAATTTATTACTTTAAAAAAAACTGTTTCACTTTGTTAAACTTTAAATATTATGAGCAAGAAATATCGATTTTCTTAAATCTCATCTTAATATCTCTTAAAAATGATTTTTCTTTTAAGGATTTGTAATTTTTCTGCCTTTTATATTTTATTTCAAACGAAATGATAAAATATGATATGTAAAATTGAATAAATACTAAACTACTCCGCAGGGCACACACTCTCAACGTGTACACGAAGCATTGGCACAGAAAGCTGTGCGTTGGTTGGACCAGCATCGTATTAAAGCATTCATGAGCATTGCTGAAGAAGGCACGGGCAGTTTTGAGACGGCCGCACAGGCTTTGATGCAAATTGCTGGGCTAGGAAAACTTAAACCTAACACTGTTTTACTTGGGTACAAGGCAGATTGGCAGACTTGTCCACGTGAGGAGTTGGATCAGTATTTCAATCTAATACAGTTAGTGTTTTGCAACTATTGTACATTTTACTATAATTATAGTCTAATCGTTGATATATTTGATGAATATGAAATGTCCATATCAAGTGGTGCAAATGCAGTCAAGTCACATACATTACTCTGTACACTATTCAATATGAGTCTAAGATTATTGATGGCCACATACTGTGAGTCACAGTCATGATAAGTTCTTCACAGCAAGAAACATTCTGGCAATAGGCACTTGTCACTATCTTTAGAATGTTATAGTGAAATGCTACAATGAAGAATCAAGAACATGCTAATATTTCAGCATTTTTTAATATCAAAATTACTTTCAGTTATTATTTTTTTTTTCTATTTTACCTGATTTATTTTGCTTAACTTTGCTTACTTTATGCTTGTAAGATTAATGAGGATGAGGGATTTGTGTTAATGGAAAGGGTAAGCTTACAACAGTTACAACAGTCTCCAACCTACGACCATGAGGTGGGCAAGTTTAGACTCTCAGCAGACTGACTACCAAACCCTACTTTTACTTTTAAGTTTTCAACACACACACACACACACACACACACATATGTCTTATCTCTATATGTTCAGATATATAGTGACAGTCTAAGGATTTTCAACTTTACAAAAATAACCACAAACTGTGTGTAAAAATTACCTAATTATGTTTATTATGTTGGCAGCACTGCTTTGGACAGCTACCTTGCTGTGGGTATACTAAGACTTCGTCATGGCCTAGACTATTCGGCGTCTATACAGGATAAAGATGTTGTGATGATCTCATCACTGGATAAGAAGGACAGGGAAGACAAGATGAGACGCAACCAGTCTGGTGCGCAACTATCAGCTCTAGGTGGTGGTGCTTTGCTTCTTGCTTGTGTAGCTTAGTCACTAAATGCTGTGCAGTAAATCCTGAGTGATTTAATTTCAAGTGTATCTCTGCTTTCCATTCCTTTAGTTTATTTAGTTTTTAGGTTATCTGTGCATATATATGAACACTGTATATATGTTATACAATGTTGGTATAAGATAGAAAATATTTAAGTTGGTATAAAGATCGTGAAAGAAAGAAATTTTTGGAGTAACAATTTGGCGCAAGGATAAAGCATAATGGAGTACAAGAAGGCTGGGTTTAAACCACAAAAATGTTTAAATTAATTTTATTGTTACTATCTTTTTTTAACTTAAAATCATTTACTAACTATTCAGTTTTCTTTACTATAATATTTCAGTAAAATATATATATATATAAGTATTTTTTCAAGCAAAAGTTTGAAAATAATTAGATTTTTTCAAAACCATTATTTCTAACGAAGTTTAAAGTTTTGCTTACATACATAGGCTTACATGATTTAATATATGGTTACATAGTTATGTCCATGGTTTAATAGGCTCACATTAAATAGCTTAGAAATATTCTTACATTAATACTTACTCTAAATAGATTAGAACTAGAGGAAGGAATTATAAAATTACAGGCACTGCAATCGACAGACCTATTGTACAAATATAACTCTTTAATATTAGTTCATCAGACTGGTGCCTTTAGAAAGTTCCAACAATTTGCTGACTAGCTTATCCTGCTAAAGGTTCCTAGGGTCCTGGAAACCCTTAGCCTCCTATTAGCAAGAGCCTCACAATCATGACTTATGTGTCCTGCAGTTTCCTCCTCTTTACTGCATAATCGGCACATGGTTTCTCCATGGTACATACATATACCTTAGACTACAGTGCCCTGTGATGTGCCCAATGATTTTCCTGAGTTGTGCTCTGTCCAAGATGTCTGCTACCTTTCTGAGTCCTCTAAGTCCTTTTTTAAGAGGTATGGGAATGTCCATTAAGGTTATAATGTCTTAATAACTAGCAACTTGCCTGGTGTTGCTAGTTAATCCACCTATTGATAGCAAACCTGGCCAACAACAGAGAGATCCCTAAAGCTGGCTCAGATCTGATAAACTCAGATTACACAAAACGAGACTAACTGCATTTTGAAGAGAAAGCTTCACACTAAACAGCTGTCGGTCAATGGTGGTTGGCGCATGCGCACTTATTCCGTCGCAGCGTCACTCTCGTTATTTAATAGCCACACCTCATAGAGCTAGTTATGCACTGGCAGGCCAACCTTAATAAATAAGTACAGTTATTTCAGTTCATTTTACTTTTTGTCGATGTTACAAAAATCAAAATGCTAGGTTGGGTTAAAAATGCTTGATGTAAATCCACATTGCTTTAGAAATTTATAGTGTACAGTCATAGTATAAGTTGTGCTGTAATAATGAAACTTGTTGTGTACAATCATAGTATAAGTTGTGCTGTAATAATTAAACTTGTTGTGTACAATCATAGTATAAGTTGTGCTGTAATAATGAAACTTGTGTACAGTTATAATATAAGTTGTGCTGCAATAATGAAACTTGTAATTGTCTCACTGATGAGGAACAAAAACAATATTTTATTTTTATTAAAGTAAAGAAGTAAAAAAACCAAACACTTTTAATAATGACCACAAATTTATTTAGTGACCAATAGGAGTCTGGTTTCTTTATAACTGATGGTTTACTATACACTGTAAAGACACACAATTACTTTACAATTCCAGTAATACTACTGAAACATTGATATTTTTGTATAGAATCTGGTGTAAATGATGGAAAAATTAAAAAGTTACAATATTAACAATTACTGGAAAATCTTACTGCAGGTGTGAAACAGTACTAAAGTCGTGATTTCTCCTGATTCCAGACAGGATTGTCATAATTCGTTATATTTGACTTTTAATAAATTTAAAACCTGAAATTTTTAAATAATGGACTCACAATCTATCTAATTGTAGAGGAGCTGGATCATGGGACATCTAACATAGTGGAAACCAACGTGGATCCTACAGCAGAACCAGCTTCAGTGAAATTTGACGGACAAGTAGATGAACACAACATGAGTGCAAGGGATAACAAAGGCAGAGATGGGACAGAATTATATCTAAATCCTGCAGGAGAACCTCTGACACCACAGCTGCTGAATGAATTGACCCACTTCAGAAAGAAACAGGATAAAGGATACGTTGATGTGTGGTGGTTGTATGATGATGGAGGTGGGTTACATTATTTAGTACAAAGCAAGAGAAGTAAGCTTAAATATTTGTTATAGTAACTAAAATTGACCTTTTCATTGTTTATAAAAGCTAACAATGTTTTTCAATATTTAGGCCAAAACCTTTTGTACATTAAATCGATACGAATGCAAACAATTTTAATGCTAACTCCACCTATATAACGTTAGTGTTGCATAAAGGAATACAAAATGACAGTTGATGGATGGTTATGCTTTAGAACATCTATTATTTTTACTTTGAGGGCTCTCCACTTTCTAACAGCTGTCCTGTTTTCTTCTCCAAACATTCCTGTTTTTCCAGAATAAAATTAAACTAATGCTAACACAAATTAAATTAATTGTTTTTAAACTTTTATCAGTGTCCATATTTTCTTTCAATTTGTATACATTATGATAATAAAATATCACCTTTAAATTGATAAACTGTTCAGAGAGGTTAACATCATATTTCAAGTTGCTTTCAAAAGCAATTTGGTATTATGGCATTTTGCCTGCTTTTACGAAACATTGCTTTTACGCAGGTCTTACTTTGCTGATCCCGCACATTCTGAGTACAAGGTCACAGTTTGCTGACTGCAAATTGAGAATATTCTCACTGGCAAATCGCAAGAATCAACTGGACAGAGACCAGAGAAAGTGAGTTGTGAACAAATATGTTTAAACATTGCTTAGGTTACTACTATTTGTTAAACAAAATTTACAAAATAAATGCAGTAGTTTTTAATTATTTGTTAATATTTCTTTCAGTCTGGCCGCACTCTTGTCCAAATTCCGTATTGACTACAGTGATCTGATTGTCATCCCAGACATTGCCAAGAAAGCAAAAGATGAAACTAGGAAGGAATTTGAATCTTTTATCCAAAATTTTAGAGAAAAAGAGAACGTTGATCCAAAAGATGGTAAGTTGTTTAGAAATATTGAATATATTAGCAAATTTAAAGCTACAGTCAAACTTATTGTTTTGTGTTGTAAGGCAAAGTTGCACAATTTTTTATAAACTAAGTTATCTGTCAAATGATGGTGAAAATCAAAGGAAGTTATGTAATGTTTTTTGCCACAAAGTAAATCCATCCTATTTGTATAGCCTCATCTACTCATACTGTGTTTTACAGTGTTAATCACAGCAGATTATAACTTGTTTCACTCATTTCCTTTGTGTAAGTCAAAACTCAAAGCTGGTTTTGTTTATTTTATGTTTTGGCAAAATTAATTGGACCAAGGAGTAGAACTGTTAGGTTAATTGGGTATTTAATGTAGTCTGAAATATACAGAAACTCTTTTGATATAAAGATTCAGTTTTCAGAAATCTAAGATTTTCTACATGTCCTTTATTACTGGTAGGACGTTTCTAAATCTAGTAATCTTTTTTTATTTTTGATCCAGTACAAAGCGGAATTGATTCAAAGTCTGAATTACTTGTTTGAGCAAATAATTTTTTTAAACTACCATTATCCTGTGTCTTTTGATACTATAGGTCACTGTTATCTTGTAACAGAGCTTTGAAAAATTGTCTGATCATACTGTAGGCAAGCTTTATTCCTCTCACAACAGAACAGGGAGCTGAACAGAACAATTCACTACAAATTATGTTGAGCTATTTAACCTAATGACTAATGTAAAAGCCTGCTTTAACACTCAATATATTAAAAAGAAGTTACAGAATATATTAATGTATTGTAAAACTGTTTTTGTAGGGGAGGAAAATACAACAACAATTTTAAAATAAAGCCTCAAATTTATATTTACATAAACCCCATAATCTAACTAACATTTGCAACTGTACAAACAATAATGTAAGTTATCATTAACATAATTTCAATATACCACAAACAGGAAAACTGAAAAGTACACAAAATATACAAATAAACTGATTTCTTCCATTAATCAAATTTTGGCTGACAGAAAGTTTACTTTCCTCAAAAGACTTTATTTTTTTGTGAAACTCTAGAAGATGACAGCCTTGTTGTTGCAATGAATACAAGGCATATAAAAGGATTTTCTATTTATATTCGAGTTTATTTTAGTCCATAGTAGCTAGATTTAACCTTGCTACAACAGTCCTTGAACATTTAACAAGACATGCTTATATGAAGTTAATGCTTAAACAAAACCAGAACCAGAGATGATTCTAAGAACCAACATAATCTTTTGTCAAACCTACTCACAGATACAAACACATCTTTTACGCAATGCATTTATGTTACAGATACAGATTCTGCAGAAAGGAAATGTGTTTTAGAGTCTGAATTGTTGACCTTGAGTGAAAAGACCAACAGACACATGCGGTTACGAGAATTGTTGCTTCAGTACTCATTGCAGTCGACTTTTATTGTCATGTAAGTTTATAGTGTCTTAAAGGAGGTTTCTATTGGCATGAGTGTTGCCATCAAGAATAAGCCTACTTGCCTAATTAAGTACAAAACACAGACGAAAACACAAATTATGCACACTTGAATATGCACTAAGCTTAATAATGAATAATTAATGACTGTGAGATAGCATTTTAATGAATAATTAAATTACAGTTCATCTTATCAGTACATAATGTTAAAACAAAAATTACAAAAATAAGAAAGGAACAAACAAAAAGAAAGTCAGTGTTTTGAATTGTATGATTAAAATTTGATATTGTGTGTGTGTGTGTGTGTGTGTGTGTGTGTGTGTGTGTGTGTGTGTGTGTGTGTGTGTGTGTGTGTTTTAATTTTATTGAGTAAAAAGTGTATCTTATACTTAATAAAACAAGTATCTTACAAATAACTCATGATGATACTTAATTCAAACTGTTTATTATACATATTTTGGCAAAGAGATAAACATAATATACTTGTAATACTCGTTTGTTATTGAAAGCTGCCAAAACAAGTTTCCATCTGAAGGAACAGACTTGACATTTACTTTACTGTATGTGTAGGACTCTGCCGATGCCCCGCAAGGGTACAGTGTCCGCTCCTGTGTACATGGCATGGCTGGAACTGCTCACTAAGGACATGCCTCCATACCTTATCATGCGAGGCAACCAGACATCTGTCCTAACCTACTACTCGTAGCTTTCAATGTCTTCATCTCCAAACCTAAACTCATTCTTGAAAGTTAAGTCCACTTCAGTTTTCACTTCCTACTTGTAATATTTATTATATATTTCAGTAAAATAGTATTTCTCTAAATTTGAAATAAATAATTTTGTTTCATTTGCAATATTTTTAACCGTTATTTAGGTTTCTATTACTAATCAGTTTTAACCAACAATTTACTACAGAAAAGTTCTTTAAAACTCTCCACTGTTGGAACAAAGAGTTAACTGAAATAATTGTAAAATATTGTAACAGAATTGTAAAAATAATAAACATTTTCTTTGGCCTAAACATACTGGTTCACATAATATCAACGCCTACTGTAAATACAATTACAGTAAATACTTTAAGTGTAGTAAACTGTATTTGTTAAAAAATTGTATGAACTTTTCCTTAGACATTATTACAAATGAAAGTGTTTTTATTAATGCTGATTATGTTTCCTATTTTAAAGGTTTTAACTTATTTTGTCTGTTTTTAAAATAGAACTTAAGTTTTAACTATACATGATTAGCTTAGATGGTTTAATAGGTACACATTTTTGTTAGTTTTTTCTAGGCTTGTTGTTCTTAGTTTTCAAACCATTAGTTAGCATAAATTTGAAGTAAAGTCAAATTTATAACAGAGGTATAAGTTTAGTTAATAATTTTTCATTATCTCTTCCTCCACATTCAAATACATACACTCTAGGGCTTGCTACCTTTATGTGACTGAATTGGAATGTGTACATAATAATTTGTTTATTAAACAAAACATTAATTTATTTTCTCTACTTTTTAACGTATAGTACAAGTGTTTTCAAATTTAACATAAAAAAAATAATTTCTCCAAAATACTGCTTGTTTAAACTGACCATAAGGTAATGCTTGTCATCTTAGTCTAAATTATACAGTTTTATAATTAAAATCATTGTACAAATCTGTTAATTATCAATACAAATAAAATTTGTTAATAAGTGATTGACATTTTTTTACAGTATTCCTTTCTTGTTTCAAAATAGTCGTCATTATTAAATTATGTTTGAAAGATTTTTGGTAATTTTTGAGATAGTTAAAAACAACTGATAAAAGAAGAATTTCAGAAGAATAAGTGAAGTACTGATTGGAAATTCTGCCAAACATGTTTTCTACAAGGTCAAGTCAGAAAGTAAAGTAAAGGGAAATGATAAGTAATACTAATAACTGTAGTTGGGTTGATTTTCTGTGCCTGACCCGACTTTGGTTGGTCTATCTGTGGTCACAGTTTCACCTCACAGATAAAAACATTTAAAAAATAACACTCGACTCCAGTCCAAGGCAGACACTGTTTCTTTGCATCTTAACATAATAAAAACAGAATAACAGTAAGTACAAAAAGTTTATTGAAAACTAACAATACAAATATATATTTTTTTGTAATAAAATAAATTAATAACGTAAGGCAAGGTCAAGATGGAAACAATTTTGATTAGAGAATGATTTCCTTATGGTTCCAAATTACCCTGAAGTTCCAGTAAAGGCAGGTTATCATTCTCAGGTGTTGTTATGGTCAGTCTTAAGTTAGATTATTATTACTTTTTATAAATATATTTGGTTCGTTTCATCATTTCCATTTTGTAGGCTTCTTCCTTACCTACAAAAACATGTAAAATTATAAAACTGATTTACACTTGACTTGAAGGGCCTGGAAAGGTTTGGAAATTCCATTACATTTTGTATAAATTTAAAGATTACGAGGTTATTCATCCTTTAAAATAATAGAGATCTGCAAGTTAGAGGACACAAGCTTGATTGTGGGAAGGACAGGATCTAATGAATGAGCTGTAAGACATTTGGTAGGATAGTGGGGCTCTTCTGTAAGACCGGCGTAGTCGGGGTGGTAAGGCACCGGACAGTCTGTTGCGTCTCAAAACTTGTGCACCTCAAGGTCGTAGGTTCGAGACTGTAGTTACCTCTGTAATATTTACCTTCTACGTTAACGTAGATCTTTCGTCGTCATTAGTTTTAACGGGTATAAAGCATGAACGTTTAAAAAAGGGAAAATTTAGTTACCATTGTTGGCTTTTCCCATGTCATGTCTGTCCCTTGTCTTCGTAAGCATAAACTAAAGGCGTTAAACTAAACATATTAAATAATGTATGTTATGTTACATTAACGTAGCGTAGGTTAAGTCTCTTAACCTGCTGTGGTTATATCAAGCAAATCAAAGAGCGCTTAACTGTCTGCATTAGGCTTGCTAGCCACCAAATGCGGAGCGGATTTGGGCTGACCGGAGCGGACTACGAATTCAAAACCTAACCTATTGCTTTTAATGTAATTTCGGTAACGGAGCCCAGCGACTCCACTCAGCTCCATTTTGCTTTCAGTGGCGGCACTTACATTAAAATAATAGGTTCGGTTTTAAATGCGTAGTCCGCTCCGATCAGCGCAACTCTGCTCCGCATTTGGTGGCCACACATCCTGAATAAAAGAAAAGTTTCTGTTATTAAACCAAAAATAAAAATCATGTATCATGTTTTCTCTTAGTTTTTTATTTAACTTACAATAATTTATTCAAAAACACGACAAACACAGCTTAACCTTATATTGACAAACAATGTAACCTTATATTGATAACTTATTATAGCCTATCAACTGTTCAATGAAATCAGCTGATCTTTACAAATTAATATAAAACAACTGATCTTTTAATATAACTACCAAATTAAATTAACGATAAATTTAATATAGTTAAATCGGTGAAACTTCGTAGTTTCCGTAATGGTTATCGCGACTCCGTAAGCTTCAAACCCTTAATCCTGAACCAATACTTGGGGTGACGTGAAAAGACAGGATTTGTTGGAAATATCAAAACGTTAATGCTACACGAGATTGTAGCTTTGAAAATAATTTTTTAGTTATTATTATTTCACGCGCAAGATCCCCGGTTCGATCCAACATCACAACCAGCCCTAAAACGTGATACATGTTAATATGGAAAAGGAAGGGAGGTGAATCTAAAAGGCGTGATATTTAGCCTTAGCAGGTTTATTCAAACAGAAGTCAAAAAGAAATAACATAACTCTTTATTAAATAACAAATAAAACCTACGTTTTTTACCAATACAAATTGTTTGTTGTTTGTTAGCCTGATGGTGAGCATTGTTTTACATAACTTGGCCCACTTTAAATATATCTCTTAAATATAAATCTATCTCAGATAGTAGGATCGATGCACTTTTTGTAGTTCCATGTTTAGATGTGGCATCGCCGTAGCTACCAGACTCTGGCAAAACAAAATTATTTTCAAAGTTACAATCTCTTGTAGCATTAACGTTTTGAAATTTCCAACAAATCCTGTCTTTCACGTCACCCCAAGTATTGGATCAGGATTAAGGGTTTGAAGCTTACGGAGTCGCGTAGCCTCTATTCACACGAGCATTACCAACCTGACGTTTTTATTATTTACTGATCTCAACTATATTTTGTAACTCTGATACATTCAGTCAATGAAATTCAAAACATTTTTTAAAAACAAAAATGGTTTCGAGATTAACTTAACATTTTATAAAGAGTTATGCTAGCAGCATTTTGGAACGAATAAATGTTCTAAAAGCTATTTTTGACTTCATGTTGAGCGTAAAAAATTTCTGCTACCGAACCAAAAATATAAATTATGTATCATGTTCTCGTTTTTGTTATATAGCTAATTAGTTGATGTTGCTCTTTTATTAATTACAACATTTTCATCGTTAATTTCATTTTGTCTTTTTAATTATTTTCTAATCGTCGAGGTTTTCCTTGTTTATTTTTTCTTTATCTGTTCTTCACTTAAAACATATTTTTTATAATTTTACTGTCCATTTTATTTAGAAATTAAATTTTTTACATAACTTTAATTGAACCGATATCGAAGCAACAGCTGTTGTGCGAAATCAGCTGTTTAAAAGTAGTCACAGTTATCTAATTCATATTATATTTCTGAAAGTTTGTATGTTTGTTTGTTTGTTATTCAATCACGCTTTAACCACTGTACCAATTAATATGAAATTTGGAACAAATATGGTTTAAGTATCTGAGATACACATAGGCCTATTACCGTTTTCAAAAACGTCATTATACTACTTACCCAGCCCAAAATAATTATTAGTATTTAGTTTTGTGACATGTGTTAACTGTAGTTAGGTTTAATTACTGTTTACTGAACATGAGATTTAGGCACCTGAGATGGATATAGATCTAATCCCATTTTACAAATCTTAATCTATGTTTTATTTATTGCCAAATTATTGTTTTTTATGTTACATTTTCATCTAATAATCACAATCTGGTATTTTTCATTTAAGACTTCTCAATGTTTTTGAAGCAGAGTGCAGAATATATATATATATATATATATATATATATATATATATATATATATATATATATATATATATATATATATACAATTTTATTAGGATACTTTAATTATAAGGTAGTATATATATTTGTGTAATTACATTATATGAAAAAATGGTAAATATGCAGTGCAGCATCTTTTGGAGTTTTCGATATTTTTGTTAATAAAATGCTTTATTATGTGCCCAAAACCAAGAATCCAAAATATAAAAGCAGGAGAAGTACGATAAAAATCGAAAATAAAAGTGACCAACATAACCTCAAAATTGCTACCGGCGAAAATCGGTACCGTGTTGTAGATCAGTAAAACAATAAAAATACGTCTAACACGGGTTTGGGTGATAGGAAACCCATTTTTTAAAAGAATAGTGACACGGTTGTTAGGCCTAACACGGTGATGCGTGAAAAAACCTTTATATTTTTTTAAAGAAAATTAGGCTATATATCCTAATTGTCACGGTTGTTAGGCCAAACACGGTGATGCGTAAAAAAACCTTTATATTTTTTTAAAGAATACTACATATCCTAACTAACATGGTTGTTAGGCCTAACACGGTGATGTGTGAAAAAACCTTTAAATTTTTTAAAAGAATACTACGTATCCTAACTGACACGGTTGTTAGGCCTAACACGGTGATGCGTAAAAAAACTTTTATATTTTTTTAAAGAATACTACATATCCTAACTGACATGGTTGTTGGGCCTATCATTGTGATGTGAAAAAAACCTTTATTTTTTTAAAGAGTTTTCAAACCTTAACTGACACGGTTGTTAGGCCTAACACAGTGATGCGTGATAAATCTTTATATTTTTTTAAAGAATACTCCATAAGCTAACTAACATAGTTGTTAGGCCTAACACGGTGATGCATTAAGAGAACCTTTATTTATTTTTTTAAAAAGAGTACTCCATAACCTAATTGATACGGTTGTTGGGCCTAATACAGTTATGCACGAAAAAATACTTTATATTTTTTTTAAAGAGTAATCCATAACTTAACTAACACGGTGATGCGTGAAAAAACCTTTATATTTTTTTAAAGAGTACTACATATCCTGACACGGTTGTTGGGCCTATCACGGTGATGTGTAAAAAAACCTTTATATTTTTTTAAAGAATACCACATATAATAACTGACATGGTTGTTAGGCCTAACACTGTAATGCGTAAAAAAACCTTTATATTTTTTTAAAGAATACTACATATCCTAACTGACACGGTTGTTAGGCCTAACAAGGTAATGTGTGAAAAAACCTTTAATTTTTTTTAAAGAATACTGTGTATCCTAACTGACACGGTTGTTAGGCCTAATCACACATGGTGATGTGTGAAAAAAAACCTTTATTTTTTTTAAAGAGTACTCCAAACCTTAACTGACACGGTAGTTAGACCTAACACGGTGATGCGTCAAAAAAATCTTTATATTTTTTTAAAGAATACTAGGCTACATATCCTAACTGACATGGTTGTTAGGCCTGACACGGTGGTGCGTAAAAAAACCTTTATACTATCTTAAAGAATACCACATATCCTAACTGACACGGTTGTTAGGTCTAACACTGTGATGCGTAAAAAAAACCTTTATATTTTTTTTTAAATACTACATATCCTAACTGACACGGTTGTTAGGCCTAACATAGTGATGCGTGAAAAATCTTTATATTTTTTTACAGAATACTCCATAAGCTAACTAATATGGTAGTTAGGCCTAACACGGTGATTCATTAAAAAAACCTTTATTTATTTTTTTAAAAAGAGTACTCCATAACCTAACTGACACGGTTGTTGGGTTAAACGGTGATGCAGGAAAAAAACCTTAATTTTTTTTTAAAGAGTACTCCATAACTTAACTAACACGGTTGTTGGTCCTATCACGGTGATGCATGATCTTTAATGTATACTATGATTGCGGGCAAAGCCGTGACGGGTAACAGCTAATCATATTATATTTCTGAAAGTTTGTTTTTGTTTATTTGTTTGTTATTCAATCACACTTTAACTACTGTACCAAATGAGATTACATTTGGTGTGAACACGTTTTCGGTATCTGAGATAAACACAATACTATTCCAGTTTAATTGTATAATAATGACTTTTTAATAATACTGTATTTTATTAAAATATGATTTGACCCTGTTTTAGCGTATCGAGTAGCAACAATTTATATGTCTTTGCCGAAAACCATAAATTGTATATTGTAAATAGAAATATATTAAAATGAAATGACCTATTCTGATTTTGAAAATCGACTATAAATTTTATTGCTTACATTATAATTGCAGGCAAAGCCGCAACGGGTAACAGCTAGTATTTTTATATATACAAGCAAAGCGATGAATATACTGTTTATATGCAATATGACACTGGCACGCATCGTGAAAATCCATCATCACAACCATCTCTAAAACATGATATGTTAAAACGACCTAAAGTCATTTAACATAGGTCTATACAGTATTCATATTGGAATAGAGATAATTTCAAAATGGCGGCTGTCGTTCTAAAGCGATATCTGGGATTTTAAAATTTGCAATTTCTTGTAGGTGTGTATAGTGTCACGAGAGTGAACTTTGTTCCCATCATACGGCCGTGTGTTGCGCGCAGTATCGGAGCAATAGAAGGCGTTAAAGTTGCTAAATTACAATCAACTATTTTACTAAATTTTACTAAATGGTTTTATGTCGTGGTTTAAGTTAGAAAAATTATTGTTTTATTATGATTGACATTTGATTCTATAAAATCCAAAAATTTAAATTTGGTTTCCAATTTTTAAAATTTTTAATTAAACTGTTTGCATCTTAATGTTTTATACTAGCTGCTTATAATACTACTATTTATTTTAAAAGTTTTCAGTCTATTATAATTTTTACTGTGATACTTTCATTTTTTAAAAAGTTTAACAATTCAGTACAATTACTTTTTTATGCGTTCATTAGTTATTGTGTCGTACAGATGTCCATTGAATTAATTTAACGGTGGTCAGGTTTCATTTTCGTATTTTAAATATAATTTAATTAAAAGTTTAAAAAGTTTAAATAAGCCGATTTTAATGTAGCTTATGATGATTAAAACATAATGATGGTGCCGCGATTATTTTTATGTTAATTCCTACAATACAAAGTACTTAAAAGTTATAAAGTGATTTAAAGAGGAAGTACCTAGATTAAAAAAATGTGTTTTACATTAGTATTTGTATAAGTGTAAGAGTAAGTGTAAATATAAGTTTAAACGTAAGTGTAAGTGCAAGTGCATGTACAAGCACAAGTATAAGTAATTATAAATATAAGTTTAAGTATAAGTGTAAGTGCAACGCAAGTACAAGTACAAGTTCAAGTATAAGTATAAGTAACCTATAAGAATAAGTATAAGTGTAAGTGTAAGTGTGAGTGTAAGCGTAGGTTTTAATGCAAATAAACATGCTTATAGGCTAAAAATTTGTTTTACTCAGACATCCTGTAAAATAACAATTACTTACATAATTGCATTTAGACACAGCCCAAGTCATAAGTGTCGTTGTAGCCTT